>JAWNZC010000038.1:365000-612182 GCA_035771165.1 Paragorgia papillata
TTTTAATGCCCATGCTATACATCAAAATGAAGCTCATTCTATCGTCTCGCTGGCCCAAGAAAAACTAGAAGTGGCCCAGATCTGGTTCAAGATATATTAGCTATTAAAGAGCGACGACGCCAAAAACTGTCAGTTGCACGCGAACCAAATTCACTTGTAGCCGACATGACTCTTTGGGGGAAAACTTTCGATGGCTTCTTTTATTTTTAACCGGCTTTCCTATATATCAAAATGAAGCTCATTCTATATTCTTGCTGGCCCAAGAAAAATTAGAAGTGGCCCATATCTGGTTCAAGAGTTATTCACTTTTAAAGCGAGGCGCCCAAACTGTCAATTACACAGCGCGTAAAAATAGAACACTTTATTAATAAAATCGGGATGGTGTTGGGGGAAAAATTTCGATGGATTCTGTTATTTTTTATCGGCTTTCCTATATACCAAAATGAAGCTCATTCTATCGTCTTTCTGGCCCAAGAAAAATTAGAAGTGGCCAAGATCTGGCTCAAGAGTTGTTCGCTTTTAAAGCAAGAAGCCCAAACTGTCAATTACATCGCGCCGGAAACAGAAATCTTTATTAATTGTAGTTGCCGACATAGTCATTGGGGGGAAAATTTCGACGGCTTCTGTTAACGTTAACCAGCTTTCTTATATATCAAAATGAAGCTTATTCTATCGTCTTGCTGGCCCAAGAAAAATTAGAAGTGGCCCAGATCTGGTTTAAGAGTTATTCGCAAACGCCGAAACTGTGAAGGTAGCACCACATTCACTTGTGGGAAAAATTTCGATGGCTTATTCTAATTTTAACCGGCTTTACTATATATCAAAATGAAGCTCGTTCTATCCTCTTGCTGGCCCAAGAAAAATTAGAAGTGGCCCAGATCTGGTTCAAGAGTTATTCGCTTTTAAAGCGAGGCGCCCAAAATGTCAATTACAGCGCGCGATAAAAATAGAACACTTTATTATTAAATTCGTCGGGATGGTCTTGGGAGAAAGATTTCGATGGCTTCTTTTAATTTTTTACCGGCTTTCCTATATACGAAAATGAAGCTCATTCTATCGTCTTTCTGGCCCAAGAAAAATTAGAAGTGGCCCAGATCTGGCTCAAGAGTTGTTCGCTTTTAAAGCAAGAAGCCCAAACTGTCAATTACACAGCGCGTAAAAATAGAACACTTTATTATTAAAATCGCGATGGTGTTGGGGGGAAAATTTCGATGGATTCTGTTATTTTTTATTGGCTTTCCTATATACGAAAATGAAGCTCATTCTATCGTCTTTCTGGCCCAAGAAAAATTAGAAGTGGCCCAGATCTGGCTCAAGAGTTGTTCGCTTTTAAAGCAAGAAGCCCAAACTGTCAATTACATCGCGCTGGAAACAGAAATCTTTATTAATTGTAGTTGCCGACATAGTCATTGGGGGGAAAATTTCGACGGCTTCTGTTAACTTTAACCAGCTTTCCTATATATCAAAATGAAGCTTATTCTATCGTCTTGCTGGCCCAAGAAAAATTAGAAGTGGCCCAGATCTCGTTTAAGAGTTACTCGCAAACGCCGAAACTGTGAAGGTAGCACCACATTCACTTGTGGGAAAAATTTCGATAGCTTATTCTAATTTTAACCGGCTTTACTATATATCAAAATGAAGCTCGTTCTATCCTCTTGCTGGCCCAAGAAAAATTAGAAGTGGCCCAGATCTGGTTCAAGAGTTATTCGCTTTTAAAGCGAGGCGCCCAAAATGTCAATTACAGCGCGCGATAAAAATAGAACACTTTATTATTAAATTCGTCGGGATGGTCTTGGGGGAAAGATTTCGATGGCTTCTTTTAATTTTTTACCGGCTTTCCTATATACGAAAATGAAGCTCATTCTATCGTCTTTCTGGCCCAAGAAAAATTAGAAGTGGCCCAGATCTGGTTTAAGAGTTATTCGCTTTTAAAGCAAGAAGCCCAAACTGTCAATTACACAGCGCGTAAAAATAGAACACTTTATTATTAAAATCGCGATGGTGTTGGGGGAAAAATTTCGATGGATTCTGTTATTTTTTATTGGCTTTCCTATATACGAAAATGAAGCTCATTCTATCGTCTTTCTGGCCCAAGAAAAATTAGAAGTAGCCCAGATCTGGCTCAAGAGTTGTTCGCTTTTAAACCAAGAAGCCCAAACTGTCAATTACATCGCGCCGGAAACAGAAATCTTTATTAATTGTAGTTGCCGACATAGTCATTGGGGGGAAAATTTCGACGGCTTCTGTTAACTTTAACCAGCTTTCCTATATATCAAAATGAAGCTTATTCTATCGTCTTGCTGGCCCAAGAAAAATTAGAAGTGGCCCAGATCTGGTTTAAGAGTTATTCGCAAACGCCGAAACTGTGAAGGTAGCACCACATTCACTTGTGGGAAAAATTTCGATAGCTTATTCTAATTTTAACCGGCTTTACTATATATCAAAATGAAGCTCGTTCTATCCTCTTGCTGGCCCAAGAAAAATTAGAAATGGCCCAGATCTGGTTCAAGAGTTATTCGCTTTTAAAGTGAGGCGCCCAAAATGTCAATTACAGCGCGCGATAAAAATAGAACACTTTATTATTAAATTCGTCGGGATGGTCTTAAGGGAAAGATTTCGATGGCTTCTTTTAATTTTTTACCGGCTTTCTTATATACGAAAATGAAGCTCATTCTATCGTCTTTCTGGCCCAAGAAAAATTAGAAGTGTCCAAGATCTGGCTCAAGAGTTGTTCGCTTTTAAAGCAAGAAGCCCAAACTGTCAATTACATCGCGCCGGAAACAGAAATCTTTATTAATTGTAGTTGCCGACATAGTCATTGGGGGGAAAATTTCGACGGCTTCTGTTAACGTTAACCAGCTTTCTTATATATCAAAATGAAGCTTATTCTATCGTCTTTCTGGCCCAAGAAAAATTAGAAGTGGCCCAGATCTGGTTTAAGAGTTATTCGCTTTTAAAGCAAGAAGCCCAAACTGTCAATTACACAGCGCGTAAAAATAGAACACTTTATTATTAAAATCGCGATGGTGTTGGGGGAAAAATTTCGATGGATTCTGTTATTTTTTATTGGCTTTCCTATATACGAAAATGAAGCTCATTCTATCGTCTTTCTGGCCCAAGAAAAATTAGAAGTAGCCCAGATCTGGCTCAAGAGTTGTTCGCTTTTAAACCAAGAAGCCCAAACTGTCAATTACATCGCGCCGGAAACAGAAATCTTTATTAATTGTAGTTGCCGACATAGTCATTGGGGGGAAAATTTCGACGGCTTCTGTTAACTTTAACCACCTTTCCTATATATCAAAATGAAGCTTATTCTATCGTCTTGCTGGCCCAAGAAAAATTAGAAGTGGCCCAGATCTGGTTTAAGAGTTATTCGCAAACGCCGAAACTGTGAAGGTAGCACCACATTCACTTGTGGGAAAAATTTCGATAGCTTATTCTAATTTTAACCGGCTTTACTATATATCAAAATGAAGCTCGTTCTATCCTCTTGCTGGCCCAAGAAAAATTAGAAATGGCCCAGATCTGGTTCAAGAGTTATTCCCTTTTAAAGCGAGGCGCCCAAAATGTCAATTACAGCGCGCGATAAAAATAGAACACTTTATTATTAAATTCGTCGGGATGGTCTTAAGGGAAAGATTTCGATGGCTTCTTTTAATTTTTTACCGGCTTTCCTATATACGAAAATGAAGCTCATTCTATCGTCTTTCTGGTCCAAGAAAAATTAGAAGTGGCCCAGATCTGGTTTAAGAGTTATTGGCTTTTAAAGCGAGGCGCCCAAACTATCAATTACAGGGCGCCGGAATTAGAAATCTTTATTAACTGTAGTTGCTGACTTAGTCATTGGGGGAAAAATTTCGATAGCTTCTGTTATTTTTAACCGGCTTTCCTATACATCAAAATGAAGGTCATTCTATCTTCTTGCTGGCCCAAGAAAAATTAGAAGTGGCCCAGATCTGGCTCAAGAGTTGTTCGCTTTTAAAGCAAGAAGCCCAAACTGTCAATTACATCGCGCCGGAAACAGAAATCTTTATTAATTGTAGTTGCCGACATAGTCATTGGGGGAAAAATTTCGATGGCTTCTGTTAACTTTAACCAGCTTTCCTATATATCAAAATGAAGCTTATTCTATCGTCTTGCTGGCCCAAGAAAAATTAGAAGTGGCCCAGATCTGGTTTAAGAGTTATTCGGAAACGCCGAACTGTGAAGGTAGCACCACATTCACTTGTGGGAAAAATTTCGATGGCTTATTCTAATTTTAACCGGCTTTACTATATATCAAAATGAAGCTCATTCTATCCTCTTGCTGGCCCAAGAAAATTTAGAAGTGGCCCAGATCTGGTTCAAGAGTTATTCGCTTTTAAAGCGAGGCGCCCAAAATGTCAATTACAGCACGCGATAAAAATAGAACACTTTATTATTAAATTCGTCGGGATGGTCTTGGGGGAAAGATTTCGATGGCTTCTTTTAATTTTAACCGGCTTTCAATATATCAAAATGAAGGTCATGCTATCTTCTTGCTAGCCCAAGAAAAATTAGAAGTGGCCCAGATCTGGTTTAAAAGTTATTCGCTTTTAAAGCGAGGCGCCCAAACTATCAATTACAGCGCGCCGGAAATAGAAATCTTTATTAACTGTAGTTGCTGACTTAGTCATTGGGGGAAAAATTTCGATAGCTTCTGTTATTTTTAACCGGCTTTCCTATACATCAAAATGAAGGTCATTCTATCTTCTTGCTGGCCCAAGAAAAATTAGAAGTGTCCCAGATCTGGCTCAAGAGTTGTTCGCTTTTAAAGCAAGAAGCCCAAACGGTGAATTACATCGCGCCGGAAATAGAAATCTTTATTAACTGTAGTTGCCGACATAGTCATTGGGGGAAAAATTTCGATGGCTTCTGTTAACTTTAACCAGCTTTCCTATATATCAAAATGAAGCTTATTCTATCGTCTTGCTGGCCCAAGAGAAACTAGAAGTGGCCCAGATCTGGTTCAAAACTTATTAGCTTTTAATCGAAGCGCCAAAACTGTCAATTTCACAGTGGGCCCAATTGACACCGTGAGACCACTGAAATATTAGTTGTTCATTTGCCACTGCGAACAATTTTTACGTACGATTGCAGACAATTTGTTTATGTTTTTTCGGTAGAATTAATTTAACACGTGTCCATTTTTGGGGTTTCCGTTCCTCGGTTTTGGTAATACATTATTTTTTTAAAAATAATTAAACCTAACCTCGTCAATTTATGGCGGGCGTTTATATTAAAAGAACATATAAAGATTACGTAAAAATAAACGAATTTAACGCAAATAATATGAACGTAAAGTGAGGTAGACTTTTATATGTCATATATTAAAGAAAATGTGGTACCTTATATAAATGTAATTATTCATCTCAAATATAACATGATAAAACAAAATACAAATATCGATAGAGTAACAAATATGTCATTAGCCAAATATACTCGATGACCATGGCCACAATAGCAATGTCAAAAATCCGCTTTTTCTGCATTGGTTGATATTGTCAAGTACCATTATTATGTCCATGTTTATATATTTATTTATATTTATTTTACTTACCGTTTGTGGGTCGCGCCATTTCAACATCGGCGGCTTGCGCAACTGCTTCATGTTCTATAGATTATAGAAAACACAAAATATTCAGACTATAATTACAGATAACGCAAATATATACTCAATATCATCAATGACAATTGATATGAATCTGCATTTATGTAAATAAAGTATGCTTTGTAAAGTATGCTTACCTGGTGCGTTGGCATCTGGTGCCTGATCCTCGCTAATTTCTATTTAATTTAAGTGGGGAAAAAAGGCAATAGTATTTTAGTGTCAATTTTCCTGTCCGTCTGTCCTCTCTATTTTTTTTTTGCCCCTGTAACCCGTAATACATACCATTTGTTGGTGTGGACATCTCGAATACGATAACCACAGTCTGATTTAAAACGTGAGCAGAGAAAGTTTGCGATAAGTTTAAATGTACGTACTGTTCAAATAAAAAACACGTCCTCAGGATCGCGCACTTGACAGGTTTATATTCAGCTCAACCAATCACGTTTAGCCAGTCTCACGGTGATTTGTTCCAACGTTCCCAACGTTGCGGCGTCATTAATTTATAACATTGCTTGTTTACTGTTTTAGCTATACCGGTAAACACTTTAAGAATTTATATCGTGTCATTCCTAGTTTTTCTATCAAAATGAAGGTAAGGGCCATAAGACCGATAGTTGAATATATCATATTTACATACTATACACATACAGACATATTAAAAGATAATAAATGTTGTTTTTCTTTTAATAGCGATATAACAAGAAATCTAAGCGAGTATATAACTTTGATGTCGTTCACATTGCTGCTGCAATGTTACGAGTCGAAGGTAATCCCAATTAATCATGGAGATCGAATAATTCATTTTGGGCAAAGGTTGCTGCTACGATCAATGGTAAGGACGATATACTGGTTAGTAAGGACGATATACTGGTTAGAAAGAACTTGTACATGCTCTGGCGAGAGAATCGAAAAAATTTGAGGAACCATTATTCGTCGCAACAAGAATTAAATAGTGAAAAGAATAAACGATTCATGGTAAGTTCCAATTTGATCCATCTATGAATGTGAATATATAATTATATTATAATTATTTCTTAACCATTCAAGTACAGGCAATCGCTAATCTAACATTTTTTAATTTTGTCCCTACTTTGAGCAATTTTGTTGTTTTCACCTTGTCATCAGTGGCGTAGGCGACGGTGGGCGGTCGCCCCCCCCCCAATGGTCTCCAAGACCGTTCTCGTGAAAAGTTTAAATCCGTGGAGAAACTTGTAGGGGGGGGAGGGTACAGTTGCTTTAAAGCCAAGTGAGTAGACTAGTAATGTGTTATATATTTAGCAGGCATGCATATGCTATAAATTACAACTATACAAAATGCTGCCAACTTGTTTTTATATTTACAACTTGTTTATAAAGAAATCTAAAGATATTCTGATGCGTATCATTCTACGTTTGATTTAAACAAAATTATGTAATTTATGGCTTTCAGATTACTCTTAAATACTTGCCTCAAAATGCAGGAAATAGTGTTTCAGAGACCCTAGAAATGCAAAATTTTCCGGGGGGCCCCGGACCCCCCTAGGAGATAGAGGTTCTTGCCGCTCCAAACCCAAGACCCCGGCTACGCCACTGAGTGAAAATTTCGTTAGAAAGAGATAATTTATGAATTGTGTTTTTTGGTAATAAAGCGTTGAGAAACATTTTAATAAAGCCGACACAGTGGCGCTTGTCTAGAAGCACTTAACTGGCTTCATTGTCAAAATTGATGTAAACAGCTTTATACTGCTGACCTAGACAACTCTTGACTACGTAAAATTAAACTTTAGCAACAAATAAGAACACTCTCAAATTTTGAACTAATTATATATGTGTATTGAAGCGAGGGGATTGTTGCGTTAATATTAAAGCTATCCACCGGAATATCTGCTATCCGGTATCCGCTATCCGCAGTTCACTCTCCGGAATCCAGTATATACATTTTAAATCTTAAATTTACCGACCAATTTATACCCAGACGTATTTCCCCGCCATTGTTTCTCCCTATTCGGATATTCCATTCCCTATTTCGATGACTATTTGGATTCATTCCTTGTTTGTTTTTTCGCTTATTGGCTTTTCGATCGTTAAATAGAGTCGCTTAAATCACTTAGCTTATAAACAGAACCATTCTCAGATAACGATTGATCGGATTGAATTCACCGATTGACCGATAGCTCTACATGTACGAACGCGAGCCATTTCTGTGACGTATTACCTTTTTATCCTATCATACCCAGTGAACTCGATGTATTACCAAAACCGATGATGCGCGGCATGGCCCAAAATAAACATGTCATGTTTTCCGCCAAAACATTAACGAATCCGTGTGCATTCCTTAGCCTTTGAAATTGACACCGTGAGATCACTGCAATATGATTGGTCCATTTGCTACTTTTGAATTCTCTAGCCAAAAAGGTTTAGGGATGCAGACGGTTCGTCAATGTTTTGGACAGAAATCATGACGCGTTTTCTTGGGGCCATGCCGCGCATCATCGGTTTTGGTAATAAGTTAAAATCAGATACCTATAACGCTAACGTCCAGTCATTCGTGGGGCGAAGTGAGGCAAAGTTCTAGGCCCCTGCGCGGTTTGCAGGTAGGTTTCAGTCTCCCACAAAATGTTTTTTACACGGCCACCGGTCTTGACCGGACTGCGAAGGCTCGAAAAGGTTTGAAAAATTATTTATTGAATTATTTTATCACGCTTTGCTAAACGTGCATTTTAAATTTTGATTGTTGTGCTACGCTGCCGAACTAATTGTGCAGTGATTGTTTAATTTGTTGCTATAGTAAAAGTCATTGTCTTTACAAAACGTGCACGAAGTTTGTCAGACGTCAGTAAAGAAATTAAATCAAACTTTTCGTTATATATTATAAACCATATATTAGAGTTTCGACACTCCAAAGAGGATACAAAATATCAACACAAACTTAGTATAGAATATGCCGTTTAATAGTATCAGTTTCGTCAGTGTCGTTTTGTTTAAGAAGTATTCCGCATTCGTACAGAAAACAACAACTAGCCATGAGTAAACGTGAAAAATAAACAATCTAGTTGTCAGTTATTTCTTAAAATATCATGCCGTTTAACACATTCGAACAAAAAATTAAAGGAGCAAAAATAAGAAAATGACATTAGATGTATATTATGAAATATCAAGTATCAATACGTCTTCAAAGTCGTACAAGAATAGCTTTCTCACTCTTGTTCTCACCTTTTCAGCTGGCTGTTTTCATCCTTAGCCATCAAAAGGACGTCTGTTTTCTCAGCCTATTTTCATCCCTAGCTTGAATTTACTGTATAGTTTTGGACTGCTATACTGTAAATAAAACAACAACAGCACTACACAACAATAGGAAACCATTAAATGCAGGTTTAGTCTGATAAATACTTTTTTCAAACCTTTTTTCGAGCCTTCGCAGTTCTGCTCAAGACGGGCCGCGGCCGTGTAAAAAACATTTTGTGGTAGACGGCCTACCTGCAAACCGCGCAGGGGCCTGGAACTTTTTGCCTCTCTTTTGGTTTAGGTGTTAGCGTTCCAGGTATCACTGGTCGTGATTTTAACTTACATCGAGTTCACTTACATCGAGTTGTTTTTACTAGAAATACATAAACGCAACAAACCCCTCACCTGCTGTAACGGTATTCCCCCGTTTATATATATATATAATGCAAATATCCAGATCGCTCAAATTGATTCGCATTGTAACACGCGTGTGAAGTGGACTCAACGCATGTCGGGATTAGCACCCTCACCGGGCTCCAGGCCTTCGGCCCTACCCCCGGGCTCGGGGTTAATGTGTTATTACAAAAAGAGTCATTTTCATAGGTTTATTCTCGGATCGCACGTAAAAAATGGCCTAGCCTAGATCAGATTTTATGCACGTGTTTGCTTTTTTATTATTTCGGATAGAGTGGATACCATCACAATTTGTTAATTTACCTTAAAGTTCCGAAAGTAGCCGGGGAGGCTATTTAATACGGATTTTGGAACCACAATGCTACTTACAGGGGGTGGTGGCTACTGTCAAGGGGCGGCTATTTTTGGAGTGAAAATTGCGTTAGAAAGAGAGAATTTATGAATTGTGCTTTTTGGTGTAATAGCTTTGAGAAACTTTTAAAGCAAACACAGTAGCGCTTGTCTAGAGTCAATGAAGTCTGAAATGACTTCATTGTCAAAATTGATGCAAACAACTTATGCAGGTTTAGGGGTCGCGGGTTGGGAATTATTTCCTTAAAATACACGATTATTGTTAATTCTATTCAGTTAATTCTAAATTAACGACAATCAGCATATATCTCTCATATAGAATTCAATATTATCCTGAATTGGTCTAGAATTCAGGATCTGACCCTGAATATTAAAGAAATTACCACCCTAAGCCCCTAGCCTAACCCTCATCCCACCTCTGAACTAACACTAACCCCGAGCAACCATAAATATAACCAATTCCCCCGGTTGCCTCAAACCTAACCACAACCATCCTGGAAGAAAGCGGCTCCACTTCTCAGACCCCGAATGGCAACCACAACAACAAATGTAATAACATGCATTCTTTTGCATGTAAAAATAGAACAATGAAAGCATTAATTATTAACATAAAGGAATTGAAAAGTAATGCTCTTGGACTATCTTACTTATTCAACTGAAAAATATTCCAAGCCTAAATTCCCGAAAAAAATCCAGAGGAATTTCAACAAATATTGATTAAACATTCATTTCTTTTGAATTTTCCTTATGAATTATTAATGAATTTTACAATTATATATAAATATCGGCTTTTATTAATCTTTGGCTTTGCATATTAACGCGTATCCAAAAAAACTTACCGTGGTTGAAAAGTTACTTAGTTGTTATATCTATAATTGCAGACTGTAGTTGACGGAACTGAAATTTCAAATTGTTTTTGAAAGCCTGGATGATGAATTAGTAAGTTTAACTTGATTTTCTATACTTCTCTCGTAAAATGATTGTTTAAATTTTTGCAATAAGTTAGTTAATTATAAATATTTTAGTTTAATTTGCATGTTACTTTTTTATGTTATAAGGATCTTCAGAGCAGTGAAGATGATAGATTCGAGCAGCAACTAGATGATGTGATCTGGGAGAATAACGTAAGTTATAAAATTGGCCAACTTAATTTTATTTATTGGTATCACCCACTGACCTGTATATAAATTACTTGAACAAAAATGTGTCCCAAAATGACCACTGACTTGTATATAAATTTCCTGGGGAAGAAATTGTCCCAAAATTATGGAATAACAAAGATGACATTGCATGGAGTACTTTGTTCATGGTATAGACCACTGATGCGTGTTAAAACTACGAAATGTTTTTAAACTTTGACATTTTTTAAATGAGATGAACGCATAACAAAACATAATTTACCACAAGAACGTTTTTGAATTGAAAACTTATGACATAGATTCAGAAAAGGATTTCAACGCAACGTTTGATTAATGAACTAAAAGAAAACGTTTATCAGGTCTGTGCTGATGTAAAAAATCTTCTGAAAAGCTCGTTAAAATATAACTTTTTACTTTCAAATTGAGCCAAAAGTGATAAATCTGTCATAAAAAAATTTGATCAGTGGTCAATACTATGAGCAAAGTACTCCAATTTTCACCTTGCTTACGCCATGATCTGGGGATAATTTTTTGATTCAACGCTTACGTGACCCTGATTCGAACCCTTTTGGTTAAGTAGAACGATATATACTTCTTGCAAAATACACGTTTACAATAACTATAATATTCCAAATGGTTATTCTGTTACATATTTCTTAGGGAGTCGGTGCGACAATACCAGTTGATGACGATTCAAGGGAAAACCTGTACAGGCACACGCAGAAAAAAGGTTTGAAAACAAATAGTAAGCATGTAGGTAACAAACGTAAGCGTGTTGATAACAAAGATAGTAATATTCAAATACAATGCGAAGATTTTCCCCCTTTAGACAAAGATGTAGTAACTTTTTCAGAACAATCTAAGAAGTCGAGAGTGTCACTGCAAGAAGGAACTATGACCAAAATGCATACTCTCGATGGCTGCCTTAAACAAAAATCAATAAAAAAAGACGAAGGTCGTGAAAAAGATATTACCCGAGAGGAATACAAGTGTAAACAAACACGAAGTAAAAGAAGTAGAATTCAACTGCCTGGACGGAAATGAAGAACAAGGAAAGGATGAAAAACAAGGAAAACAAATAAATTACCAGGACCAAGAAACACAAACGATAGATGAAGATGGAGATGAATATAGAGATGAAGATGAAGATGAAGATGAAGATGGAGATGGGGATGGAGATGGAGATGGAGATGGAGATGGAGATGGAGATGGAGATGGAGATGGAGATGGAGATGGAGATGGAGATGGAGATGGAGATGGAGATGGAGATGGACATGGACATGGACATGGACATGGACATGGACATGGACATGGACATGGACATGGAGATGGAGATGGAGATGGAGATGGAGATGAGATGGAGATGGAGATGAAGATGAAGATGAAGATGAAGATGAAGATGGAGATGGAGATGGAGATGGAGATGGAGATGGAGATTGTTGATGGAGATGTTGATGAAGATGTTGATGAAGATGAACATGGAGATGGAGATGGAGATGAACATGAACATGGAGATGGAGATGGAGATGCAGATGGAGATGAAGATGTTGATGAAGATGAAGATGAACATGGAGATGGAGATGGAGATGGAGATGAAGATGTTGATGAAGATGAACATGGAGATGCAGATGGAGATGTTGATGAAGATGAACATGGAGATGGAGATGGAGATGAACATGGAGAGGAAGATGGAGAGGAAGAGGATGATGAAAAGGAAGAGAAAGAGGAAGAGGAAGATGGAGATGATAATGGAGATGGAGATGGAAGTGGAAGTGTTTGTGAAGATGAAGACAAAGACCAAAATGAAGACCAAGCTGAAGAACAAGATGAAGATGAAAATGAAAACGAAGATGAAAAGGAAGACAAAGTTGGTGAAGTTGAAGGTGAATATGAAGTAGATAATGATAAAGATATAGATATAGATGTATATGAAAACCAAGATGATGGTGAAGATAAAGCTGAAGGCGAAGGTGAAGATGTAGAACAAGATAGATTGATGGAGTTGGTGAAAGAAGAAGAACAAGATGAATATATAAAGTTCAAGGCAGATAAAGATGAAGAACAACATGGATATCTAGATCAAAAGGAAGATCAAGAACAACATGAATATATAGACTTCGATGAAGACGATGACGAAGAACAACATGAATATATGAAGTTCGAGAAATTTGATGAAGAACGACACGAATATATGGAATTCCAAGCAGTTGAAGAACATGATGACCATAAAGATTGCAAAAAATATAAAAAATAAATGAAATTCAGAGATCAAGATGAAGATGAAGAACAAATGAAAGTTATACATGAAGAGGAAAACAAACAACAATATGAACAACAGGATAACAAAGACTACAAATTATATAGAAAACACACAATAGTTGAAAAAGGCGGAGACGATAATGTAACTCGCATATTGCATAAAATGGAACGATCGGCAACGGAATCGACAGAAAAACCTTCAGAACCAATTATGAAGTCCAGAGTGTCTACCCGAGAAAGGCGATTGCCCAAAGTGTATACACCTAATAGTAACATTTTAGTTTACTGTTTCTGTCAACAAGAAGACTGTGGATGGTATATCATTTGCAACTTCACAAAGGGTAAATGCTTGAAATACTATCACCCACAATGTGTGGGTTTGAAATGGATTAAAACACGTGAAGATGCAGCCGAGTACAGTAACTGCCCGGATGGAAAATCGTATAGATGTCCAATGTGTTCCATTGAAAGTGAAGTGAAAAGAAATGCTGATAGTCCAAAGGGACGTAGAGACAAATATGCACAGTACAATGACAATTGTAATAGATTCTGCAAAAAGGAAAAACAGTGTGAATATGAAACCAACAAAAACAGAGGAAATCAGAAAAACCGTACAAACTACCAAAAAACCGCAGGAAAAGGGGAATATATTTACTACGTAGAGGATGAAATAAAACAAAAATATGCAGAACACGAGGAATATAAAGAACAAGAAAAATTTTCATATACAGAACAAATGGAAGATGATGAGCACAATGAATGTATAGTTGACCACAAATATAAATACCAGAAATACGAAGGACAGGCAAAAGTAGAAGAGAGTGACGAGTATAATGAATAGTTAGAATATGAAGAACATAGTATTAATGAACATGAAGTATACCACAATGATGAACAAGAGCAAGATGAGAACAAAACATGGAAAAGTGATGTCTTATATGAAGACAATAGCAAACATACATTCAGTGCAGGCAGAACACCGAAAACTACAGGTACACGGATTAAACAAAGATCTCGTGTTGTTTCTGACCTTTTGAACAATTTTGAAGTTACGGATGATGCCGATTCAGATGAAAATGCGTCACATAATTCAATTGATTCACAGTCATCTATAAGCATGTCAACAATGGCAAGTAGTAAAGGGGGGGATGTACATTTTCTTGATAAAGACACGACAATGGACACAGGAGACAACCACATACAAGATAATCTAGAATCGAGTGACAACGAAGATGTGTTTAATGTGGAAGATGTAGACGATATAGAACTTACGGCAGCAGATTGCGAACATATCGATAAAGCGACATCTAAATTTATCAATATAAATAATAAGAATAAGTTGCCAGTTTCACATGAAACAATTAGTAGAATGATGGACTGCCCAAATCTACCAAAGAAAGCTTTTTTCCTTGAAGATATACCATCTGAAGCATATTTTCAATTAAGTGACGAAGAGTGGAACAGAATCAAACCTACAATGTTACAGCCAAATACAATGCAATCGTCATGGACGGACATAATGGCACGGCATATGGCAAAGTCTAATGATTTTTGTACATTTAAGTTTAAAAGGCATTACGTGCAAAAAGAAGGGTCACGTAAAAGAACAACGTTATTTGTTTTCACAGCATCTGGAAAATGTATTTTTGAAGACTGTCCGTGTGCTTTTAAGTTGACTATGAAGAGAGATGACTTTATGACTAAACTGATAACTGTGTCATACAAAGGAGCAGTGAAACACGCAGCTGGCGAGAGGCAGTCCCGTTTTTTACAAAACGATGAGAGGAAAACAATGGTTGATGAATTTCATAAAGGAACTGAAAAACCCTCTAAGGTGTATCAAGAACTTAAAGAGAAACTATCGAGCAATGCCAAAGCATCTGGAAATAGATCTGGCTGCGGAGTTCAATCTACAACAATAAGAAAGATTTCCAGTGAGGCGTTGCCAAAGTGCCAAATGGATAAGGACATAGTGCGATCACTTGACAAAGTCCGAAACGTTTTGATAGAAACTGAAAGATCGCGCGAGATACCGCCTAAAGTTTTACAAGGATTTGTTCACATGATTTGCTTCTTTCCTCTAATTATTTATATGTGGACAGAAGATCAGATACGGCTTTGGCATGAGCTATCAAGACAAGATATTGCTTACTTGGACGCAACAGGGACTATCACAGGAAACCATGAAGGAAAGAGAGTTTTGTATTATGCTTTGGTGCTTCGTCACCCAAGTGAAGGAAATCCGCCTTTGTCAATAGCAGAAATGATAACAAGCGACCACAGCGCCTCAAACATACGAACTTTTCTGGAAAGAATAAAGCGAGACGAATCGAAAGTGTTCAAACGGTCGTGTTACAATTCCTCGTCAGCTAAACACTGACTACTCCAAAGCAATAATTCTAGCTGGACTTAGAGAATTTAAACAATGAGTCTTTGGAAACGTTTCTCGACCGAGCATTCCGCATATTGCACAAACTCGCAAAGGAACAAGACTTTACACTCATGATCCCGCATGTAGGATGTAGCCATTTCATGCATATTGTCCACAAGAATGTAATGTCGATATTGCGTGCTAAAAAAAATGCAAGTAACAAAAACGAACAAGACAAAAATACTGATGTATGGTACCGGTTTAACATGTACTGCGTGTCTCTCTTAGTCAACGCACGCACCTTAGATGAGTTTGATTCGATATTGGAAGACGTTACAATATGTTTGTTCAGTGTAAACCAAAACAATATGCAAAGAATGTCGTTTCACCGCATTTGGGGGAGGATTCACAACATGGAAAATAAAGAATTTGATCTGGCTTCTTTTCAAGAAGCTGTTAAAGTTGAAATAGACCTGGCAAGTGATACGGAGGGATCGGCTTCTATAAAAAACAATCCGTTCAACAAACATTTCAATGATATAATTCAAGCGTTAGAAAAAAAGATATTACATGCAAATAGCTGTAATACTATTAAACCAAACAGAAGCTATTGTCCTAAATTTTTCCGATTTATTCAATCTCATCTGCCAGAAATGCCGTTGTGGTCTGGAGTATTGTCAGGATCACTCGCCCGTTATAAAAGTAACGAAATAGAAGACCGTAACGAACTAAAAGACTATCCATACCTGTCATTTACCTCGGCGAACGCCAAGTCTGAAGGTTATATCGAAGGTGCTATGCGACATCTTAAACAAGAAGATTTTCCAGGAAAAAAACGGCTTAGAGCAGATGCTTTTGTATCACAAAATTATAAGCGAATTAGAAGAAGAGTAAATGATTTTGCTGACAGAATACACAGTAATCTACGACCTAAGAAAAAGAGATCGTACAAGAAAAAGGCAAACGATAAAAGTTGTGCGTCTAAGAGTGTGTCGTGTGATAAACAAGATAAGAAACAATCACAGGATAGCTACCACATGGCACAAGAAACGTGGGGAAAAAAGGATCCAGACACCCCTAAACAAAATCCAAAAATCGGTCAGTTCCAACAATCGCCAGTGATACCACTTAGTAAAACAGCAGACATTAAATCAAGGAGACAGATTAGAAATAAAAAAGTGTCAAAGCGATCATCTGGCTTTTTCATTTTTCTTCGAAAAAATAAACGTAAACTACTAAGAAAGTATCGAGATATGTCAGTTGTAACAAAAGTAGCGGCGTCAATGTGGCACGACCTGCCAGAAGAAAAGAAAAAATCGTTTGTTAGAATGGCAGTAAATGAAACCGATATTAAAATAAATACAGTAACAGAACTAACGACAGGAATTTTAGGTAATGATGCGAAGGCAGGTGCAACAAATAACATGACAAATTTTGAAAATACTGAAGATGAAATTGTCTATGGTCATATGGGGTTGCAAAACAAAGGCAATGATTGTTGGCTTAATAGTCTTTTACAGTGCATCAACTCTTTACCTGTCAAAGTATTACTAACAGCATACAAAAGAAATGTTACACCTGTTATGTCTGCCCTTATACACACACTGAAAAAGCTTGATGACAACGTCAATCAAACTTTATTATATCCAGGGAAGTTACACAAAGCTTTTCAACGCCAGTTCCATTACACTGCAGGGGCACAAAACGATATTCATGAAAGCTTCACATGTTTATGTTCCGGAGGTGGAAGAACTAACAATGTTTTTGAAAATCATTTTAAAGGAGAATTTCAGTATAGCAATACCTGTTCCGAATGCAATAAGGTTGTGTATTGTACCCCAGAGGCATTTACAAGCATATTTTTGCCATTGGTAAATGACATTAAATGTTTACAAAAAAGTGTATCAGACAATCTAAAAGAGAGCATTATGATCAAATGTACTACGTGTAAAAAAGAAACAATTCACGTAAGGAAAGGAAGTTTTGTGGTTTTACCGGACACATTACTAATAGTTTTTAAGCGATTTGAGAATCGTGGTGGATCTTACAGGAAGAAACACTCGAATGTTCTACTTGCATCTGACATTCAAGTAACAGCAGAACGCCCGTTTCAATATCGTCTAAGAGCGTGCGCATTACACCATGGAGTTCACCTTCAGAGTGGCCATTACACAGCATTGAAATATGAAGATAACAATGTTATAGAGCGGCATCTCTATTTAACGGAATCAACGGAATCAACGGAATCAACGGAATCGACGGAATCAACGGAATCTGCCGGAAATTTGATTAATCGCTTACTAACAAACGGTTAATAAAATACATTTATTTACGTTTATTAGCTGAGACTGAAACTGATCTGTCGTCGATACTTCAAGTAAGGTTATTGGATTAGACATATTACGTACATATATACGCGTAATTGTTGAAAGAGATTTTATATTTTTTATTGCTATGATTGCGCAAATATACGTGTCTCATTTTAAATTTACTAAGTGTTAAGTCGGACACAACCTGTGGGTTGATTAACAGAAAAATATTTTCGATTTTTAACTAAGGTCATAGCAAAACCACCTTTTGAAGCTTGGTTAAATATAAATAAAACAATCCGGGGTCTTCATTTATAAAGATATAAATACACAAGTGCTCTGTCTGTTGAACTCATTCTTTGAATCATAAACACGGGTATTTTTATTAAGACGATTACATTTAGCGTTTTCCGCACGTAGAAGGTACTATTGCGTCATGGATTGCACAAATGCAACAAATAAATTGTTGATTGAGTTACTACGGATATGTCTTCCATAGTACGGACACAGACAACTGATAGTTATATTGGATTTTAAACATACAGTTGCCTAAGTGAACTAAAGCTCGAAGCTTCAACATATATATGAATTAGATCATATTAAACATTTCACGCATGTTTTTGACTATGCTATAAAACACATCTTTGAAAATATTGTGCAATTTTTTAATATATAAATCTTATATCACTAATCCCCTAGTAAATAAAGGCATGTAAGAAAGACGGCCACACTACCCCTCAAGATTAGGTCTTCCTGGAGGAGTTTGGGTTTTGGTCGAGTATCGAGGGTTCAACCCTCCACCCTCGACTTGCAACGGTTGCAAGTCGAGGGTGGAGGGTAGTTGGTCGAGGGTCGTAAAATACGCTAAAATTTACGCACATAATTTCCTTCTAGCGGCACAAATAATGTTTAGGCGGAAGATATACATGTTTTGGGCATTTCATGCGCGCGGCAAACGCAGTAGTATACCTTCTACGTGCGGAAAACGCTAAATGTAATCGTCTTAATAAAAATACCCGTGTTTATGATTCAAAGAATGAGCCAACAGACAGAGAACTTGTGTATTTATATCTTTATAAATGAAGACCCCTGATTTTTTTATTTACATTTAACCAAGCTTCAAAAGGTTGTTTTGCTACGATCCTTAATTAAAAATCGAAAATCTTTTTCTGTTAATCAACCCACAGCTTGTGTCCGACTTAACACTTAGTAAATTTAAAATGAGACACGTATATTTGCGCAATCATAGCAATCAAAAATATAAAATCGCTTTCAACAATTACGCGTATATATGTACGTAATATGTCTAATCCAATAACCTTACTTGAAGTATCGACGACAGATCAGTTTCAGTCTCAGCTAATAAACGTAAATAAATGTATTTTATTAACCGTAGTTAGTAAGCGATTAACCAAATTTCCGTTGATTCCGTTGATTCCGTCGATTCCGTTGATTCCGTTGATTCCGTTAAATAGAGATGCCGGTTATAGATAGAGATCGATGACACCAATGCGAGAAATGTTTCAAAGATTTGGAAAAAATATTCGTCAAAGACAGGCTATCTTACCAATAGCAAAAGAAAGCACAGCGAAGTTGACCCACAGAAAGCTTCTGGAAAATCCGAAAACGAAAATAAGAAAACAGCTACTCAGACAGAAAAATCACAAACCCCAAAACGGCGAAATGTTAACGGAGAAAACGCGCACAACACAAAAACTTGTAAAAGTAAAGGCGATTTGAAACGCATATGGGACATTTCGTGCAGGGATGAGACTATTTGTAAGTTTGCAGAAACTGGTTATGAGCTAAAGGGTAGAGATTTTAAAACAATCGAATTTCCAGTTACAAATACCAGCTACAAATTGGAGAACCAGGGCTGGCTAAATGACAGTATTGTTGATGCTTACTTATCACTTCTGGCACAAACATCCTCAGAAATGGGTATAGCAATGTTCGCGTTCAGCTGTCAATTTTTCTCTCAATTACGTCGGGTAATATCCCGTAAGAATGAAAACAGTTTTTTCAGAATAATATCCAGATTTTATAAAAATGAAGTTTTCGAATCATACGATTGCCTTGTGATACCAGTTAACTCGGCAGACGGAAATCATTGGTGTGTTGTCTACATTGATCTATGGAAACAAACAATTTACTATTATGATCCAATGTATAAAGGTATACAGAATTTAACAACGGTTAAACTAATCAAATTTTATTTTGATCAGCTCTACGAATTCAAGTCGTGTGGGGTAGAATTTGAATCTAGGCGTTTCGTGACTTCATTCGACGTTTTCTGGGAAAATGAATTTTATACGCAAAATGATAATTCGAGCTGTGGGGTGTACATACTTATGTACATAAGTTTCAAACTTGGATTACTGAATGTCGATCCACTGAAAGATGAAATTGAAGAGATAAGAACATTTATTGCCCAAGAATTATTAGAACATAAAAAACATGTACCTAGCACAGAAATGTATCTATTACAGAAAGGTACAAAAAGATGCAGTGTCCCCACGTACTACAAACAACAGGTGGGTGAACGTGTGGTTCTAAGATGCAAAGCTCATGGAGGAGAACCAGAACAATTTTTGTGGATATTTTGCAATACAATTGTATGTTCAGAGCAGACGTACATATTTAAATTAAGTCAGAAACCAAGTTGGAACATATATGTGTCAGGTCACATACGAAGACGGTGTAGTTGTTACGTCATCAAAATGTAAAGTAGAATGTGTAACACCTACAAATCTTAATTAAGACATAGACCACATTCTTGAGGTATTGAAACAAAAAATTGTTTCTATAAGTGACACTTGAAGTGGTAGATAACTGTCGGGTATTTACTGTAAGGAATGAATAATATTTATTTCGAAATTTAAATCGCATAATCACCTGTAGGAGATGTTTTGTTTGGATTGCGCAACTGGCAGCTGATATGACACAACGCGGCCTGTAAGGAATATTACTTGCGCAACAGGACGACACAGATTGACCAAAAACACTTAATTGTTGTATTGCCGTTGCAGCGGATATGTATGACTTGGCGCGACGAATGTGTCAATATGTATACAAAAGTTGCGAACATCTTATTTCAATTTCAATTATAATTCAATAAACAGAGTTCAAAACCTCATTAAGAATTCATGAAGCCAAAACAAAGGAAATCCATGTTTAATGAGTGTCTTTATATGTGATATAGTAAGATTCAACATACGGACAGTCTCTAGGGGCACGTTTTTGAAGCCGTTCATTAAACTCCCAGCATGTGGTTTATCAGGTCAAAACTACTCGGGCTGCACCCTCATGGTTTTAAATCAAACTATACATAATATAAGATGTTCACAACAATTTATGAGATTACAGAAGTTTGGATCAAATAACCAAATATATTTAATTAAATTCAAAGTAAACTAAAAAAACCAACAAAAAAACCTTATACATTGTATAGAATACAATATATTTTAGAATTTGTATAGAAAGCGGGGGGAGGGGGTGTGACATTTTAAAAATATTAAAAGAAAAATATACCAAAAGAGTTTTTTATTCCTAATTTCTGTAATTTTACATACAAGCACCGTTGCAGCAGATGTCCAAGGTGATACTGTGGTCAATCGATAAAATATTTTAAAATATTTTATTATATATTATATATATATATATATATATATATATATATTAGTATTTTTTTAAATTTACATTTAAATTATGCAAACGATTCAGTTAAAGATGGCCGACCAGACTCATTTGCTGCTTTGCCTTTGGCAAAAAGGTAAGCATGAACTTAATTAAACAATGAACTTATTCACCAACAGCAGTAATTGCGTAATCCATAATGCGATATAAGTTTGTTACTGTAGATAGACCACAATGCATTGCGAATTTAAGATGGCGCAGCTATTGTTAAATTAACGTGATTTTTTTACTTTAATCAGATTTTCACAACGAAGTACAGAACTACAAAGATAAACAACACTACAAGAGACCTAAAAATTATTTAAAAGTGGCACAAATCACAACAAACGAACCAAATATATCTACGGAATTCAAGTAATAGTGAAGAATGAATTTTAAAGAAAACAAGAACCCCAATGAAAACAATTCCAAATTATCTAGCAATTAAAACCATACAGGTTTGTTTATCGCGTTATAAATAATTATGTGTTGGTACAACCTACATATTGCTTATCGGTTTTGCAATTAAATAATAGACCAAGACATCGCCTCTAATATAAACAATTGTATTATTTTTCAATAAACTGAACCATACTGTATGATATTAACAGCTAAAATTGTTTTATAGAAGTCAAGAATCGCTCGTTAAGGAAGAGGCATAACATAAAAGAAAGAAAGAAGAAAGAATGACGTCTATTTACATCAATAATACAAGCGTAATCAAAATGACAACATCCACTACAAGAACAACACTAGCTTATATAAGTACATAATAATTATGTAATTGCAACCTTTCTGCATTTGACGTTTTGTTTCCATTCTATATATGCATTAAGCCGGTACGGTGGCAATTGGTATCTAACCACAGCGAATTTGAAACGCATATGGGACATTTCGTGCAGGCATGAGACTATTTAATAATTAACAATATGTTATGTAATTATAAGCATATAATTTACCATATTAGTAAGACTATATGAGGTCCAAAGTTGTTGGGAAAATGACGGCTAGCGCTCAATAACTCAACCGATATCTTCAGCATCAACAACATTTTTTATGGCTATATAATTTCACAAAAAAAGTTTTAACATTTTGCTTCTTTTACTTTGGAAACAAAACGGTAACTACGTAGAGCAACATAAGCAGAACGGGAAAAGAAGATAAATAACATTGATATAAACTTTTCCTTTTGAATAAGAATGGACCAAAACGAATGCAAAATCGAAAGTGCATACACTAGCGGTGGATAAAGAGAAACATTATTTTGAAATACTGGTTGGGATACTACTGGAACATCCGGATACGATATCTGTTCTTTAGTACACCACATGACAAGCCTGAATAATAATAATAGAGACAAAGCTGAACTTGGATTTCAACTATCTAGATGACAGAGTGGATTAAGAAAACATATCGATTCCGGCAGTTCAGGGAAACATGGATTTTATAAATGGCATTAATTTTTTATACTGTAAAATACTACATCAAGCAAAAGAGTTGATTGAAGCAGAGACTGCATGGCAATAAAAGTCGGATTACAACCAAATGAAAAAAAAGACATTTGATGTATTAATGGTAAACAGCTGGATCCCGCAACATATAATCAAAAGTGGTAAAAACATTTAAATCATTGTGGGTGAAAACTTTAAATATATGGGTACTGGATAGAGAGTACAAAAAAAGAACTTTTCCGTGCGCACAGTAATGGGCGTGTTCAGCATGAAATGAGTAAATAACCCAAAAACGTATAGAATTCAAGCTAGAGAAGACGGATAAGTAAGTACAACCGTGGTGAAAGTATCTTAGTATTGTATGGCAGTGAGGAATGGACCATAACGAAAACTACGAAAAAGCAACTAAAATGATGCTACACCAATATGCTAACTAGGATTACACTGAGAAAGCTAACAAACGATATCTTCAAACTTGTCTCGTCACAATTTCTTGAGATACGTATCCAAATACGTCACAAATGCAAGTGGCAGATGTTATCTATGAACTATACGTTTGTGGGATTTAACCGAGAGAAATAAAACAAAAGACGACGAAATGTCTATTGTATCACCAACTTGAAAAAGGACACTATGGGTTGCCGATAACACGAGGCATAGTTAATATACAGGGGTTATTACAAACGCGATGGACGACAGTCGACAGAAGGATGTGAAGAAGCAACGTGGCATACGTTCAACTAGGAATCATCCAAGATGAGATAAGATAAAATTAAATACATTTCTTTTCCATCATGCGTGATGAAATCTACTGGACATGCAGCAACAATCAATTCATTAGAAAGACAACCATCTTAAGAAACAAGTTTAATGTTACAAAGTAAGTTGTTACAAGAATACATATAACATCTCAGCATTGCCTTGGAAAAAAACCCTATTTACAACGCACAGTGGATGACAATGTTGGAGAGCAGTTTGCTAGTAAACAGATATAAGTGTGCCTAATCTGTCATATACAAATACACAGAAATGGCAATTAAACCATGACTTTGAAATGATTACACACAACAGATCCAATCTAATGCAAGATATTAATAAAACACACCGGATATTGATAGCATTACAAACCAGATTCAAAGCCGATATTTTCAAATAGGTTTTGTGTACTGGTAAACAAAACGTCAAATGCAAAAAGAAAAAATAATCAAAATCATAGTACCCCTCACCAGATTTCTAAATAATGACAAACATAAAAATCGTTACAAATGTTCAAACAATCTCTTAATTATTACGACGTGATATATTGACTTTATAAAACATATAATAGTAAAAAATAAGAATATCATGATGTAATTATGCAACTGTGCACCCAGCAATTGTTTGGGTATATAGACCTTTTTTATTAAGTTTAGAATACATTTAGCATGTAACGTCAATTTCTTATCGATTTGTCTTTAGAATTCTTTTCAATTTCAGTCGTTCATTGTCTTCGCATTTGCATATTTTTGAATATAATTTTGAACAAGCAAGTGCGGAAAATGATGTATTCTACACTTATTAAAAGGGTCTATATATATATATATATCTTCAAGGATATCCTTATATATATTGACTAAGGGGCCGACCACTTGACTTTTTTTTGGGGGGGAGTGTGTGATTTCCGAAGAAAAACCTCCTACATCAAGTTTGAGCAAGAAAAAAATTGCATAACTTTTCAAAAACAAAGTTTAACGTTAATAGTTAATTTATTATTTTAAAAAGTAAACATGTAGGATGGTCTCATTACATTCATCTCTTAAACGATAAACTGTATTATAATAACTGTTATTTTATTTAAATTTATCTATTAAATTTATTTTGGCTCAATGCAGTTGTTCAGCAGGGACGTATCGAGGGGGTTTGAGACGCCGGTACACCGATTTGGGCGCCCAAACGGAGGTGCCCAAAAAATATAAACTATGGCTACAATCTGAGGGTTTTTTTCAAGAATACCTACCCAAGAATACCTACAAGAATTGAAAAATCACCCCTCACAATGTTAAAAATCGCATCTCAGAATGCAGGAAATGGCATTTCCGAGACTCTAAATTTCAAAATTTTCTGGGGGCGATCCCCCAGACCCCCCAAGACAGTTCTCGCGCTTTCAGCGCTGACAAATAATCTCTGGATATGGCACTGTTCAGAACTACTCTACTTTACGATTAATATATAGAACGATGTCTAAAACGAAATAAATGCATGCGTCCAGATCAGATGTTTTATCCATGTGCCCCACACAAATAAAACATCTGTAACCATTGTCTGATACATGTGTCGCTTTTCAGACGCATGGAATTTCCAGCAATTTAAATGCATAAAAACTATTCCAATGTATAATTTTGAGCTTCAGCGAAAATATACTATCATCGTATAAAATTACGACGCACGTTTCTTTCGTCTGCCAGACTTGCACATTTAAATGTAACGTATAAACAGGGCATATTTAATGAAAGCTCTGAAGAATTGCTTATTTACCCGTATCATTGGTGGATAAAAACTAAACTAAAATGCTGAAGAAAAAAGATCTTCCCGAAGCTAAAATGGTGAAAAAAATTTCACACATAGTTGCGTCCTGACCGGAAAAAAATTCATGCCCAAACCAGATCACCCAACTTCCCCCCCCCCCCCTCAAAGTCAAATGGTCGGCCCCTAATTAAGTGTTCTATTTTTAAAGCGCTTTGTAATTGACAGATTTTCACCTCGCTTTAAAAGCTAATAACTTTTGAAACAAATCTGGGCCACTTCTAGTTTTTCTTGGGCCAGCTAGATGATAGAATTAGCTTCATTTTGATATATAGCAAAGCCATTAAAAAATAAAAGAAGCCATCGAAATTTCCCCCCCAAGGACTGTGTTGCCTACTAGTGAATTGGGCCCGCTGTGCAATTGACAGTTTGGGCGTCTCGCTTCAAAAGCGAATAACTCTTGAACCAGATCTGGGCCACTTCTAATTTTTCTTGGGCCAGCAAGAAGATAGAATTAGCTTCATTTTGATATATAGCAAAGCCATTAAAAAATAACAGAAGCCATCGAAATTTCCCCCCCAAGGACTGTGTTGCCTACTAGTGAATTGGGCCCGCTGTGCAATTGACAGTTTGGGCGTCTCGCTTCAAAAGCGAATAACTCTTGAACCAGATCTGGGCCACTTCTAATTTTTCTTGGGCCAGCAAGAAGATAGAATGACCTTCATTTTGATATATAGGAAAGCCGGTTAAAAATAACAGAAGCTATCGAAATTTTCCCCCCAAGGACTAAGTCGGCAACTACAGTTAATAAACATTTCTATTCCCGGCGCGCTGTAATTGATAGTTTGGGCGCCTCGCTTTAAAAGCGAATAACTCTTGAACCAGATCTGGGCCACTTCTAATTTTTCTTGGGCCAGCAAGAAGATAGAATGACCTTCATTTTGATATATTGAAAGCCGGTTAAAATTAAAAGAAGCCATCGAAATCTTTCCCCCAAAACCATCCCGACGATTTTAATAATAAAGTGTTCTATTTTTATCGCGCTGTGTAATTGACAGTTTGGGCGCCTCGCTTTAAAAGAGAATAACTCTTGAACCAGATCTGGGCCACTTCTAATTTTTCTTGGGCCAGCAAGAAGATAGAACGACCTTCATTTTGATATATAGGAAAGCCGGTTAAAAATAACAGAAGCTATCGAAATTTTCCCCCCAAGGACTAAGTCGGCAACTACAGTTAATAAAGATTTCTATTTCCGGCGCGCTGTAATTGATAGTTTGGGCGCCTCGCTTTAAAAGCGAATAACTCTTGAACCAGATCTGGGCCACTTCTAATTTTTCTTGGGCCAGCAAGAAGATAGAATGACCTTCATTTTGAGATATTGAAAGCCGGTTAAAATTAAAAGAAGCCATCGAAATCTTTCCCCCAAGACCATCCCGACGATTTTAATAATAAAGTGTTCTATTTTTATCGCGCTGTGTAATTGACAGTTTGGGCGCCTCGCTTTAAAAGCGAATAACTCTTGAACCAGATCTGGGCCACTTCTAATTTTTCTTGGGCCAGCAAGAAGATATAATGACCTTCATTTTGATATATTGAAAGCCGGTTAAAATTAAAAGAAGCGATCGAAATCTTTCCCCCAAAACCATCCCGACGATTTTAATAATAAAGTGTTCTATTTTTATCGTGCTGTGTAATTGACAGTTTGGGCGCCTCGCTTTAAAAGCGAATAACTCTTGAACCAGATCTGGGCCACTTCTAATTTTTCTTGGGCCAGCAAGAAGATAGAATGACCTTCATTTTGATATATAGGAAAGCCGGTTAAAAATAACAGAAGCTATCGAAATTTTCCCCCCAAAGACTAAGTCGGCAACTACAGTTAATAAACATTTCTATTCCCGGCGCGCTGTAATTGATAGTTTGGGCGCCTCGCTTTAAAAGCGAATAACTCTTGAACCAGATCTGGGCCACTTCTAATTTTTCTTGGGCCAGCAAGAAGATAGAATGACCTTCATTTTGATATATTGAAAGCCGGTTAAAATTAAAAGAAGCCATCGAAATCTTTCCCCCAAAACCATCCCGACGATTTTAATAATAAAGTGTTCTATTTTTATCGCGCTGTGTAATTGACAGTTTGGGCGCCTCGCTTTAAAAGCGAATAACTCTTGAACCAGATCTGGGCCACTTCTAATTTTTCTTGGGCCAGCAAGAAGATAGAATGACCTTCATTTTGATATATAGGAAAGCCGGTTAAAAATAACAGAAGCTATCGAAATTTTCCCCCCAAGGACTAAGTCGGCAACTACAGTTAATAAAGATTTCTATTTCCGGCGCGCTGTAATTGATAGTTTGGGCGCCTCGCTTTAAAAGCGAATAACTCTTGAACCAGATCTGGGCCACTTCTAATTTTTCTTGGGCCAGCAAGAAGATAGAATGACCTTCATTTTGAGATATTGAAAGCCGGTTAAAATTAAAAGAAGCCATCGAAATCTTTCCCCCAAGACCATCCCGACGATTTTAATAATAAAGTGTTCTATTTTTATCGCGCTGTGTAATTGACAGTTTGGGCGCGTCGCTTTAAAAGCGAATAACTCTTGAACCAGATCTGGGCCACTTCTAATTTTTCTTGGGCCAGCAAGAAGATAGAATGACCTTCATTTTGATAAATTGAAAGCCGGTTAAAATTAAAAGAAGCCATCGAAATCTTTCCCCCAAAACCATCCCGACGATTTTAATAATAAAGTGTTCTATTTTTATCGCGCTGTGTAATTGACAGTTTGGGCGCCTCGCTTTAAAAGCGAATAACTCTTGAACCAGATCTGGGCCACTTCTAATTTTTCTTGGGCCAGCAAGAAGATAGAATGACCTTCATTTTGATATATAGGAAAGCCGGTTAAAAATAACAGAAGCTATCGAAATTTTCCCCCCAAACACTAAGTCGGCAACTACAGTTAATAAAGATTTCTATTTCCAGCGCGCTGTAATTGATAGTTTGGGCGCCTCGCTTTAAAAGCGAATAACTCTTGAACCAGATCTGGGCCACTTCTAATTTTTCTTGGGCCAGCAAGAAGATAGAATGACCTTCATTTTGAGATATTGAAAGCCGGTTAAAATTAAAAGAAGCCATCGAAATCGTTCCCCCAAGACCATCCCGACGATTTTAATAATAAAGTGTTCTATTTTTATCGCGCTGTGTAATTGACAGTTTGGGCGCCTCGCTTTAAAAGCGAATAACTCTTGAACCAGATCTGGGCCACTTCTAATTTTTCTTGGGCCAGCAAGAAGATATAATGACCTTCATTTTGATATATTGAAAGCCGGTTAAAAATAACAGAAGCTATCGAAATTTTCCCCCCAAAGACTAAGTCGGCAACTACAGTTAATAAAGATTTCTATTTCCGGCGCGCTGTAATTGATAGTTTGGGCGCCTCGCTTTAAAAGCGAATAACTCTTGAACCAGATCTGGGCCATTTCTAATTTTTCCTGGGCCAGCAAGAAGATATAATGACCTTCATTTTGATATATTGAAAGCCGGTTAAAATTAAAAGAAGCCATCGAAATCTTTCCCCCAAAACCATCCCGACGATTTTAATAATAAAGTGTTCTATTTTTATCGCGCTGTGTAATTGACAGTTTGGGCGCCTCGCTTTAAAAGCGAATAACTCTTGAACCAGATCTGGGCCACTTGTAATTTTTCTTGGGCCAGCAAGAAGATAGAATGACCTTCATTTTGATATATAGGAAAGCCGGTTAAAAATAACAGAAGCTATCGAAATTTCCCCCCCAAGGACTAAGTCGGCAACTACAGTTAATAAAGATTTCTATTTCCGGCGTGCTGTAATTGATAGTTTGGGCGCCTCGCTTTAAAAGCGAATAACTCTTGAACCAGATCTGGGCCACTTCTAATTTTTCTTGGGCCAGCAAGAAGATAGAATGACCTTCATTTTGAGATATTGAAAGCCGGTTAAAATTAAAAGAAGCCATCGAAATCTTTCCCCCAAGACCATTCCGACGATTTTAATAATAAAGTGTTCTATTTTTATCGCGCTGTGTAATTGACAGTTTGGGCGCCTCGCTTTAAAAGCGAATAACTCTTGAACCAGATCTGGGCCACTTCTAATTTTTCTTGGGCCAGCAAGAAGATAGAATGACCTTCATTTTGATAAATTGAAAGCCGGTTAAAATTAAAAGAAGCCATCGAAATCTTTCCCCCAAAACCATCCCGACGATTTTAATAATAAAGTGTTCTATTTTTATCGCGCTGTGTAATTGACAGTTTGGGCGCCTCGCTTTAAAACCGAATAACTCTTGAACCAGATCTGGGCCACATGTAATTTTTCTTGGGCCAGCAAGAAGATAGAATGACCTTCATTTTGATATATAGGAAAGCCGGTTAAAAATAACAGAAGCTATCGAAATTTTCCCCCCAAGGACTAAGTCGGCAACTACAGTTAATAAAGATTTCTATTTCCGGCGCGCTGTAATTGGTAGTTTGGGCGCCTCGCTTTAAAAGCGAATAACTCTTGAACCAGATCTGGGCCACTTCTAATTTTTCTTGGGCCAGCAAGAAGATAGAATGACCTTCATTTTGAGATATTGAAAGCCGGTTAAAATTAAAAGAAGCCATCGAAATCGTTCCCCCAAGACCATCCCGACGCTTTTAATAATAAAGTGTTCTATTTTTATCGCGCTGTGTAAATGACAGTTTGGGCGCCTCGCTATAAAAACGAATAACTCTTGAACCAGATCTGGGCCACTTCTAATTTTTCTTGGGCCAGCAAGAAGATAGAATGACCTTCATTTTGAGATATTGAAAGCCGGTTAAAATTAAAAGAAGCCATCGAAATCGTTCCCCCAAGACCATCCCGACGCTTTTAATAATAAAGTGTTCTATTTTTATCGCGCTGTGTAATTGACAGTTTGGGCGCCTCGCTTTAAAAACGAATAACTCTTGAACCAGATCTGGGCCACTTCTAATTTTTCTTGGGCCAGCAAGAAGATATAATGACCTTCATTTTGATATATTGAAAGCCGGTTAAAAATAACAGAAGCTATCGAAATTTTCCCCCAAAGACTAAGTCGGCAACTACAGTTAATAAAGATTTCTATTTCCGGCGCGCTGTAATTGATAGTTTGGGCGCCTCGCTTTAAAAGCGAATAACTCTTGAACCAGATCTGGGCCACTTCTAATTTTTCCTGGGCCAGCAAGAAGATATAATGACCTTCATTTTGATATATTGAAAGCCGGTTAAAATTAAAAGAAGCCATCGAAATCTTTCCCCCAAAACCACCCCGACGATTTTAATAATAAAGTGTTCTATTTTTATCGCGCTGTGTAATTGACAGTTTGGGCGCCTCGCTTTAAAAGCGAATAACTCTTGAACCAGATCTGGGCCACTTCTAATTTTTCTTGGGCCAGCAAGAAGATAGAATGACCTTCATTTTGATATATAGGAAAGCCGGTTAAAAATAACAGAAGCTATCGAAATTTTCCCCCCAAGGACTAAGTCGGCAACTACAGTTAATAAAGATTCTATTTCCGGCGCGCTGTAATTGATAGTTTGGGCGCCTTGCTTTAAAAGCGAATAACTCTTGAACCAGATCTGGGCCACTTCTAATTTTTCTTGGGCCAGCAAGAAGATAGAATGACCTTCATTTTGATATATAGAAAGCCGGTTAAAATTAAAAGAAGCCATCGAAATCTTTCCCCCAAGACCATCCCGACGATTTTAATAATAAAGTGTTCTATTTTTATCGCGCTGTGTAATTGACAGTTTGGGCGCCTCGCTTTAAAAGCGAATAACTCTTGAACCAGATCTGGGCCACTTCTAATTTTTCTTGGGCCAGCAAGAAGATAGAATGACCTTCATTTTGATAAATTGAAAGCCGGTTAAAATTAAAAGAAGCCATCGAAATCTTTCCCCCAAAACCATCCCGACGATTTTAATAATAAAGTGTTCTATTTTTATCGCGCTGTGTAATTGACAGTTTGGGCGCCTCGCTTTAAAAGCGAATAACTCTTGAACCAGATCTGGGCCACTTCTAATTTTTCTTGGGCCAGCAAGAAGATAGAATGACCTTCATTTTGATAAATTGAAAGCCGGTTAAAATTAAAAGAAGCCATCGAAATCTTTCCCCCAAAACCATCCCGACGATTTTAATAATAAAGTGTTCTATTTTTATCGCGCTGTGTAATTGACAGTTTGGGCGCCTCGCTTTAAAAGCGAATAACTCTTGAACCAGATCTGGGCCACTTCTAATTTTTCTTGGGCCAGCAAGAAGATAGAATGACCTTCATTTTGATATATAGGAAAGCCGGTTAAAAATAACAGAAGCTATCGAAATTTTCCCCCCAAGGACTAAGTCGGCAACTACAGTTAATAAAGATTTCTATTTCCGGCGCGCTGTAATTGATAGTTTGGGCGCCTCGCTTTAAAAGCGAATAACTCTTGAACCAGATCTGGGCCACTTCTAATTTTTCTTGGGCCAGCAAGAAGATAGAATGACCTTCATTTTGAGATATTGAAAGCCGGTTAAAATTAAAAGAAGCCATCGAAATCTTTCCCCCAAGACCATCCCGACGATTTTAATAATAAAGTGTTCTATTTTTATCGCGCTGTGTAATTGACAGTTTGGGCGCCTCGCTTTAAAAGCGAATAACTCTTGAACCAGATCTGGGCCACTTCTAATTTTTCTTGGGCCAGCAAGAAGATAGAATGACCTTCATTTTGATAAATTGAAAGCCGGTTAAAATTAAAAGAAGCCATCGAAATCTTTCCCCCAAAACCATCCCGACGATTTTAATAATAAAGTGTTCTATTTTTATCGCGCTGTGTAATTGACAGTTTGGGCGCCTCGCTTTAAAAGCGAATAACTCTTGAACCAGATCTGGGCCACTTCTAATTTTTCTTGGGCCAGCAAGAAGATAGAATGACCTTCATTTTGATATATAGGAAAGCCGGTTAAAAATAACAGAAGCTATCGAAATTTTCCCCCCAAACACTAAGTCGGCAACTACAGTTAATAAAGATTTCTATTTCCAGCGCGCTGTAATTGATAGTTTGGGCGCCTCGCTTTAAAAGCGAATAACTCTTGAACCAGATCTGGGCCACTTCTAATTTTTCTTGGGCCAGCAAGAAGATAGAATGACCTTCATTTTGAGATATTGAAAGCCGGTTAAAATTAAAAGAAGCCATCGAAATCGTTCCCCCAAGACCATCCCGACGATTTTAATAATAAAGTGTTCTATTTTTATCGCGCTGTGTAATTGACAGTTTGGGCGCCTCGCTTTAAAAGCGAATAACTCTTGAACCAGATCTGGGCCACTTCTAATTTTTCTTGGGCCAGCAAGAAGATATAATGACCTTCATTTTGATATATTGAAAGCCGGTTAAAAATAACAGAAGCTATCGAAATTTTCCCCCCAAAGACTAAGTCGGCAACTACAGTTAATAAAGATTTCTATTTCCGGCGCGCTGTAATTGATAGTTTGGGCGCCTCGCTTTAAAAGCGAATAACTCTTGAACCAGATCTGGGCCATTTCTAATTTTTCCTGGGCCAGCAAGAAGATATAATGACCTTCATTTTGATATATTGAAAGCCGGTTAAAATTAAAAGAAGCCATCGAAATCTTTCCCCCAAAACCATCCCGACGATTTTAATAATAAAGTGTTCTATTTTTATCGCGCTGTGTAATTGACAGTTTGGGCGCCTCGCTTTAAAAGCGAATAACTCTTGAACCAGATCTGGGCCACTTGTAATTTTTCTTGGGCCAGCAAGAAGATAGAATGACCTTCATTTTGATATATAGGAAAGCCGGTTAAAAATAACAGAAGCTATCGAAATTTCCCCCCCAAGGACTAAGTCGGCAACTACAGTTAATAAAGATTTCTATTTCCGGCGCGCTGTAATTGATAGTTTGGGCGCCTCGCTTTAAAAGCGAATAACTCTTGAACCAGATCTGGGCCACTTCTAATTTTTCTTGGGCCAGCAAGAAGATAGAATGACCTTCATTTTGAGATATTGAAAGCCGGTTAAAATTAAAAGAAGCCATCGAAATCTTTCCCCCAAGACCATTCCGACGATTTTAATAATAAAGTGTTCTATTTTTATCGCGCTGTGTAATTGACAGTTTGGGCGCCTCGCTTTAAAAGCGAATAACTCTTGAACCAGATCTGGGCCACTTCTAATTTTTCTTGGGCCAGCAAGAAGATAGAATGACCTTCATTTTGATAAATTGAAAGCCGGTTAAAATTAAAAGAAGCCATCGAAATCTTTCCCCCAAAACCATCCCGACGATTTTAATAATAAAGTGTTCTATTTTTATCGCGCTGTGTAATTGACAGTTTGGGCGCCTCGCTTTAAAACCGAATAACTCTTGAACCAGATCTGGGCCACATGTAATTTTTCTTGGGCCAGCAAGAAGATAGAATGACCTTCATTTTGATATATAGGAAAGCCGGTTAAAAATAACAGAAGCTATCGAAATTTTCCCCCCAAGGACTAAGTCGGCAACTACAGTTAATAAAGATTTCTATTTCCGGCGCGCTGTAATTGGTAGTTTGGGCGCCTCGCTTTAAAAGCGAATAACTCTTGAACCAGATCTGGGCCACTTCTAATTTTTCTTGGGCCAGCAAGAAGATAGAATGACCTTCATTTTGAGATATTGAAAGCCGGTTAAAATTAAAAGAAGCCATCGAAATCGTTCCCCCAAGACCATCCCGACGATTTTAATAATAAAGTGTTCTATTTTTATCGCGCTGTGTAATTGACAGTTTGGGCGCCTCGCTTTAAAAGCGAATAACTCTTGAACCAGATCTGGGCCACTTCTAATTTTTCTTGGGCCAGCAAGAAGATATAATGACCTTCATTTTGATATATTGAAAGCCGGTTAAAAATAACAGAAGCTATCGAAATTTTCCCCCCAAAGACTAAGTCGGCAACTACAGTTAATAAAGATTTCTATTTCCGGCGCGCTGTAATTGATAGTTTGGGCGCCTCGCTTTAAAAGCGAATAACTCTTGAACCAGATCTGGGCCACTTCTAATTTTTCTTGGGCCAGCAAGAAGATAGAATGACCTTCATTTTGAGATATTGAAAGCCGGTTAAAATTAAAAGAAGCCATCGAAATCTTTCCCCCAAGACCATCCCGACGATTTTAATAATAAAGTGTTCTATTTTTATCGCGCTGTGTAATTGACAGTTTGGGCGCCTCGCTTTAAAAGCGAATAACTCTTGAACCAGATCTGGGCCACTTCTAATTTTTCTTGGGCCAGCAAGAAGATATAATGACCTTCATTTTGATATATTGAAAGCCGGTTAAAATTAAAAGAAGCGATCGAAATCTTTCCCCCAAAACCATCCCGACGATTTTAATAATAAAGTGTTCTATTTTTATCGTGCTGTGTAATTGACAGTTTGGGCGCCTCGCTTTAAAAGCGAATAACTCTTGAACCAGATCTGGGCCACTTCTAATTTTTCTTGGGCCAGCAAGAAGATAGAATGACCTTCATTTTGATATATAGGAAAGCCGGTTAAAAATAACAGAAGCTATCGAAATTTTCCCCCCAAAGACTAAGTCGGCAACTACAGTTAATAAACATTTCTATTCCCGGCGCGCTGTAATTGATAGTTTGGGCGCCTCGCTTTAAAAGCGAATAACTCTTGAACCAGATCTGGGCCACTTCTAATTTTTCTTGGGCCAGCAAGAAGATAGAATGACCTTCATTTTGATATATTGAAAGCCGGTTAAAATTAAAAGAAGCCATCGAAATCTTTCCCCCAAAACCATCCCGACGATTTTAATAATAAAGTGTTCTATTTTTATCGCGCTGTGTAATTGACAGTTTGGGCGCCTCGCTTTAAAAGCGAATAACTCTTGAACCAGATCTGGGCCACATGTAATTTTTCTTGGGCCAGCAAGAAGATAGAATGACCTTCATTTTGATATATAGGAAAGCCGGTTAAAAATAACAGAAGCTATCGAAATTTTCCCCCCAAGGACTAAGTCGGCAACTACAGTTAATAAAGATTTCTATTTCCGGCGCGCTGTAATTGGTAGTTTGGGCGCCTCGCTTTAAAAGCGAATAACTCTTGAACCAGATCTGGGCCACTTCTAATTTTTCTTGGGCCAGCAAGAAGATAGAATGACCTTCATTTTGAGATATTGAAAGCCGGTTAAAATTAAAAGAAGCCATCGAAATCGTTCCCCCAAGACCATCCCGACGCTTTTAATAATAAAGTGTTCTATTTTTATCGCGCTGTGTAATTGACAGTTTGGGCGCCTCGCTTTAAAAGCGAATAACTCTTGAACCAGATCTGGGCCACTTCTAATTTTTCTTGGGCCAGCAAGAAGATAGAATGACCTTCATTTTGATATATTGAAAGCCGGTTAAAAATAACAGAAGCTATCGAAATTTTCCCCCCAAAGACTAAGTCGGCAACTACAGTTAATAAAGATTTCTATTTCCGGCGCGCTGTAATTGATAGTTTGGGCGCCTCGCTTTAAAAGCGAATAACTCTTGAACCAGATCTGGGCCACTTCTAATTTTTCTTGGGCCAGCAAGAAGATAGAATGACCTTCATTTTGAGATATTGAAAGCCGGTTAAAATTAAAAGAAGCCATCGAAATCTTTCCCCCAAGACCATCCCGACGATTTTAATAATAAAGTGTTCTATTTTTATCGCGCTGTGTAATTGACAGTTTGGGCGCCTCGCTTTAAAAGCGAATAACTCTTGAACCAGATCTGGGCCACTTCTAATTTTTCTTGGGCCAGCAAGAAGATATAATGACCTTCATTTTGATATATTGAAAGCCGGTTAAAATTAAAAGAAGCGATCGAAATCTTTCCCCCAAAACCATCCCGACGATTTTAATAATAAAGTGTTCTATTTTTATCGTGCTGTGTAATTGACAGTTTGGGCGCCTCGCTTTAAAAGCGAATAACTCTTGAACCAGATCTGGGCCACTTCTAATTTTTCTTGGGCCAGCAAGAAGATAGAATGACCTTCATTTTGATATATAGGAAAGCCGGTTAAAAATAACAGAAGCTATCGAAATTTTTCCCCCAAGACTAAGTCGGCAACTACAGTTAATAAACATTTCTATTCCCGGCGCGCTGTAATTGATAGTTTGGGCGCCTCGCTTTAAAAGCGAATAACTCTTGAACCAGATCTGGGCCACTTCTAATTTTTCTTGGGCCAGCAAGAAGATAGAATGACCTTCATTTTGATATATTGAAAGCCGGTTAAAATTAAAAGAAGCCATCGAAATCTTTCCCCCAAAACCATCCCGACGATTTTAATAATAAAGTGTTCTATTTTTATCGCGCTGTGTAATTGACAGTTTGGGCGCCTCGCTTTAAAAGCGAATAACTCTTGAACCAGATCTGGGCCACTTCTAATTTTTCTTGGGCCAGCAAGAAGATAGAATGACCTTCATTTTGATATATAGGAAAGCCGGTTAAAAATAACAGAAGCTATCGAAATTTTCCCCCCAAGGACTAAGTCGGCAACTACAGTTAATAAAGATTTCTATTTCCGGCGCGCTGTAATTGATAGTTTGGGCGCCTCGCTTTAAAAGCGAATAACTCTTGAACCAGATCTGGGCCACTTCTAATTTTTCTTGGGCCAGCAAGAAGATAGAATGACCTTCATTTTGAGATATTGAAAGCCGGTTAAAATTAAAAGAAGCCATCGAAATCTTTCCCCCAAGACCATCCCGACGATTTTAATAATAAAGTGTTCTATTTTTATCGCGCTGTGTAATTGACAGTTTGGGCGCCTCGCTTTAAAAGCGAATAACTCTTGAACCAGATCTGGGCCACTTCTAATTTTTCTTGGGCCAGCAAGAAGATAGAATGACCTTCATTTTGATAAATTGAAAGCCGGTTAAAATTAAAAGAAGCCATCGAAATCTTTCCCCCAAAACCATCCCGACGATTTTAATAATAAAGTGTTCTATTTTTATCGCGCTGTGTAATTGACAGTTTGGGCGCCTCGCTTTAAAAGCGAATAACTCTTGAACCAGATCTGGGCCACTTCTAATTTTTCTTGGGCCAGCAAGAAGATAGAATGACCTTCATTTTGATATATAGGAAAGCCGGTTAAAAATAACAGAAGCTATCGAAATTTTCCCCCCAAACACTAAGTCGGCAACTACAGTTAATAAAGATTTCTATTTCCAGCGCGCTGTAATTGATAGTTTGGGCGCCTCGCTTTAAAAGCGAATAACTCTTGAACCAGATCTGGGCCACTTCTAATTTTTCTTGGGCCAGCAAGAAGATAGAATGACCTTCATTTTGAGATATTGAAAGCCGGTTAAAATTAAAAGAAGCCATCGAAATCGTTCCCCCAAGACCATCCCGACGATTTTAATAATAAAGTGTTCTATTTTTATCGCGCTGTGTAATTGACAGTTTGGGCGCCTCGCTTTAAAAGCGAATAACTCTTGAACCAGATCTGGGCCACTTCTAATTTTTCTTGGGCCAGCAAGAAGATATAATGACCTTCATTTTGATATATTGAAAGCCGGTTAAAAATAACAGAAGCTATCGAAATTTTCCCCCAAAGACTAAGTCGGCAACTACAGTTAATAAAGATTTCTATTTCCGGCGCGCTGTAATTGATAGTTTGGGCGCCTCGCTTTAAAAGCGAATAACTCTTGAACCAGATCTGGGCCATTTCTAATTTTTCCTGGGCCAGCAAGAAGATATAATGACCTTCATTTTGATATATTGAAAGCCGGTTAAAATTAAAAGAAGCCATCGAAATCTTTCCCCCAAAACCATCCCGACGATTTTAATAATAAAGTGTTCTATTTTTATCGCGCTGTGTAATTGACAGTTTGGGCGCCTCGCTTTAAAAGCGAATAACTCTTGAACCAGATCTGGGCCACTTCTAATTTTTCTTGGGCCAGCAAGAAGATAGAATGACCTTCATTTTGATATATAGGAAAGCCGGTTAAAAATAACAGAAGCTATCGAAATTTTCCCCCCAAAGATTAAGTCGGCAACTACAGTTAATAAACATTTCTATTTCCGGCGCGCTGTAATTGATAGTTTGGGCGCCTCGCTTTAAAAGCGAATAACTCTTGAACCAGATCTGGGCCACTTCTAATTTTTCTTGGGCCAGCAAGAAGATAGAATGACCTTCATTTTGATATATTGAAAGCCGGTTAAAATTAAAAGAAGCCATCGAAATCTTTCCCCCAAAACCATCCCGACGATTTTAATAATAAAGTGTTCTATTTTTATCGCGCTGTGTAATTGACAGTTTGGGCGCCTCGCTTTAAAAGCGAATAACTCTTGAACCAGATCTGGGCCACTTCTAATTTTTCTTGGGCCAGCAAGAAGATAGAATGACCTTCATTTTGATATATAGGAAAGCCGGTTAAAAATAACAGAAGCTATCGAAATTTTCCCCCCAAGGACTAAGTCGGCAACTACAGTTAATAAAGATTTCTATTTCCGGCGCGCTGTAATTGATAGTTTGGGCGCCTCGCTTTAAAAGCGAATAACTCTTGAACCAGATCTGGGCCACTTCTAATTTTTCTTGGGCCAGCAAGAAGATAGAATGACCTTCATTTTGAGATATTGAAAGCCGGTTAAAATTAAAAGAAGCCATCGAAATCTTTCCCCCAAGACCATCCCGACGATTTTAATAATAAAGTGTTCTATTTTTATCGCGCTGTGTAATTGACAGTTTGGGCGCCTCGCTTTAAAAGCGAATAACTCTTGAACCAGATCTGGGCCACTTCTAATTTTTCTTGGGCCAGCAAGAAGATAGAATGACCTTCATTTTGATAAATTGAAAGCCGGTTAAAATTAAAAGAAGCCATCGAAATCTTTCCCCCAAAACCATCCCGACGATTTTAATAATAAAGTGTTCTATTTTTATCGCGCTGTGTAATTGACAGTTTGGGCGCCTCGCTTTAAAAGCGAATAACTCTTGAACCAGATCTGGGCCACTTCTAATTTTTCTTGGGCCAGCAAGAAGATAGAATGACCTTCATTTTGATATATAGGAAAGCCGGTTAAAAATAACAGAAGCTATCGAAATTTTCCCCCCAAACACTAAGTCGGCAACTACAGTTAATAAAGATTTCTATTTCCAGCGCGCTGTAATTGATAGTTTGGGCGCCTCGCTTTAAAAGCGAATAACTCTTGAACCAGATCTGGGCCACTTCTAATTTTTCTTGGGCCAGCAAGAAGATAGAATGACCTTCATTTTGAGATATTGAAAGCCGGTTAAAATTAAAAGAAGCCATCGAAATCGTTCCCCCAAGACCATCCCGACGATTTTAATAATAAAGTGTTCTATTTTTATCGCGCTGTGTAATTGACAGTTTGGGCGCCTCGCTTTAAAAGCGAATAACTCTTGAACCAGATCTGGGCCACTTCTAATTTTTCTTGGGCCAGCAAGAAGATATAATGACCTTCATTTTGATATATTGAAAGCCGGTTAAAAATAACAGAAGCTATCGAAATTTTCCCCCCAAAGACTAAGTCGGCAACTACAGTTAATAAAGATTTCTATTTCCGGCGCGCTGTAATTGATAGTTTGGGCGCCTCGCTTTAAAAGCGAATAACTCTTGAACCAGATCTGGGCCATTTCTAATTTTTCCTGGGCCAGCAAGAAGATATAATGACCTTCATTTTGATATATTGAAAGCCGGTTAAAATTAAAAGAAGCCATCGAAATCTTTCCCCCAAAACCATCCCGACGATTTTAATAATAAAGTGTTCTATTTTTATCGCGCTGTGTAATTGACAGTTTGGGCGCCTCGCTTTAAAAGCGAATAACTCTTGAACCAGATCTGGGCCACTTGTAATTTTTCTTGGGCCAGCAAGAAGATAGAATGACCTTCATTTTGATATATAGGAAAGCCGGTTAAAAATAACAGAAGCTATCGAAATTTCCCCCCAAGGACTAAGTCGGCAACTACAGTTAATAAAGATTTCTATTTCCGGCGCGCTGTAATTGATAGTTTGGGCGCCTCGCTTTAAAAGCGAATAACTCTTGAACCAGATCTGGGCCACTTCTAATTTTTCTTGGGCCAGCAAGAAGATAGAATGACCTTCATTTTGAGATATTGAAAGCCGGTTAAAATTAAAAGAAGCCATCGAAATCTTTCCCCCAAGACCATTCCGACGATTTTAATAATAAAGTGTTCTATTTTTATCGCGCTGTGTAATTGACAGTTTGGGCGCCTCGCTTTAAAAGCGAATAACTCTTGAACCAGATCTGGGCCACTTCTAATTTTTCTTGGGCCAGCAAGAAGATAGAATGACCTTCATTTTGATAAATTGAAAGCCGGTTAAAATTAAAAGAAGCCATCGAAATCTTTCCCCCAAAACCATCCCGACGATTTTAATAATAAAGTGTTCTATTTTTATCGCGCTGTGTAATTGACAGTTTGGGCGCCTCGCTTTAAAACCGAATAACTCTTGAACCAGATCTGGGCCACATGTAATTTTTCTTGGGCCAGCAAGAAGATAGAATGACCTTCATTTTGATATATAGGAAAGCCGGTTAAAAATAACAGAAGCTATCGAAATTTTCCCCCAAGGACTAAGTCGGCAACTACAGTTAATAAAGATTTCTATTTCCGGCGCGCTGTAATTGGTAGTTTGGGCGCCTCGCTTTAAAAGCGAATAACTCTTGAACCAGATCTGGGCCACTTCTAATTTTTCTTGGGCCAGCAAGAAGATAGAATGACCTTCATTTTGAGATATTGAAAGCCGGTTAAAATTAAAAGAAGCCATCGAAATCGTTCCCCCAAGACCATCCCGACGCTTTTAATAATAAAGTGTTCTATTTTTATCGCGCTGTGTAATTGACAGTTTGGGCGCCTCGCTTTAAAAACGAATAACTCTTGAACCAGATCTGGGCCACTTCTAATTTTTCTTGGGCCAGCAAGAAGATATAATGACCTTCATTTTGATATATTGAAAGCCGGTTAAAAATAACAGAAGCTATCGAAATTTTCCCCCCAAAGACTAAGTCGGCAACTACAGTTAATAAAGATTTCTATTTCCGGCGCGCTGTAATTGATAGTTTGGGCGCCTCGCTTTAAAAGCGAATAACTCTTGAACCAGATCTGGGCCACTTCTAATTTTTCCTGGGCCAGCAAGAAGATATAATGACCTTCATTTTGATATATTGAAAGCCGGTTAAAATTAAAAGAAGCCATCGAAATCTTTCCCCCAAAACCACCCCGACGATTTTAATAATAAAGTGTTCTATTTTTATCGCGCTGTGTAATTGACAGTTTGGGCGCCTCGCTTTAAAAGCGAATAACTCTTGAACCAGATCTGGGCCACTTGTAATTTTTCTTGGGCCAGCAAGAAGATAGAATGACCTTCATTTTGATATATAGGAAAGCCGGTTAAAAATAACAGAAGCTATCGAAATTTCCCCCCCCAAGGACTAAGTCGGCAACTACAGTTAATAAAGATTTCTATTTCCGGCGCGCTGTAATTGATAGTTTGGGCGCCTCGCTTTAAAAGCGAATAACTCTTGAACCAGATCTGGGCCACTTCTAATTTTTCTTGGGCCAGCAAGAAGATAGAATGACCTTCATTTTGAGATATTGAAAGCCGGTTAAAATTAAAAGAAGCCATCGAAATCTTTCCCCCAAGACCATTCCGACGATTTTAATAATAAAGTGTTCTATTTTTATCGCGCTGTGTAATTGACAGTTTGGGCGCCTCGCTTTAAAAGCGAATAACTCTTGAACCAGATCTGGGCCACTTCTAATTTTTCTTGGGCCAGCAAGAAGATAGAATGACCTTCATTTTGATAAATTGAAAGCCGGTTAAAATTAAAAGAAGCCATCGAAATCTTTCCCCCAAAACCATCCCGACGATTTTAATAATAAAGTGTTCTATTTTTATCGCGCTGTGTAATTGACAGTTTGGGCGCCTCGCTTTAAAAGCGAATAACTCTTGAACCAGATCTGGGCCACTTCTAATTTTTCTTGGGCCAGCAAGAAGATAGAATGACCTTCATTTTGATATATAGGAAAGCCAGTTAAAAATAACAGAAGCTATCGAAATTTTCCCCCCAAACACTAAGTCGGCAACTACAGTTAATAAAGATTTCTATTTCCGGCGCGCTGTAATTGATAGTTTGGGCGCCTCGCTTTAAAAGCGAATAACTCTTGAACCAGATCTGGGCCACTTCTAATTTTTCTTGGGCCAGCAAGAAGATAGAATGACCTTCATTTTGAGATATTGAAAGCCGGTTAAAATTAAAAGAAGCCATCGAAATCGTTCCCCCAAGACCATCCCGACGATTTTAATAATAAAGTGTTCTATTTTTATCGCGCTGTGTAATTGACAGTTTGGGCGCCTCGCTTTAAAAGCGAATAACTCTTGAACCAGATCTGGGCCACTTCTAATTTTTCTTGGGCCAGCAAGAAGATATAATGACCTTCATTTTGATATATTGAAAGCCGGTTAAAAATAACAGAAGCTATCGAAATTTTCCCCCCAAAGACTAAGTCGGCAACTACAGTTAATAAAGATTTCTATTTCCGGCGCGCTGTAATTGATAGTTTGGGCGCCTCGCTTTAAAAGCGAATAACTCTTGAACCAGATCTGGGCCATTTCTAATTTTTCCTGGGCCAGCAAGAAGATATAATGACCTTCATTTTGATATATTGAAAGCCGGTTAAAATTAAAAGAAGCCATCGAAATCTTTCCCCCAAAGCCATCCCGACGATTTTAATAATAAAGTGTTCTATTTTTATCGCGCTGTGTAATTGACAGTTTGGGCGCCTCGCTTTAAAAGCGAATAACTCTTGAACCAGATCTGGGCCACTTGTAATTTTTCTTGGGCCAGCAAGAAGATAGAATGACCTTCATTTTGATATATAGGAAAGCCGGTTAAAAATAACAGAAGCTATCGAAATTTCCCCCCCAAGGACTAAGTCGGCAACTACAGTTAATAAAGATTTCTATTTCCGGCGCGCTGTAATTGATAGTTTGGGCGCCTCGCTTTAAAAGCGAATAACTCTTGAACCAGATCTGGGCCACTTCTAATTTTTCTTGGGCCAGCAAGAAGATAGAATGACCTTCATTTTGAGATATTGAAAGCCGGTTAAAATTAAAAGAAGCCATCGAAATCTTTCCCCCAAGACCATTCCGACGATTTTAATAATAAAGTGTTCTATTTTTATCGCGCTGTGTAATTGACAGTTTGGGCGCCTCGCTTTAAAAGCGAATAACTCTTGAACCAGATCTGGGCCACTTCTAATTTTTCTTGGGCCAGCAAGAAGATAGAATGACCTTCATTTTGATAAATTGAAAGCCGGTTAAAATTAAAAGAAGCCATCGAAATCTTTCCCCCAAAACCATCCCGACGATTTTAATAATAAAGTGTTCTATTTTTATCGCGCTGTGTAATTGACAGTTTGGGCGCCTCGCTTTAAAACCGAATAACTCTTGAACCAGATCTGGGCCACATGTAATTTTTCTTGGGCCAGCAAGAAGATAGAATGACCTTCATTTTGATATATAGGAAAGCCGGTTAAAAATAACAGAAGCTATCGAAATTTTCCCCCCAAGGACTAAGTCGGCAACTACAGTTAATAAAGATTTCTAGTTCCGGCGCGCTGTAATTGGTAGTTTGGGCGCCTCGCTTTAAAAGCGAATAACTCTTGAACCAGATCTGGGCCACTTCTAATTTTTCTTGGGCCAGCAAGAAGATAGAATGACCTTCATTTTGAGATATTGAAAGCCGGTTAAAATTAAAAGAAGCCATCGAAATCGTTCCCCCAAGACCATCCCGACGCTTTTAATAATAAAGTGTTCTATTTTTATCGCGCTGTGTAATTGACAGTTTGGGCGCCTCGCTTTAAAAGCGAATAACTCTTGAACCAGATCTGGGCCACTTCTAATTTTTCTTGGGCCAGCAAGAAGATATAATGACCTTCATTTTGATATATTGAAAGCCGGTTAAAAATAACAGAAGCTATCGAAATTTTCCCCCCAAAGACTAAGTCGGCAACTACAGTTAATAAAGATTTCTATTTCCGGCGCGCTGTAATTGATAGTTTGGGCGCCTCGCTTTAAAAGCGAATAACTCTTGAACCAGATCTGGGCCACTTCTAATTTTTCTTGGGCCAGCAAGAAGATATAATGACCTTCATTTTGATATATTGAAAGCCGGTTAAAATTAAAAGAAGCCATCGAAATCTTTCCCCCAAAACCACCCCGACGATTTTAATAATAAAGTGTTCTATTTTTATCGCGCTGTGTAATTGACAGTTTGGGCGCCTCGCTTTAAAAGCGAATAACTCTTGAACCAGATCTGGGCCACTTGTAATTTTTCTTGGGCCAACAAGAAGATAGAATGACCTTCATTTTGATATATAGGAAAGCCGGTTAAAAATAACAGAAGCTATCGAAATTTCCCCCCCAAGGACTAAGTCGGCAACTACAGTTAATAAAGATTTCTATTTCCGGCGCGCTGTAATTGATAGTTTGGGCGCCTCGCTTTAAAAGCGAATAACTCTTGAACCAGATCTGGGCCACTTCTAATTTTTCTTGGGCCAGCAAGAAGATAGAATGACCTTCATTTTGAGATATTGAAAGCCGGTTAAAATTAAAAGAAGCCATCGAAATCTTTCCCCCAAGACCATTCCGACGATTTTAATAATAAAGTGTTCTATTTTTATCGCGCTGTGTAATTGACAGTTTGGGCGCCTCGCTTTAAAAGCGAATAACTCTTGAACCAGATCTGGGCCACTTCTAATTTTTCTTGGGCCAGCAAGAAGATAGAATGACCTTCATTTTGATAAATTGAAAGCCGGTTAAAATTAAAAGAAGCCATCGAAATCTTTCCCCCAAAACCATCCCGACGATTTTAATAATAAAGTGTTCTATTTTTATCGCGCTGTGTAATTGACAGTTTGGGCGCCTCGCTTTAAAAGCGAATAACTCTTGAACCAGATCTGGGCCACTTCTAATTTTTCTTGGGCCAGCAAGAAGATAGAATGACCTTCATTTTGATAAATTGAAAGCCGGTTAAAATTAAAAGAAGCCATCGAAATCTTTCCCCCAAAACCATCCCGACGATTTTAATAATAAAGTGTTCTATTTTTATCCCGCTGTGTAATTGACAGTTTGGGCGCCTCGCTTTAAAACCGAATAACTCTTGAACCAGATCTGGGCCACATGTAATTTTTCTTGGGCCAGCAAGAAGATAGAATGACCTTCATTTTGATATATAGGAAAGCCGGTTAAAAATAACAGAAGCTATCGAAATTTTTCCCCCAAGGACTAAGTCGGCAACTACAGTTAATTAAGATTTCTATTTCCGGCGCGCTGTAATTGGTAGTTTGGGCGCCTCGCTTTAAAAGCGAATAACTCTTGAACCAGATCTGGGCCACTTCTAATTTTTCTTGGGCCAGCAAGAAGATAGAATGACCTTCATTTTGAGATATTGAAAGCCGGTTAAAATTAAAAGAAGCCATCGAAATCGTTCCCCCAAGACCATCCCGACGCTTTTAATAATAAAGTGTTCTATTTTTATCGCGCTGTCTAATTGACAGTTTGGGCGCCTCGCTTTAAAAGCGAATAACTCTTGAACCAGATCTGGGCCACTTCTAATTTTTCTTGGGCCAGCAAGAAGATAGAATGACCTTCATTTTGATATATTGAAAGCCGGTTAAAAATAACAGAAGCTATCGAAATTTTCCCCCCAAAGACTAAGTCGGCAACTACAGTTAATAAAGATTTCTATTTCCGGCGCGCTGTAATTGATAGTTTGGGCGCCTCGCTTTAAAAGCGAATAACTCTTGAACCAGATCTGGGCCACTTCTAATTTTTCCTGGGCCAGCAAGAAGATATAATGACCTTCATTTTGATATATTGAAAGCCGGTTAAAATTAAAAGAAGCCATCGAAATCTTTCCCCCAAAACCATCCCGACGATTTTAATAATAAAGTGTTCTATTTTTATCGCGCTGTGTAATTGACAGTTTGGGCGCCTCGCTTTAAAACCGAATAACTCTTGAACCAGATCTGGGCCACATGTAATTTTTCTTGGGCCAGCAAGAAGATAGAATGACCTTCATTTTGATATATAGGAAAGCCGGTTAAAAATAACAGAAGCTATCGAAATTTTCCCCCCAAGGACTAAGTCGGCAACTACAGTTAATAAAGATTTCTAGTTCCGGCGCGCTGTAATTGGTAGTTTGGGCGCCTCGCTTTAAAAGCGAATAACTCTTGAACCAGATCTGGGCCACTTCTAATTTTTCTTGGGCCAGCAAGAAGATAGAATGACCTTCATTTTGAGATATTGAAAGCCGGTTAAAATTAAAAGAAGCCATCGAAATCGTTCCCCCAAGACCATCCCGACGCTTTTAATAATAAAGTGTTCTATTTTTATCGCGCTGTGTAATTGACAGTTTGGGCGCCTCGCTTTAAAAGCGAATAACTCTTGAACCAGATCTGGGCCACTTCTAATTTTTCTTGGGCCAGCAAGAAGATATAATGACCTTCATTTTGATATATTGAAAGCCGGTTAAAAATAACAGAAGCTATCGAAATTTTCCCCCCAAAGACTAAGTCGGCAACTACAGTTAATAAAGATTTCTATTTCCGGCGCGCTGTAATTGATAGTTTGGGCGCCTCGCTTTAAAAGCGAATAACTCTTGAACCAGATCTGGGCCACTTCTAATTTTTCCTGGGCCAGCAAGAAGATATAATGACCTTCATTTTGATATATTGAAAGCCGGTTAAAATTAAAAGAAGCCATCGAAATCTTTCCCCCAAAACCACCCCGACGATTTTAATAATAAAGTGTTCTATTTTTATCGCGCTGTGTAATTGACAGTTTGGGCGCCTCGCTTTAAAAGCGAATAACTCTTGAACCAGATCTGGGCCACTTGTAATTTTTCTTGGGCCAGCAAGAAGATAGAATGACCTTCATTTTGATATATAGGAAAGCCGGTTAAAAATAACAGAAGCTATCGAAATTTCCCCCCCAAGGACTAAGTCGGCAACTACAGTTAATAAAGATTTCTATTTCCGGCGCGCTGTAATTGATAGTTTGGGCGCCTCGCTTTAAAAGCGAATAACTCTTGAACCAGATCTGGGCCACTTCTAATTTTTCTTGGGCCAGCAAGAAGATAGAATGACCTTCATTTTGAGATATTGAAAGCCGGTTAAAATTAAAAGAAGCCATCGAAATCTTTCCCCCAAGACCATTCCGACGATTTTAATAATAAAGTGTTCTATTTTTATCGCGCTGTGTAATTGACAGTTTGGGCGCCTCGCTTTAAAAGCGAATAACTCTTGAACCAGATCTGGCCCACTTCTAATTTTTCTTGGGCCAGCAAGAAGATAGAATGACCTTCATTTTGATAAATTGAAAGCCGGTTAAAATTAAAAGAAGCCATCGAAATCTTTCCCCCAAAACCATCCCGACGATTTTAATAATAAAGTGTTCTATTTTTATCGCGCTGTGTAATTGACAGTTTGGGCGCCTCGCTTTAAAAGCGAATAACTCTTGAACCAGATCTGGGCCACTTCTAATTTTTCTTGGGCCAGCAAGAAGATAGAATGACCTTCATTTTGATAAATTGAAAGCCGGTTAAAATTAAAAGAAGCCATCGAAATCTTTCCCCCAAAACCATCCCGACGATTTTAATAATAAAGTGTTCTATTTTTATCCCGCTGTGTAATTGACAGTTTGGGCGCCTCGCTTTAAAACCGAATAACTCTTGAACCAGATCTGGGCCACATGTAATTTTTCTTGGGCCAGCAAGAAGATAGAATGACCTTCATTTTGATATATAGGAAAGCCGGTTAAAAATAACAGAAGCTATCGAAATTTTCCCCCCAAGGACTAAGTCGGCAACTACAGTTAATTAAGATTTCTATTTCCGGCGCGCTGTAATTGGTAGTTTGGGCGCCTCGCTTTAAAAGCGAATAACTCTTGAACCAGATCTGGGCCACTTCTAATTTTTCTTGGGCCAGCAAGAAGATAGAATGACCTTCATTTTGAGATATTGAAAGCCGGTTAAAATTAAAAGAAGCCATCGAAATGTTTCCCGCAAGACCATCCCGACGATTTTAATAATAAAGTGTTCTATTTTTATCGCGCTGTGTAATTGACAGTTTGGGCGCCTCGCTTTAAAAGCGAATAACTCTTCAACCAGATCTGGGCCACTTCTAATTTTTCTTGGGCCAGCAAGAAGATAGAATGACCTTCATTTTGATATATTGAAAGCCGTTTAAAAATAACAGAAGCTATCGAAATTTGTCCCCCAAAGACTAAGTCGGCAACTACAGTTAATAAAGATTTCTATTTCCGGCGCGCTGTAATTGATAGTTTGGGCGCCTCGCTTTAAAAGCGAATAACTCTTGAACCAGATCTGGGCCACTTCTAATTTTTCCTGGGCCAGCAAGAAGATATAATGACCTTCATTTTGATATATTGAAAGCCGGTTAAAATTAAAAGAAGCCATCGAAATCTTTCCCCCAAAACCATCCCGACGATTTTAATAATAAAGTGTTCTATTTTTATCGCGCTGTGTAATTGACAGTTTGGGCGCCTCGCTTTAAAAGCGAATAACTCTTGAACCAGATCTGGGCCACTTGTAATTTTTCTTGGGCCAGCAAGAAGATAGAATGACCTTCATTTTGATATATAGGAAAGCCGGTTAAAAATAACAGAAGCTATCGAAATTTCCCCCCCAAGGACTAAGTCGGCAACTACAGTTAATAAAGATTTCTATTTCCGGCGCGCTGTAATTGATAGTTTGGGCGCCTCGCTTTGAAAGCGAATAACTCTTGAACCAGATCTGGGCCACTTCTAATTTTTCTTGGGCCAGCAAGAAGATAGAATGACCTTCATTTTGAGATATTGAAAGCCGGTTAAAATTAAAAGAAGCCATCGAAATCTTTCCCCCAAGACCATCCCGACGATTTTAATAATAAAGTGTTCTATTTTTATCGCGCTGTGTAATTGACAGTTTGGGCGCCTCGCTTTAAAAGCGAATAACTCTTGAACCAGATCTGGGCCACTTCTAATTTTTCTTGGGCCAGCAAGAAGATAGAATGACCTTCATTTTGATAAATTGAAAGCCGGTTAAAATTAAAAGAAGCCATCGAAATCTTTCCCCCAAAACCATCCCGACGATTTTAATAATAAAGTGTTCTATTTTTATCGCGCTGTGTAATTGACAGTTTGGGCGCCTCGCTTTAAAACCGAATAACTCTTGAACCAGATCTGGGCCACATGTAATTTTTCTTGGGCCAGCAAGAAGATAGAATGACCTTCATTTTGATATATAGGAAAGCCGGTTAAAAATAACAGAAGCTATCGAAATTTTCCCCCCAAGGACTAAGTCGGCAACTACAGTTAATAAAGATTTCTATTTCCGGCGCGCTGTAATTGGTAGTTTGGGCGCCTCGCTTTAAAAGCGAATAACTCTTGAACCAGATCTGGGCCACTTCTAATTTTTCTTGGGCCAGCAAGAAGATAGAATGACCTTCATTTTGAGATATTGAAAGCCGGTTAAAATTAAAAGAAGCCATCGAAATCGTTCCCCCAAGACCATCCCGACGCTTTTAATAATAAAGTGTTCTATTTTTATCGCGCTGTGTAATTGACAGTTTGGGCGGCTCGCTTTAAAAGCGAATAACTCTTGAACCAGATCTGGGCCACTTCTAATTTTTCTTGGGCCAGCAAGAAGATATAATGACCTTCATTTTGATATATTGAAAGCCGGTTAAAAATAACAGAAGCTATCGAAATTTTCCCCCCAAGACTAAGTCGGCAACTACAGTTAATAAAGATTTCTATTTCCGGCGCGCTGTAATTGATAGTTTGGGCGCCTCGCTTTAAAAGCGAATAACTCTTGAACCAGATCTGGGCCACTTCTAATTTTTCCTGGGCCAGCAAGAAGATATAATGACCTTCATTTTGATATATTGAAAGCCGGTTAAAATTAAAAGAAGCCATCGAAATCTTTCCCCCAAAACCATCCCGACGATTTTAATAATAAAGTGTTCTATTTTTATCGCGCTGTGTAATTGACAGTTTGGGCGCCTCGCTTTAAAAGCGAATAACTCTTGAACCAGATCTGGGCCACTTGTAATTTTTCTTGGGCCAGCAAGAAGATAGAATGACCTTCATTTTGATATATAGGAAAGCCGGTTAAAAATAACAGAAGCTATCGAAATTTCCCCCCCAAGGACTAAGTCGGCAACTACAGTTAATAAAGATTTCTATTTCCGGCGCGCTGTAATTGATAGTTTGGGCGCCTCGCTTTAAAAGCGAATAACTCTTGAACCAGATCTGGGCCACTTCTAATTTTTCTTGGGCCAGCAAGAAGATAGAATGACCTTCATTTTGAGATATTGAAAGCCGGTTAAAATTAAAAGAAGCCATCGAAATCTTTCCCCCAAGACCATTCCGACGATTTTAATAATAAAGTGTTCTATTTTTATCGCGCTGTGTAATTGACAGTTTGGGCGCCTCGCTTTAAAAGCGAATAACTCTTGAACCAGATCTGGGCCACTTCTAATTTTTCTTGGGCCAGCAAGAAGATAGAATGACCTTCATTTTGATAAATTGAAAGCCGGTTAAAATTAAAAGAAGCCATCGAAATCTTTCCCCCAAAACCATCCCGACGATTTTAATAATAAAGTGTTCTATTTTTATCGCGCTGTGTAATTGACAGTTTGGGCGCCTCGCTTTAAAAGCGAATAACTCTTGAACCAGATCTGGGCCACTTCTAATTTTTCTTGGGCCAGCAAGAAGATAGAATGACCTTCATTTTGATAAATTGAAAGCCGGTTAAAATTAAAAGAAGCCATCGAAATCTTTCCCCCAAAACCATCCCGACGATTTTAATAATAAAGTGTTCTATTTTTATCGCGCTGTGTAATTGACAGTTTGGGCGCCTCGCTTTAAAACCGAATAACTCTTGAACCAGATCTGGGCCACATGTAATTTTTCTTGGGCCAGCAAGAAGATAGAATGACCTTCATTTTGATATATAGGAAAGCCGGTTAAAAATAACAGAAGCTATCGAAATTTTCCCCCCAAGGACTAAGTCGGCAACTACAGTTAATTAAGATTTCTATTTCCGGCGCGCTGTAATTGGTAGTTTGGGCGCCTCGCTTTAAAAGCGAATAACTCTTGAACCAGATCTGGGCCACTTCTAATTTTTCTTGGGCCAGCAAGAAGATAGAATGACCTTCATTTTGAGATATTGAAAGCCGGTTAAAATTAAAAGAAGCCATCGAAATCGTTCCCCCAAGACCATCCCGACGCTTTTAATAATAAAGTGTTCTATTTTTATCGCGCTGTCTAATTGACAGTTTGGGCGCCTCGCTTTAAAAGCGAATAACTCTTGAACCAGATCTGGGCCACTTCTAATTTTTCTTGGGCCAGCAAGAAGATATAATGACCTTCATTTTGATATATTGAAAGCCGGTTAAAAATAACAGAAGCTATCGAAATTTTCCCCCCAAAGACTAAGTCGGCAACTACAGTTAATAAAGATTTCTATTTCCGGCGCGCTGTAATTGATAGTTTGGGCGCCTCGCTTTAAAAGCGAATAACTCTTGAACCAGATCTGGGCCACTTCTAATTTTTCCTGGGCCAGCAAGAAGATATAATGACCTTCATTTTGATATATTGAAAGCCGGTTAAAATTAAAAGAAGCCATCGAAATCTTTCCCCCAAAACCATCCCGACGATTTTAATAATAAAGTGTTCTATTTTTATCGCGCTGTGTAATTGACAGTTTGGGCGCCTCGCTTTAAAAGCGAATAACTCTTGAACCAGATCTGGGCCACTTGTAATTTTTCTTGGGCCAGCAAGAAGATAGAATGACCTTCATTTTGATATATAGGAAAGCCGGTTAAAAATAACAGAAGCTATCGAAATTTCCCCCCCAAGGACTAAGTCGGCAACTACAGTTAATAAAGATTTCTATTTCCGGCGCGCTGTAATTGATAGTTTGGGCGCCTCGCTTTAAAAGCGAATAACTCTTGAACCAGATCTGGGCCACTTCTAATTTTTCTTGGGCCAGCAAGAAGATAGAATGACCTTCATTTTGAGATATTGAAAGCCGGTTAAAATTAAAAGAAGCCATCGAAATCTTTCCCCCAAGACCATCCCGACGATTTTAATAATAAAGTGTTCTATTTTTATCGCGCTGTGTAATTGACAGTTTGGGCGCCTCGCTTTAAAAGCGAATAACTCTTGAACCAGATCTGGGCCACTTCTAATTTTTCTTGGGCCAGCAAGAAGATAGAATGACCTTCATTTTGATAAATTGAAAGCCGGTTAAAATTAAAAGAAGCCATCGAAATCTTTCCCCCAAAACCATCCCGACGATTTTAATAATAAAGTGTTCTATTTTTATCGCGCTGTGTAATTGACAGTTTGGGCGCCTCGCTTTAAAACCGAATAACTCTTGAACCAGATCTGGGCCACATGTAATTTTTCTTGGGCCAGCAAGAAGATAGAATGACCTTCATTTTGATATATAGGAAAGCCGGTTAAAAATAACAGAAGCTATCGAAATTTTCCCCCCAAGGACTAAGTCGGCAACTACAGTTAATAAAGATTTCTATTTCCGGCGCGCTGTAATTGGTAGTTTGGGCGCCTCGCTTTAAAAGCGAATAACTCTTGAACCAGATCTGGGCCACTTCTAATTTTTCTTGGGCCAGCAAGAAGATAGAATGACCTTCATTTTGAGATATTGAAAGCCGGTTAAAATTAAAAGAAGCCATCGAAATCGTTCCCCCAAGACCATCCCGACGATTTTAATAATAAAGTGTTCTATTTTTATCGCGCTGTGTAATTGACAGTTTGGGCGCCTCGCTTTAAAAGGCGCCTCGCTTTAAAAGCGAATAACTCTTGAACCAGATCTGGGCCACTTCTAATTTTTCTTGGGCCAGCAAGAAGATATAATGACCTTCATTTTGATATATTGAAAGCCGGTTAAAATTAAAAGAAGCCATCGAAATCTTTCCCCCAAAACCATCCCGATGATTTTAATAATAAAGTGTTCTATTTTTATCGCCCTGTGTAATTGACAGTTTGGGCGCCTCGCTTTAAAAGCGAATAACTCTTGAACCAGATCTGGGCCACTTCTAATTTTTCTTGGGCCAGCAAGAAGATAGAATGACCTTCATTTTGATATATAGGAAAGCCGGTTAAAAATAACAGAAGCTATCGAAATTTTCCCCCAAGGACTAAGTCGGCAACTACAGTTAATAAAGATTTCTATTTCCGGCGCGCTGTAATTGATAGTTTGGGCGCCTCGCTTTAAAAGCGAATAACTCTTGAACCAGATCTGGGCCACTTCTAATTTTTCTTGGGCCAGCAAGAAGATAGAATGACCTTCATTTTGATATATTGAAAGCCGGTTAAAATTAAAAGAAGCCATCGAAATCTTTCCCCCAAGACCATCCCGACGATTTTAATAATAAAGTGTTCTATTTTTATCGCGCTGTGTAATTGACAGTTTGGGCGCCTCGCTTTAAAAGCGAATAACTCTTGAACCAGATCTGGGCCACTTCTAATTTTTCTTGGGCCAGCAAGAAGATAGAATGACCTTCATTTTGATATATTGAAAGCCGGTTAAAATTAAAAGAAGCCATCGAAATCTTTCCCCCAAAACCATCCCGACGATTTTAATAATAAAGTGTTCTATTTTTATCGCGCTGTGTAATTGACAGTTTGGGCGCCTCGCTTTAAAAGCGAATAACTCTTGAACCAGATCTGGGCCACTTCTAATTTTTCTTGGGCCAGCAAGAAGATAGAATGACCTTCATTTTGATATATAGGAAAGCCGGTTAAAAATTAAAAGAAGCTATCGAAATCTTTCCCCCAAAACTAAGTCGGCAACTACATTAATAAAGATTTCTATTTTCGGCGCGCTGTGTAATTGATAGTTTGGGCGCCTCGCTTTAAAAGCGAATAACTCTTGAACCAGATCTGGGCCACTTCTAATTTTTCTTGGGCCAGCAAGAAGATAGAATGACCTTCATTTTGATATTGAAAGCCGGTTAAAATTAAAAGAAGCCATCGAAATCGTTCCCCCAAGACCATCCCGACGCTTTTAATAATAAAGTGTTCTATTTTTATCGCGCTGTGTAATTGACAGTTTGGGCGCCTCGCTTTAAAAGCGAATAACTCTTGAACCAGATCTGGGCCACTTCTAATTTTTCTTGGGCCAGCAAGAAGATAGAATGACCTTCATTTTGATATATTGAAAGCCGGTTAAAAATAACAGAAGCTATCGAAATTTTCCCCCAAGACTAAGTCGGCAACTACAGTTAATAAAGATTTCTATTTTTACCGGCGCGCTGTAATTGATAGTTTGGGCGCCTCGCTTTAAAAGCGAATAACTCTTGAACCAGATCTGGGCCACTTCTAATTTTTCTTGGGCCAGCAAGAAGATAGAATGACCTTCATTTTGATATATTGAAAGCCGGTTAAAATTAAAAGAAGCCATCGAAATCTTTCCCCCAAAACCATCCCGACGATTTTAATAATAAAGTGTTCTATTTTTATCGCGCTGTGTAATTGACAGTTTGGGCGCCTCGCTTTAAAAGCGAATAACTCTTGAACCAGATCTGGGCCACTTGTAATTTTTCTTGGGCCAGCAAGAAGATAGAATGACCTTCATTTTGATATATAGGAAAGCCGGTTAAAAATTAACAGAAGCTATCGAAATTTCCCCCCAAGGACTAAGCCCGGCAACTACAATAATAAAGATTTCTATTTTTATCGCGCTCTGTAATTGATAGTTTGGGCGCCTCGCTTTAAAAGCGAATAACTCTTGAACCAGATCTGGGCCACTTCTAATTTTTCTTGGGCCAGCAAGAAGATAGAATGACCTTCATTTTGATAAATTGAAAGCCGGTTAAAATTAAAAGAAGCCATCGAAATCTTTCCCCCAAAACCATCCCGACGATTTTAATAATAAAGTGTTCTATTTTTATCGCGCTGTGTAATTGACAGTTTGGGCGCCTCGCTTTAAAAGCGAATAACTCTTGAACCAGATCTGGGCCACTTCTAATTTTTCTTGGGCCAGCAAGAAGATAGAATGACCTTCATTTTGATATATAGGAAAGCCGGTTAAAAATAACAGAAGCTATCGAAATTTTCCCCCAAGGACTAAGTCGGCAACTACAGTTAATAAAGATTTCTATTTCCGGCGCGCTGTAATTGATAGTTTGGGCGCCTCGCTTTAAAAGCGAATAACTCTTGAACCAGATCTGGGCCACTTCTAATTTTTCTTGGGCCAGCAAGAAGATAGAATGACCTTCATTTTGAGATATTGAAAGCCGGTTAAAATTAAAAGAAGCCATCGAAATCTTTCCCCCAAGACCATCCCGACGATTTTAATAATAAAGTGTTCTATTTTTATCGCGCTGTGTAATTGACAGTTTGGGCGCCTCGCTTTAAAAGCGAATAACTCTTGAACCAGATCTGGGCCACTTCTAATTTTTCTTGGGCCAGCAAGAAGATAGAATGACCTTCATTTTGATATATTGAAAGCCGGTTAAAAATAACAGAAGCTATCGAAATTTTCCCCCCAAAGACTAAGTCGGCAACTACAGTTAATAAAGATTTCTATTTCCGGCGCGCTGTAATAGTTTGGGCGCCTCGCTTTAAAAGCGAATAACTCTTGAACCAGATCTGGGCCACTTCTAATTTTTCCTGGGCCAGCAAGAAGATATAATGACCTTCATTTTGATATATTGAAAGCCGGTTAAAATTAAAAGAAGCCATCGAAATCTTTCCCCCAAAACCATCCCGACGATTTTAATAATAAAGTGTTCTATTTTTATCGCGCTGTGTAATTGACAGTTTGGGCGCCTCGCTTTAAAAGCGAATAACTCTTGAACCAGATCTGGGCCACTTGTAATTTTTCTTGGGCCAGCAAGAAGATAGAATGACCTTCATTTTGATATATTGAAAGCCGGTTAAAAATTAACAGAAGCTATCGAAATTTTCCCCCCAAGACTAAGTCGGCAACTACAGTTAATAAAGATTTCTATTTCCGGCGCGCTGTAATTGATAGTTTGGGCGCCTCGCTTTAAAAGCGAATAACTCTTGAACCAGATCTGGGCCACTTCTAATTTTTCTTGGGCCAGCAAGAAGATAGAATGACCTTCATTTTGAGATATTGAAAGCCGGTTAAAATTAAAAGAAGCCATCGAAATCTTTCCCCCCAAGACCATCCCGACGATTTTAATAATAAAGTGTTCTATTTTTATCGCGCTGTGTAATTGACAGTTTGGGCGCCTCGCTTTAAAAGCGAATAACTCTTGAACCAGATCTGGGCCACTTCTAATTTTTCTTGGGCCAGCAAGAAGATAGAATGACCTTCATTTTGAGATATTGAAAGCCGGTTAAAATTAAAAGAAGCCATCGAAATTTTCCCCAAGACCATCGGCAACTACAGTTAATAAAGATTTCTATTTTTATCGCGCTGTGTAATTGACAGTTTGGGCGCCTCGCTTTAAAAGCGAATAACTCTTGAACCAGATCTGGGCCACTTCTAATTTTTCTTGGGCCAGCAAGAAGATAGAATGACCTTCATTTTGATATATTGAAAGCCGGTTAAAATTAAAAGAAGCCATCGAAATCTTTCCCCCAAGACCATCCCGGCGATTTTAATAATAAAGTGTTCTATTTTTATCGCGCTGTGTAATTGATAGTTTGGGCGCCTCGCTTTAAAAGCGAATAACTCTTGAACCAGATCTGGGCCACTTCTAATTTTTCTTGGGCCAGCAAGAAGATAGAATGACCTTCATTTTGATATATTGAAAGCCGGTTAAAATTAAAAGAAGCCATCGAAATCTTTCCCCCAAAAACCACCCCGACGATTTTAATAATAAAGTGTTCTATTTTTATCGCGCTGTGTAATTGACAGTTTGGGCGCCTCGCTTTAAAAGCGAATAACTCTTGAACCAGATCTGGGCCACTTGTAATTTTTCTTGGGCCAGCAAGAAGATAGAATGACCTTCATTTTGATATATGGAAAGCCGGTTAAAAATAACAGAAGCTATCGAAATTTTCCCCCCAAGGACTAAGTCGGCAACTACAGTTAATAAAGATTTCTATTTCCGGCGCGCTGTAATTGATAGTTTGGGCGCCTCGCTTTAAAAGCGAATAACTCTTGAACCAGATCTGGGCCACTTCTAATTTTTCTTGGGCCAGCAAGAAGATAGAATGACCTTCATTTTGAGATATTGAAAGCCGGTTAAAAATTAAAAGAAGCCATCGAAATCTTTCCCCCAAGACCATTCCGACGATTTTAATAATAAAGTGTTCTATTTTTATCGCGCTGTGTAATTGACAGTTTGGGCGCCTCGCTTTAAAAGCGAATAACTCTTGAACCAGATCTGGGCCACTTCTAATTTTTCTTGGGCCAGCAAGAAGATAGAATGACCTTCATTTTGATAAATTGAAAGCCGGTTAAAATTAAAAGAAGCCATCGAAATCTTTCCCCCAAAACCATCCCGACGATTTTAATAATAAAGTGTTCTATTTTTATCGCGCTGTGTAATTGACAGTTTGGGCGCCTCGCTTTAAAAGCGAATAACTCTTGAACCAGATCTGGGCCACTTCTAATTTTTCTTGGGCCAGCAAGAAGATAGAATGACCTTCATTTTGATAAATTGAAAGCCGGTTAAAATTAAAAGAAGCCATCGAAATCTTTCCCCCAAAACCATCCCGACGATTTTAATAATAAAGTGTTCTATTTTTATCGCGCTGTGTAATTGACAGTTTGGGCGCCTCGCTTTAAAAGCGAATAACTCTTGAACCAGATCTGGGCCACTTCTAATTTTTCTTGGGCCAGCAAGAAGATAGAATGACCTTCATTTTGATATATTGAAAGCCGGTTAAAAATAACAGAAGCTATCGAAATCTTTCCCCCAAAACTATCCCAACGATTTTAATAATAAAGATTTCTATTTTTATCGCGCTGTGTAATTGACAGTTTGGGCGCCTCGCTTTAAAAGCGAATAACTCTTGAACCAGATCTGGGCCACTTCTAATTTTTCTTGGGCCAGCAAGAAGATAGAATGACCTTCATTTTGATATATTGAAAGCCGGTTAAAATTAAAAGAAGCCATCGAAATCTTTCCCCCAAGACCATCCCGACGATTTTAATAATAAAGTGTTCTATTTTTATCGCGCTGTGTAATTGACAGTTTGGGCGCCTCGCTTTAAAAGCGAATAACTCTTGAACCAGATCTGGGCCACTTCTAATTTTTCTTGGGCCAGCAAGAAGATAGAATGACCTTCATTTTGATATATTGAAAGCCGGTTAAAAATAACAGAAGCTATCGAAATTTTCCCCCCCAAAGACTAAGTCGGCAACTACAGTTAATAAAGATTTCTATTTCCGGCGCGCTGTAATTGATAGTTTGGGCGCCTCGCTTTAAAAGCGAATAACTCTTGAACCAGATCTGGGCCACTTCTAATTTTTCTTGGGCCAGCAAGAAGATAGAATGACCTTCATTTTGATATATTGAAAGCCGGTTAAAAATTAAAAGAAGCCATCGAAATCTTTCCCCCAAAACCATCCCGACGATTTTAATAATAAAGTGTTCTATTTTTATCGCGCTGTGTAATTGACAGTTTGGGCGCCTCGCTTTAAAAGCGAATAACTCTTGAACCAGATCTGGGCCACTTCTAATTTTTCTTGGGCCAGCAAGAAGATAGAATGACCTTCATTTTGATATATAGGAAAGCCGGTTAAAAATAACAGAAGCTATCGAAATTTTCCCCCCAAGGACTAAGTCGGCAACTACAGTTAATAAAGATTTCTATTTCCGGCGCGCTGTAATTGATAGTTTGGGCGCCTCGCTTTAAAAGCGAATAACTCTTGAACCAGATCTGGGCCACTTCTAATTTTTCTTGGGCCAGCAAGAAGATAGAATGACCTTCATTTTGATATATTGAAAGCCGGTTAAAATTAAAAGAAGCCATCGAAATCTTTCCCCCAAGACCATCCCGACGATTTTAATAATAAAGTGTTCTATTTTTATCGCGCTGTGTAATTGACAGTTTGGGCGCCTCGCTTTAAAAGCGAATAACTCTTGAACCAGATCTGGGCCACTTCTAATTTTTCTTGGGCCAGCAAGAAGATAGAATGACCTTCATTTTGATAAATTGAAAGCCGGTTAAAATTAAAAGAAGCCATCGAAATCTTTCCCCCAAAACCATCCCGACGATTTTAATAATAAAGTGTTCTATTTTTATCGCGCTGTGTAATTGACAGTTTGGGCGCCTCGCTTTAAAAGCGAATAACTCTTGAACCAGATCTGGGCCACTTCTAATTTTTCTTGGGCCAGCAAGAAGATAGAATGACCTTCATTTTGATATATTGAAAGCCGGTTAAAAATAACAGAAGCTATCGAAATCTTTCCCCAAGGACCATCCCAACGATTTTAATAATAAAGTGTTCTATTTTTATCGCGCTGTGTAATTGACAGTTTGGGCGCCTCGCTTTAAAAGCGAATAACTCTTGAACCAGATCTGGGCCACTTCTAATTTTTCTTGGGCCAGCAAGAAGATAGAATGACCTTCATTTTGATATATTGAAAGCCGGTTAAAATTAAAAGAAGCCATCGAAATCTTTCCCCCAAGACCATCCCGACGATTTTAATAATAAAGTGTTCTATTTTTATCGCGCTGTGTAATTGACAGTTTGGGCGCCTCGCTTTAAAAGCGAATAACTCTTGAACCAGATCTGGGCCACTTCTAATTTTTCTTGGGCCAGCAAGAAGATAGAATGACCTTCATTTTGATATATTGAAAGCCGGTTAAAAATAACAGAAGCTATCGAAATTTTCCCCCCAAAGACTAAGTCGGCAACTACAGTTAATAAAGATTTCTATTTCCGGCGCGCTGTAATTGATAGTTTGGGCGCCTCGCTTTAAAAGCGAATAACTCTTGAACCAGATCTGGGCCACTTCTAATTTTTCTTGGGCCAGCAAGAAGATAGAATGACCTTCATTTTGATATATTGAAAGCCGGTTAAAATTAAAAGAAGCCATCGAAATCTTTCCCCCAAAACCATCCCGACGATTTTAATAATAAAGTGTTCTATTTTTATCGCGCTGTGTAATTGACAGTTTGGGCGCCTCGCTTTAAAAGCGAATAACTCTTGAACCAGATCTGGGCCACTTCTAATTTTTCTTGGGCCAGCAAGAAGATAGAATGACCTTCATTTTGATATATAGGAAAGCCGGTTAAAAATAACAGAAGCTATCGAAATTTTCCCCCCAAGGACTAAGTCGGCAACTACAGTTAATAAAGATTTCTATTTCCGGCGCGCTGTAATTGATAGTTTGGGCGCCTCGCTTTAAAAGCGAATAACTCTTGAACCAGATCTGGGCCACTTCTAATTTTTCTTGGGCCAGCAAGAAGATAGAATGACCTTCATTTTGATAAATTGAAAGCCGGTTAAAATTAAAAGAAGCCATCGAAATCTTTCCCCCAAAACCATCCCGACGATTTTAATAATAAAGTGTTCTATTTTTATCGCGCTGTGTAATTGACAGTTTGGGCGCCTCGCTTTAAAAGCGAATAACTCTTGAACCAGATCTGGGCCACTTCTAATTTTTCTTGGGCCAGCAAGAAGATAGAATGACCTTCATTTTGATATATAGGAAAGCCGGTTAAAAATAACAGAAGCTATCGAAATTTTCCCCCCAAGGACTAAGTCGGCAACTACAGTTAATAAAGATTTCTATTTCCGGCGCGCTGTAATTGATAGTTTGGGCGCCTCGCTTTAAAAGCGAATAACTCTTGAACCAGATCTGGGCCACTTCTAATTTTTCTTGGGCCAGCAAGAAGATAGAATGACCTTCATTTTGATATATTGAAAGCCGGTTAAAATTAAAAGAAGCCATCGAAATCTTTCCCCCCAAGACCATCTCGACGATTTTAATAATAAAGTGTTCTATTTTTATCGCGCTGTGTAATTGACAGTTTGGGCGCCTCGCTTTAAAAGCGAATAACTCTTGAACCAGATCTGGGCCACTTCTAATTTTTCTTGGGCCAGCAAGAAGATAGAATGACCTTCATTTTGATATATTGAAAGCCGGTTAAAAATAACAGAAGCTATCGAAATTTTCCCCCCCAAAGACTAAGTCGGCAACTACAGTTAATAAAGATTTCTATTTCCGGCGCGCTGTAATTGACAGTTTGGGCGCCTCGCTTTAAAAGCGAATAACTCTTGAACCAGATCTGGGCCACTTCTAATTTTTCTTGGGCCAGCAAGAAGATAGAATGACCTTCATTTTGATATATTGAAAGCCGGTTAAAATTAAAAGAAGCCATCGAAATCTTTCCCCCAAAACCATCCCGACGATTTTAATAATAAAGTGTTCTATTTTTATCGCGCTGTGTAATTGACAGTTTGGGCGCCTCGCTTTAAAAGCGAATAACTCTTGAACCAGATCTGGGCCACTTGTAATTTTTCTTGGGCCAGCAAGAAGATAGAATGACCTTCATTTTGATATATAGGAAAGCCGGTTAAAAATAACAGAAGCTATCGAAATCTTTCCCCCCCAAGGACTAAGTCGGCAACTACAGTTAATAAAGATTTCTATTTTTCCGGCGCGCTGTAATTGATAGTTTGGGCGCCTCGCTTTAAAAGCGAATAACTCTTGAACCAGATCTGGGCCACTTCTAATTTTTCTTGGGCCAGCAAGAAGATAGAATGACCTTCATTTTGAGATATTGAAAGCCGGTTAAAATTAAAAGAAGCCATCGAAATCTTTCCCCCAAGACCATCCCGACGATTTTAATAATAAAGTGTTCTATTTTTATCGCGCTGTGTAATTGACAGTTTGGGCGCCTCGCTTTAAAAGCGAATAACTCTTGAACCAGATCTGGGCCACTTCTAATTTTTCTTGGGCCAGCAAGAAGATAGAATGACCTTCATTTTGATATATTGAAAGCCGGTTAAAATTAAAAGAAGCCATCGAAATCTTTCCCCCAAAACCATCCCGACGATTTTAATAATAAAGTGTTCTATTTTTATCGCGCTGTGTAATTGACAGTTTGGGCGCCTCGCTTTAAAAGCGAATAACTCTTGAACCAGATCTGGGCCACTTCTAATTTTTCTTGGGCCAGCAAGAAGATAGAATGACCTTCATTTTGATAAATTGAAAGCCGGTTAAAATTAAAAGAAGCCATCGAAATCTTTCCCCCAAAACCATCCCGACGATTTTAATAATAAAGTGTTCTATTTTTATCGCGCTGTGTAATTGACAGTTTGGGCGCCTCGCTTTAAAAGCGAATAACTCTTGAACCAGATCTGGGCCACTTCTAATTTTTCTTGGGCCAGCAAGAAGATAGAATGACCTTCATTTTGATATATAGGAAAGCCGGTTAAAAATAAAAGAAGCTATCGAAATCTTTCCCCCAAAACCATCCCGACGATTTTAATAATAAAGTGTTCTATTTTTATCGCGCTGTGTAATTGATAGTTTGGGCGCCTCGCTTTAAAAGCGAATAACTCTTGAACCAGATCTGGGCCACTTCTAATTTTTCTTGGGCCAGCAAGAAGATAGAATGACCTTCATTTTGAGATATTGAAAGCCGGTTAAAATTAAAAGAAGCCATCGAAATCTTTCCCCCAAGACCATCCCGACGATTTTAATAATAAAGTGTTCTATTTTTATCGCGCTGTGTAATTGACAGTTTGGGCGCCTCGCTTTAAAAGCGAATAACTCTTGAACCAGATCTGGGCCACTTCTAATTTTTCTTGGGCCAGCAAGAAGATAGAATGACCTTCATTTTGATATATTGAAAGCCGGTTAAAATTAAAAGAAGCCATCGAAATCTTTCCCCCAAAACCATCCCGACGATTTTAATAATAAAGTGTTCTATTTTTATCGCGCTGTGTAATTGACAGTTTGGGCGCCTCGCTTTAAAAGCGAATAACTCTTGAACCAGATCTGGGCCACTTCTAATTTTTCTTGGGCCAGCAAGAAGATAGAATGACCTTCATTTTGATAAATTGAAAGCCGGTTAAAATTAAAAGAAGCCATCGAAATCTTTCCCCCAAAACCATCCCGACGATTTTAATAATAAAGTGTTCTATTTTTATCGCGCTGTGTAATTGACAGTTTGGGCGCCTCGCTTTAAAAGCGAATAACTCTTGAACCAGATCTGGGCCACTTCTAATTTTTCTTGGGCCAGCAAGAAGATAGAATGACCTTCATTTTGATATATAGGAAAGCCGGTTAAAAATTAACAGAAGCTATCGAAATCTTTCCCCCAAAACTAAGTCCCGACGATTTTAATAATAAAGAGTTCTATTTTTATCGCGCTGTGTAATTGACAGTTTGGGCGCCTCGCTTTAAAAGCGAATAACTCTTGAACCAGATCTGGGCCACTTCTAATTTTTCTTGGGCCAGCAAGAAGATAGAATGACCTTCATTTTGATATTGAAAGCCGGTTAAAATTAAAAGAAGCCATCGAAATCTTTCCCCCAAAACCATCCCGACGATTTTAATAATAAAGTGTTCTATTTTTATCGCGCTGTGTAATTGACAGTTTGGGCGCCTCGCTTTAAAAGCGAATAACTCTTGAACCAGATCTGGGCCACTTCTAATTTTTCTTGGGCCAGCAAGAAGATAGAATGACCTTCATTTTGATATATTGAAAGCCGGTTAAAATTAAAAGAAGCCATCGAAATCTTTCCCCCCAAACCATCGGCGACTACAGTTAATAAAGTGTTCTATTTTTATCGCGCTGTGTAATTGACAGTTTGGGCGCCTCGCTTTAAAAGCGAATAACTCTTGAACCAGATCTGGGCCACTTCTAATTTTTCTTGGGCCAGCAAGAAGATAGAATGACCTTCATTTTGATATATTGAAAGCCGGTTAAAATAAAAGAAGCCATCGAAATCTTTCCCCCAAAACCATCCCGACGATTTTAATAATAAAGTGTTCTATTTTTATCGCGCTGTGTAATTGACAGTTTGGGCGCCTCGCTTTAAAAGCGAATAACTCTTGAACCAGATCTGGGCCACTTCTAATTTTTCTTGGGCCAGCAAGAAGATAGAATGACCTTCATTTTGAGATATTGAAAGCCGGTTAAAATTAAAAGAAGCCATCGAAATCTTTCCCCCAAAACCATCCCGACGATTTTAATAATAAAGTGTTCTATTTTTATCGCGCTGTGTAATTGACAGTTTGGGCGCCTCGCTTTAAAAGCGAATAACTCTTGAACCAGATCTGGGCCACTTCTAATTTTTCTTGGGCCAGCAAGAAGATAGAATGACCTTCATTTTGATATATAGGAAAGCCGGTTAAAAATAACAGAAGCTATCGAAATTTCCCCCCCAAGGACTAAGTCGGCAACTACAGTTAATAAAGATTTCTATTTCCGGCGCGCTGTAATTGATAGTTTGGGCGCCTCGCTTTAAAAGCGAATAACTCTTGAACCAGATCTGGGCCACTTCTAATTTTTCTTGGGCCAGCAAGAAGATAGAATGACCTTCATTTTGAGATATTGAAAGCCGGTTAAAATTAAAAGAAGCCATCGAAATCTTTCCCCCAAAACCATCCCGACGATTTTAATAATAAAGTGTTCTATTTTTATCGCGCTGTGTAATTGACAGTTTGGGCGCCTCGCTTTAAAAGCGAATAACTCTTGAACCAGATCTGGGCCACTTCTAATTTTTCTTGGGCCAGCAAGAAGATAGAATGACCTTCATTTTGATATATTGAAAGCCGGTTAAAATTAAAAGAAGCCATCGAAATCTTTCCCCAAAACCATCCCGACGATTTTAATAATAAAGTGTTCTATTTTTATCGCGCTGTGTAATTGACAGTTTGGGCGCCTCGCTTTAAAAGCGAATAACTCTTGAACCAGATCTGGGCCACTTCTAATTTTTCTTGGGCCAGCAAGAAGATAGAATGACCTTCATTTTGATATATAGGAAAGCCGGTTAAAAATAACAGAAGCTATCGAAATCTTTCCCCCAAGGACTAAGTCGGCAACTACAGTTAATAATAAAGATTTCTATTTCCGGCGCGCTGTAATTGATAGTTTGGGCGCCTCGCTTTAAAAGCGAATAACTCTTGAACCAGATCTGGGCCACTTCTAATTTTTCTTGGGCCAGCAAGAAGATAGAATGACCTTCATTTTGATATATTGAAAGCCGGTTAAAATTAAAAGAAGCCATCGAAATCTTTCCCCCAAAACCATCCCGACGATTTTAATAATAAAGTGTTCTATTTTTATCGTGCTGTGTAATTGACAGTTTGGGCGCCTCACTTTAAAAGCGAATAACTCTTGAACCAGATCTGGGCCACTTCTAATTTTTCTTGGGCCAGCAAGAAGATAGAATGACCTTCATTTTGAGTTATTGAAAGCCGGTTAAAATTAAAAGAAGGCATCGAAATCTTTCCCCCAAGGACTAAGTCGGCAACTACAGTTAATAAAGATTTCTATTTCCGGCGCGCTGTAATTGATAGTTTGGGCGCCTTGCTTTAAAAGCGAATAACTGTTGAACCAGATCTGGGCCACTTCTAATTTTTCTTGGGCCAGCAAGAAGATAGAATGACCTTCATTTTGATATATAGAAAGCCGGTTAAAATTAAAAGAAGCCATCGAAATCTTTCCCCCAAGACCATCCCGACGATTTTAATAATAAAGTGTTCTATTTTTATCGCGCTGTGTAATTGACAGTTTGGGCGCCTCGCTTTAAAAGCGAATAACTCTTGAACCAGATCTGGGCCACTTCTAATTTTTCTTGGGCCAGCAAGAAGATAGAATGACCTTCATTTTGATATATAGGAAAGCCGGTTAAAATAACAGAAGCTATCGAAATCTTTCCCCCAAGGACTAAGTCGGCAACTACAGTTAATAAAGATTTCTATTTCCGGCGCGCTGTGTAATTGACAGTTTGGGCGCCTCGCTTTAAAAGCGAATAACTCTTGAACCAGATCTGGGCCACTTCTAATTTTTCTTGGGCCAGCAAGAAGATAGAATGACCTTCATTTTGATATTGAAAGCCGGTTAAAATTAAAAGAAGCCATCGAAATCTTTCCCCCAAAACCATCCCGACGATTTTAATAATAAAGTGTTCTATTTTTATCGCGCTGTGTAATTGACAGTTTGGGCGCCTCGCTTTAAAAGCGAATAACTCTTGAACCAGATCTGGGCCACTTCTAATTTTTCTTGGGCCAGCAAGAAGATAGAATGACCTTCATTTTGATATATTGAAAGCCGGTTAAAATTAAAAGAAGCCATCGAAATCTTTCCCCCAAAACCATCCGGCAACTACAGTTAATAAAGTGTTCTATTTTTATCGCGCTGTGTAATTGACAGTTTGGGCGCCTCGCTTTAAAAGCGAATAACTCTTGAACCAGATCTGGGCCACTTCTAATTTTTCTTGGGCCAGCAAGAAGATAGAATGACCTTCATTTTGATATATTGAAAGCCGGTTAAAAATTAAAAGAAGCCATCGAAATCTTTCCCCCAAAACCATCCCGACGATTTTAATAATAAAGTGTTCTATTTTTATCGCGCTGTGTAATTGACAGTTTGGGCGCCTCGCTTTAAAAGCGAATAACTCTTGAACCAGATCTGGGCCACTTCTAATTTTTCTTGGGCCAGCAAGAAGATAGAATGACCTTCATTTTGATATATTGAAAGCCGGTTAAAATTAAAAGAAGCCATCGAAATCTTTCCCCCCAAAACCATCCCGACGATTTTAATAATAAAGTGTTCTATTTTTATCGCGCTGTGTAATTGACAGTTTGGGCGCCTCGCTTTAAAAGCGAATAACTCTTGAACCAGATCTGGGCCACTTCTAATTTTTCTTGGGCCAGCAAGAAGATAGAATGACCTTCATTTTGATATATAGGAAAGCCGGTTAAAAATAACAGAAGCTATCGAAATCTTTCCCCCCAAGGACCAAGTCGGCAACTACAGTTAATAAAGATTTCTATTTCCGGCGCGCTGTAATTGATAGTTTGGGCGCCTCGCTTTAAAAGCGAATAACTCTTGAACCAGATCTGGGCCACTTCTAATTTTTCTTGGGCCAGCAAGAAGATAGAATGACCTTCATTTTGATATATTGAAAGCCGGTTAAAATTAAAAGAAGCCATCGAAATCTTTCCCCCAAGACCATCCCGACGATTTTAATAATAAAGTGTTCTATTTTTATCGCGCTGTGTAATTGACAGTTTGGGCGCCTCGCTTTAAAAGCGAATAACTCTTGAACCAGATCTGGGCCACTTCTAATTTTTCTTGGGCCAGCAAGAAGATAGAATGACCTTCATTTTGATATATTGAAAGCCGGTTAAAAATTAAAAGAAGCCATCGAAATCTTTCCCCCAAAACCATCCCGACGATTTTAATAATAAAGTGTTCTATTTTTATCGGCGCGCTGTAATTGACAGTTTGGGCGCCTCGCTTTAAAAGCGAATAACTCTTGAACCAGATCTGGGCCACTTCTAATTTTTCTTGGGCCAGCAAGAAGATAGAATGACCTTCATTTTGATATATTGAAAGCCGGTTAAAATTAAAAGAAGCCATCGAAATCTTTCCCCCAAGACCATCCCGACGATTTTAATAATAAAGTGTTCTATTTTTATCGCGCTGTGTAATTGACAGTTTGGGCGCCTCGCTTTAAAAGCGAATAACTCTTGAACCAGATCTGGGCCACTTCTAATTTTTCTTGGGCCAGCAAGAAGATAGAATGACCTTCATTTTGATATATTGAAAGCCGGTTAAAATTAAAAGAAGCCATCGAAATCTTTCCCCCAAAACCATCCCGACGATTTTAATAATAAAGTGTTCTATTTTTATCGCGCTGTGTAATTGACAGTTTGGGCGCCTCGCTTTAAAAGCGAATAACTCTTGAACCAGATCTGGGCCACTTCTAATTTTTCTTGGGCCAGCAAGAAGATAGAATGACCTTCATTTTGATATATAGGAAAGCCGGTTAAAAATAACAGAAGCTATCGAAATTTTCCCCCCAAGGACTAAGTCGGCAACTACAGTTAATAAAGATTTCTATTTCCCGCGCGCTGTAATTGATAGTTTGGGCGCCTCGCTTTAAAAGCGAATAACTCTTGAACCAGATCTGGGCCACTTCTAATTTTTCTTGGGCCAGCAAGAAGATAGAATGACCTTCATTTTGATATATTGAAAGCCGGTTAAAATTAAAAGAAGCCATCGAAGTCTTTCCCCCAAAACCATCCCGACGATTTTAATAATAAAGTGTTCTATTTTTTATCGCGCTGTGCAATTGACAGTTTGGGCGCCTCGCTTTAAAAGCGAATAACTCTTGAACCAGATCTGGGCCACTTCTAATTTTTCTTGGGCCAGCAAGAAGATAGAATGACCTTCATTTTGATATATAGAAAGCCGGTTAAAATTAAAAGAAGCCATCGAAATCTTTCCCCCAAGACCATCCCGACGATTTTAATAATAAAGTGTTCTATTTTTATCGCGCTGTAATTGATAGTTTGGGCGCCTCGCTTTGAAAGCTTATAACTCTTGAACCAGATCTGGGCCACTTCTAATTTTTCCTGGGCCAGCAAGAAGATAGAATGACCTTCATTTTGATATATTGAAAACCGGTTAAAATTAAAAGAAGCCATCGAAATCTTTCCCCCAAAACCATCCCGACGATTTTAATAATAAAGTGTTCTATTTTTTATCGCGCTGTGTAATTGACAGTTTGGGCGCCTCGCTTTAAAAGCGAATAACTCTTGAACCAGATCTGGGCCACTTCTAATTTTTCTTGGGCCAGCAAGAAGATAGAATGACCTTCATTTTGATATATTGAAAACCGGTTAAAATTAAAAGAAGCCATCGAAATCTTTCCCCCCAAGACCATCCCGACGAATTTAATAATAAAGTGTTCTATTTTTATCGCGCTGTGTAATTGACAGTTTGGGCGCCTCGCTTTAAAAGCGAATAACTCTTGAACCAGATCTGGGCCACTTCTAATTTTTCTTGGGCCAGCAAGAAGATAGAATGACCTTCATTTTGATATATTGAAAGCCGGTTAAAATTAAAAGAAGCCATCGAAATCTTTCCCCCAAAACCATCCCGACGATTTTAATAATAAAGTGTTCTATTTTTATCGCGCTGTGTAATTGACAGTTTGGGCGCCTCGCTTTAAAAGCGAATAACTCTTGAACCAGATCTGGGCCACTTCTAATTTTTCTTGGGCCAGCAAGAAGATAGAATGACCTTCATTTTGATATATTGAAAGCCGGTTAAAAATAAAAGAAGCTATCGAAATCTTTCCCCCAAAGACCATCCCGACGATTTTAATAATAAAGATTTCTATTTTTTATCGCGCTGTGTAATTGATAGTTTGGGCGCCTCGCTTTAAAAGCGAATAACTCTTGAACCAGATCTGGGCCACTTCTAATTTTTTCTTGGGCCAGCAAGAAGATAGAATGACCTTCATTTTGATATATTGAAAGCCGGTTAAAAATTAAAAGAAGCCATCGAAATCTTTCCCCCAAGACCATTCCCGACGATTTTAATAATAAAGTGTTCTATTTTTATCGCGCTGTGTAATTGACAGTTTGGGCGCCTCGCTTTAAAAGCGAATAACTCTTGAACCAGATCTGGGCCACTTCTAATTTTTCTTGGGCCAGCAAGAAGATAGAATGACCTTCATTTTGATATATAGGAAAGCCGGTTAAAAATAACAGAAGCTATCGAAATCTTTCCCCCCCAAGACCATTCGCGACGATTTTAATAATAAAGATTTCTATTTTTATCGCGCTGTGTAATTGATAGTTTGGGCGCCTCGCTTTAAAAGCGAATAACTCTTGAACCAGATCTGGGCCACTTCTAATTTTTCTTGGGCCAGCAAGAAGATAGAATGACCTTCATTTTGATATATTGAAAGCCGGTTAAAATTAAAAGAAGCCATCGAAATCTTTCCCCCAAAACCATCCCGACGATTTTAATAATAAAGTGTTCTATTTTTATCGCGCTGTGTAATTGACAGTTTGGGCGCCTCGCTTTAAAAGCGAATAACTCTTGAACCAGATCTGGGCCACTTCTAATTTTTCTTGGGCCAGCAAGAAGATAGAATGACCTTCATTTTGATATATAGGAAAGCCGGTTAAAAAATAACAGAAGCTATCGAAATTTTCCCCCAAAACTAAGTCGGCAACTACAGTTAATAAAGATTTCTATTTTTATCGCGCTGTGTAATTGACAGTTTGGGCGCCTCGCTTTAAAAGCGAATAACTCTTGAACCAGATCTGGGCCACTTCTAATTTTTCTTGGGCCAGCAAGAAGATAGAATGACCTTCATTTTGATATATAGAAAGCCGGTTAAAATTAAAAGAAGCCATCGAAATCTTTCCCCCAAAACCATCCCGACGATTTTAATAATAAAGTGTTCTATTTTTATCGCGCTGTGTAATTGACAGTTTGGGCGCCTCGCTTTAAAAGCGAATAACTCTTGAACCAGATCTGGGCCACTTCTAATTTTTCTTGGGCCAGCAAGAAGATAGAATGACCTTCATTTTGATATATAGGAAAGCCGGTTAAAAATAACAGAAGCTATCGAAATTTTCCCCCCAAGGACTAAGTCGGCAACTACAGTTAATAAAGATTTCTATTTCCGGCGCGCTGTAATTGACAGTTTGGGCGCCTCGCTTTAAAAGCGAATAACTCTTGAACCAGATCTGGGCCACTTCTAATTTTTCTTGGGCCAGCAAGAAGATAGAATGACCTTCATTTTGATATATTGAAAGCCGGTTAAAATTAAAAGAAGCCATCGAAATCTTTCCCCCCAAGGACCATCCCGACGATTTTAATAATAAAGTGTTCTATTTTTATCGCGCTGTGTAATTGACAGTTTGGGCGCCTCGCTTTAAAAGCGAATAACTCTTGAACCAGATCTGGGCCACTTCTAATTTTTCTTGGGCCAGCAAGAAGATAGAATGACCTTCATTTTGATATATTGAAAGCCGGTTAAAAATAACAGAAGCTATCGAAATTTTCCCCCCAAGACTAAGTCGGCAACTACAGTTAATAAAGATTTCTATTTCCGGCGCGCTGTAATTGATAGTTTGGGCGCCTCGCTTTAAAAGCGAATAACTCTTGAACCAGATCTGGGCCACTTCTAATTTTTCTTGGGCCAGCAAGAAGATAGAATGACCTTCATTTTGATATATTGAAAGCCGGTTAAAATTAAAAGAAGCCATCGAAATCTTTCCCCCAAGACCATCCCGACGATTTTAATAATAAAGTGTTCTATTTTTATCGCGCTGTGTAATTGACAGTTTGGGCGCCTCGCTTTAAAAGCGAATAACTCTTGAACCAGATCTGGGCCACTTCTAATTTTTCTTGGGCCAGCAAGAAGATAGAATGACCTTCATTTTGATATATTGAAAGCCGGTTAAAAATAACAGAAGCTATCGAAATTTTCCCCCCAAAGGACTAAGTCGGCAACTACAGTTAATAAAGATTTCTATTTCCGGCGCGCTGTAATTGATAGTTTGGGCGCCTCGCTTTAAAAGCGAATAACTCTTGAACCAGATCTGGGCCACTTCTAATTTTTCTTGGGCCAGCAAGAAGATAGAATGACCTTCATTTTGATATATTGAAAGCCGGTTAAAAATTAAAAGAAGCCATCGAAATCTTTCCCCCAAGACCATTCCCGACGATTTTAATAATAAAGTGTTCTATTTTTATCGCGCTGTGTAATTGACAGTTTGGGCGCCTCGCTTTAAAAGCGAATAACTCTTGAACCAGATCTGGGCCACTTCTAATTTTTCTTGGGCCAGCAAGAAGATAGAATGACCTTCATTTTGATATATTGAAAGCCGGTTAAAATTAAAAGAAGCCATCGAAATCTTTCCCCCAAAACCATCCCGACGACTACAGTTAATAAAGATGTTCTATTTTTATCGCGCTGTGTAATTGACAGTTTGGGCGCCTCGCTTTAAAAGCGAATAACTCTTGAACCAGATCTGGGCCACTTCTAATTTTTCTTGGGCCAGCAAGAAGATAGAATGACCTTCATTTTGATATATTGAAAGCCGGTTAAAATTAAAAGAAGCCATCGAAATCTTTCCCCCAAGACCATCCCGACGATTTTAATAATAAAGTGTTCTATTTTTATCGCGCTGTGTAATTGACAGTTTGGGCGCCTCGCTTTAAAAGCGAATAACTCTTGAACCAGATCTGGGCCACTTCTAATTTTTCTTGGGCCAGCAAGAAGATAGAATGACCTTCATTTTGATAAATTGAAAGCCGGTTAAAATTAAAAGAAGCCATCGAAATCTTTCCCCCAAAACCATCCCGACGATTTTAATAATAAAGTGTTCTATTTTTATCGCGCTGTGTAATTGACAGTTTGGGCGCGTCGCTTTAAAAGCGAATAACTCTTGAACCAGATCTGGGCCACTTCTAATTTTTCTTGGGCCAGCAAGAAGATATAATGACCTTCATTTTGATATATTGAAAGCCGGTTAAAATTAAAAGAAGCCATCGAAATCTTTCCCCCAAAACCATCCCGATGATTTTAATAATAAAGTGTTCTATTTTTATCGCCCTGTGTAATTGACAGTTTGGGCGCCTCGCTTTAAAAGCGAATAACTCTTGAACCAGATCTGGGCCACTTCTAATTTTTCTTGGGCCAGCAAGAAGATAGAATGACCTTCATTTTGATATATGAAAGCCGGTTAAAATTAAAAGAAGCCATCGAAATCTTTCCCCAAAACCATCCCGACGATTTTAATAATAAAGTGTTCTATTTTTATCGCGCTGTGTAATTGACAGTTTGGGCGCCTCGCTTTAAAAGCGAATAACTCTTGAACCAGATCTGGGCCACTTCTAATTTTTCTTGGGCCAGCAAGAAGATAGAATGACCTTCATTTTGATATATTGAAAGCCGGTTAAAAATTAAAAGAAGCCATCGAAATCTTTCCCCCCCAAGACCATCCCGACGATTTTAATAATAAAGTGTTCTATTTTTATCGCGCTGTGTAATTGACAGTTTGGGCGCCTCGCTTTAAAAGCGAATAACTCTTGAACCAGATCTGGGCCACTTCTAATTTTTCTTGGGCCAGCAAGAAGATAGAATGACCTTCATTTTGATATATTGAAAGCCGGTTAAAATTAAAAGAAGCCATCGAAATCTTTCCCCCAAAACCATCCCGACGATTTTAATAATAAAGTGTTCTATTTTTATCGCGCTGTGTAATTGACAGTTTGGGCGCCTCGCTTTAAAAGCGAATAACTCTTGAACCAGATCTGGGCCACTTCTAATTTTTCTTGGGCCAGCAAGAAGATAGAATGACCTTCATTTTGATATATTGAAAGCCGGTTAAAATTAAAAGAAGCCATCGAAATCTTTCCCCCAAAACCATCCCGACGATTTTAATAATAAAGTGTTCTATTTTTATCGCGCTGTGTAATTGACAGTTTGGGCGCCTCGCTTTAAAAGCGAATAACTCTTGAACCAGATCTGGGCCACTTCTAATTTTTCTTGGGCCAGCAAGAAGATAGAATGACCTTCATTTTGATATATTGAAAGCCGGTTAAAAATTAAAAGAAGCCATCGAAATCTTTCCCCCAAGACCATCCCGACGATTTTAATAATAAAGTGTTCTATTTTTATCGCGCTGTGTAATTGACAGTTTGGGCGCCTCGCTTTAAAAGCGAATAACTCTTGAACCAGATCTGGGCCACTTCTAATTTTTCTTGGGCCAGCAAGAAGATAGAATGACCTTCATTTTGATATATTGAAAGCCGGTTAAAATTAAAAGAAGCCATCGAAATCTTTCCCCCAAAACCATCCCGACGATTTTAATAATAAAGTGTTCTATTTTTATCGCGCTGTGTAATTGACAGTTTGGGCGCCTCGCTTTAAAAGCGAATAACTCTTGAACCAGATCTGGGCCACTTCTAATTTTTCTTGGGCCAGCAAGAAGATAGAATGACCTTCATTTTGATATATTGAAAGCCGGTTAAAATTAAAAGAAGCCATCGAAATCTTTCCCCCAAGACCATCCCGACGATTTTAATAATAAAGTGTTCTATTTTTATCGCGCTGTGTAATTGACAGTTTGGGCGCCTCGCTTTAAAAGCGAATAACTCTTGAACCAGATCTGGGCCACTTCTAATTTTTCTTGGGCCAGCAAGAAGATAGAATGACCTTCATTTTGATATATTGAAAGCCGGTTAAAATTAAAAGAAGCCATCGAAATCTTTCCCCCAAAACCATCCCGACGATTTTAATAATAAAGTGTTCTATTTTTATCGCGCTGTGTAATTGACAGTTTGGGCGCCTCGCTTTAAAAGCGAATAACTCTTGAACCAGATCTGGGCCACTTCTAATTTTTCTTGGGCCAGCAAGAAGATAGAATGACCTTCATTTTGATATATAGGAAAGCCGGTTAAAAATAACAGAAGCTATCGAAATTTTCCCCCCAAGGACTAAGTCGGCAACTACAGTTAATAAAGATTTCTATTTCCGGCGCGCTGTAATTGATAGTTTGGGCGCCTCGCTTTAAAAGCGAATAACTCTTGAACCAGATCTGGGCCACTTCTAATTTTTCTTGGGCCAGCAAGAAGATAGAATGACCTTCATTTTGATATATTGAAAGCCGGTTAAAATTAAAAGAAGCCATCGAAATCTTTCCCCCAAAACCATCCCGACGATTTTAATAATAAAGTGTTCTATTTTTATCGCGCTGTGTAATTGACAGTTTGGGCGCCTCGCTTTAAAAGCGAATAACTCTTGAACCAGATCTGGGCCACTTCTAATTTTTTCTTGGGCCAGCAAGAAGATAGAATGACCTTCATTTTGATATATTGAAAGCCGGTTAAAAATAAAAGAAGCTATCGAAATTTTCCCCCCAAAGACTAAGTCGGCAACTACAGTTAATAAAGATTTCTATTTCCGGCGCGCTGTAATTGACAGTTTGGGCGCCTCGCTTTAAAAGCGAATAACTCTTGAACCAGATCTGGGCCACTTCTAATTTTTCTTGGGCCAGCAAGAAGATAGAATGACCTTCATTTTGATATATTGAAAGCCGGTTAAAATTAAAAGAAGCCATCGAAATCTTTCCCCCAAAACCATCCCGACGATTTTAATAATAAAGTGTTCTATTTTTATCGCGCTGTGTAATTGACAGTTTGGGCGCCTCGCTTTAAAAGCGAATAACTCTTGAACCAGATCTGGGCCACTTCTAATTTTTCTTGGGCCAGCAAGAAGATAGAATGACCTTCATTTTGATATATATGAAAGCCGGTTAAAAATAACAGAAGCTATCGAAATTTCCCCCCCAAGGACTAAGTCGGCAACTACAGTTAATAAAGATTTCTTTTTCCGGCGCGCTGTAATTGATAGTTTGGGCGCCTCGCTTTAAAAGCGAATAACTCTTGAACCAGATCTGGGCCACTTCTAATTTTTCTTGGGCCAGCAAGAAGATAGAATGACCTTCATTTTGATATATTGAAAGCCGGTTAAAATTAAAAGAAGCCATCGAAATCTTTCCCCCCAAGACCATCCCGACGATTTTAATAATAAAGTGTTCTATTTTTATCGCGCTGTGTAATTGACAGTTTGGGCGCCTCGCTTTAAAAGCGAATAACTCTTGAACCAGATCTGGGCCACTTCTAATTTTTCTTGGGCCAGCAAGAAGATAGAATGACCTTCATTTTGATATATTGAAAGCCGGTTAAAATTAAAAGAAGCCATCGAAATCTTTCCCCCAAAACCATCCCAACGATTTTAATAATAAAGTGTTCTATTTTTATCGCGCTGTGTAATTGACAGTTTGGGCGCCTCGCTTTAAAAGCGAATAACTCTTGAACCAGATCTGGGCCACTTCTAATTTTTCTTGGGCCAGCAAGAAGATAGAATGACCTTCATTTTGATAATATTGAAAGCCGGTTAAAATTAAAAGAAGCCATCGAAATCTTTCCCCCAAAACCATCCCGACGATTTTAATAATAAAGTGTTCTATTTTTATCGCGCTGTGTAATTGACAGTTTGGGCGCCTCGCTTTAAAAGCGAATAACTCTTGAACCAGATCTGGGCCACTTCTAATTTTTCTTGGGCCAGCAAGAAGATAGAATGACCTTCATTTTGATATATAGGAAAGCCGGTTAAAAATAACAGAAGCTATCGAAATTTCCCCCCCCAAGGACTAAGTCGGCAACTACAGTTAATAAAGATTTCTATTTCCGGCGCGCTGTAATTGATAGTTTGGGCGCCTCGCTTTAAAAGCGAATAACTCTTGAACCAGATCTGGGCCACTTCTAATTTTTCTTGGGCCAGCAAGAAGATAGAATGACCTTCATTTTGATGTATTGAAAGCCGGTTAAAATTAAAAGAAGCCATCGAAATCTTTCCCCCAAGACCATCCCGACGATTTTAATAATAAAGTGTTCTATTTTTATCGCGCTGTGTAATTGATAGTTTGGGCGCCTCGCTTTAAAAGCGAATAACTCTTGAACCAGATCTGGGCCACTTCTAATTTTTCTTGGGCCAGCAAGAAGATAGAATGACCTTCATTTTGATATATTGAAAGCCGGTTAAAATTAAAAGAAGCCATCGAAATCTTTCCCCCCAAAACCATCCCAACGATTTTAATAATAAAGTGTTCTATTTTTATCGCGCTGTGTAATTGACAGTTTGGGCGCCTCGCTTTAAAAGCGAATAACTCTTGAACCAGATCTGGGCCACTTCTAATTTTTCTTGGGCCAGCAAGAAGATAGAATGACCTTCATTTTGATAAATTGAAAGCCGGTTAAAATTAAAAGAAGCCATCGAAATCTTTCCCCCAAAACCATCCCGACGATTTTAATAATAAAGTGTTCTATTTTTATCGCGCTGTGTAATTGACAGTTTGGGCGCCTCGCTTTAAAAGCGAATAACTCTTGAACCAGATCTGGGCCACTTCTAATTTTTCTTGGGCCAGCAAGAAGATAGAATGACCTTCATTTTGATATATAGGAAAGCCGGTTAAAAACAACAGAAGCTATCGAAATTTTCCCACCAAGGACTAAGTCGGCAACTACAGTTAATAAAGATTTCTATTTCCGGCGCGCTGTAATTGGTAGTTTGGGCGCCTCGCTTTAAAAGCGAATAACTCTTGAACCAGATCTGGGCCACTTCTAATTTTTCTTGGGCCAGCAAGAAGATAGAATGACCTTCATTTTGAGATATTGAAAGCCGGTTAAAATTAAAAGAAGCCATCGAAATCTTTCCCCCCAAGACCATCCCGACGATTTTAATAATAAAGTGTTCTATTTTATCGCGCTGTGTAATTGATAGTTTGGGCGCCTCGCTTTAAAAGCGAATAACTCTTGAACCAGATCTGGGCCACTTCTAATTTTTCTTGGGCCAGCAAGAAGATAGAATGACCTTCATTTTGATATATTGAAAGCCGGTTAAAATTAAAAGAAGCCATCGAAATCTTTCCCCCAAAACCATCCCGACGATTTTAATAATAAAGTGTTCTATTTTTATCGCGCTGTGTAATTGACAGTTTGGGCGCCTCGCTTTAAAAGCGAATAACTCTTGAACCAGATCTGGGCCACTTCTAATTTTTCTTGGGCCAGCAAGAAGATAGAATGACCTTCATTTTGATATATTGAAAGCCGGTTAAAATTAAAAGAAGCCATCGAAATCTTTCCCCCAAAACCATCCCGACGATTTTAATAATAAAGTGTTCTATTTTTATCGCGCTGTGTAATTGACAGTTTGGGCGCCTCGCTTTAAAAGCGAATAACTCTTGAACCAGATCTGGGCCACTTCTAATTTTTCTTGGGCCAGCAAGAAGATAGAATGACCTTCATTTTGATATATAGGAAAGCCGGTTAAAAATAACAGAAGCTATCGAAATTTTCCCCCCAAGGACTAAGTCGGCAACTACAGTTAATAAAGATTTCTATTTCCGGCGCGCTGTAATTGATAGTTTGGGCGCCTCGCTTTAAAAGCGAATAACTCTTGAACCAGATCTGGGCCACTTCTAATTTTTCTTGGGCCAGCAAGAAGATAGAATGACCTTCATTTTGATATATTGAAAGCCGGTTAAAATTAAAAGAAGCCATCGAAATCTTTCCCCCCCAAAACCATCCCGACGATTTTAATAATAAAGTGTTCTATTTTTATCGCGCTGTGTAATTGACAGTTTGGGCGCCTCGCTTTAAAAGCGAATAACTCTTGAACCAGATCTGGGCCACTTCTAATTTTTCTTGGGCCAGCAAGAAGATAGAATGACCTTCATTTTGATATATTGAAAGCCGGTTAAAATTAAAAGAAGCCATCGAAATCTTTCCCCCCAAAACCATCCCGACGATTTTAATAATAAAGTGTTCTATTTTTATCGCGCTGTGTAATTGACAGTTTGGGCGCCTCGCTTTAAAAGCGAATAACTCTTGAACCAGATCTGGGCCACTTCTAATTTTTCTTGGGCCAGCAAGAAGATAGAATGACCTTCATTTTGATATATAGGAAAGCCGGTTAAAAATAACAGAAGCTATCGAAATTTCCCCCCCCAAGGACTAAGTCGGCAACTACAGTTAATAAAGATTTCTATTTCCGGCGCGCTGTAATTGATAGTTTGGGCGCCTCGCTTTAAAAGCGAATAACTCTTGAACCAGATCTGGGCCACTTCTAATTTTTCTTGGGCCAGCAAGAAGATAGAATGACCTTCATTTTGAGATATTGAAAGCCGGTTAAAATTAAAAGAAGCCATCGAAGTCTTTCCCCCAAAACCATCCCGACGATTTTAATAATAAAGTGTTCTATTTTTATCGCGCTGTGTAATTGACAGTTTGGGCGCCTCGCTTTAAAAGCGAATAACTCTTGAACCAGATCTGGGCCACTTCTAATTTTTCTTGGGCCAGCAAGAAGATAGAATGACCTTCATTTTGATATATAGGAAAGCCGGTTAAAAATAACAGAATCTATCGAAATTTCCCCCCCAAGGACTAAGTTGGCAACTACAGTTAATAAAGATTTCTATTTCCGGCGCGCTGTAATTGATAGTTTGGGCGCCTCGCTTTAAAAGCGAATAACTCTTGAACCAGATCTGGGCCACTTCTAATTTTTCTTGGGCCAGCAAGAAGATAGAATGAACTTCATTTTGATATATTGAAAGCCGGTTAAAAATTAAAAGAAGCCATCGAAATCTTTCCCCCAAAACCATCCCGACGATTTTAATAATAAAGTGTTCTATTTTTATCGCGCTGTGTAATTGACAGTTTGGGCGCCTCGCTTTAAAAGCGAATAACTCTTGAACCAGATCTGGGCCACTTCTAATTTTTCTTGGGCCAGCAAGAAGATAGAATGACCTTCATTTTGATATATTGAAAGCCGGTTAAAAATAACAGAAGCTATCGAAATTTCCCCCCCAAGGACTAAGTCGCAACTACAGTTAATAAAGATTTCTATTTCCGGCGCGCTGTAATTGATAGTTTGGGCGCCTCGCTTTAAAAGCGAATAACTCTTGAACCAGATCTGGGCCACTTCTAATTTTTCTTGGGCCAGCAAGAAGATAGAATGACCTTCATTTTGATATATTGAAAGCCGGTTAAAATTAAAAGAAGCCATCGAAATCTTTCCCCCAAGACCATCCCGACGATTTTAATAATAAAGTGTTCTATTTTTATCGCGCTGTGTAATTGACAGTTTGGGCGCCTCGCTTTAAAAGCGAATAACTCTTGAACCAGATCTGGGCCACTTCTAATTTTTCTTGGGCCAGCAAGAAGATAGAATGACCTTCATTTTTATATATAGGAAAGCCGGTTAAAAATAACAGAAGCTATCGAAATTTCCCCCCCAAGGACTAAGTCGGCAACTACAGTTAATAAAGATTTCTATTTCCGGCGCGCTGTAATTGATAGTTTGGGCGCCTCGCTTTAAAAGCGAATAACTCTTGAACCAGATCTGGGCCACTTCTAATTTTTCTTGGGCCAGCAAGAAGATAGAATGACCTTCATTTTGATATATTGAAAGCCGGTTAAAATTAAAAGAAGCCATCGAAATCTTTCCCCCAAAACTAACCCGACGATTTTAATAATAAAGTGTTCTATTTTTATCGCGCTGTGTAATTGACAGTTTGGGCGCCTCGCTTTAAAAGCGAATAACTCTTGAACCAGATCTGGGCCACTTCTAATTTTTCTTGGGCCAGCAAGAAGATAGAATGACCTTCATTTTGATATATAGGAAAGCCGGTTAAAAATAACAGAAGCTATCGAAATTTCCCCCCAAGGACTAAGTCGGCAACTACAGTTAATAAAGATTTCTATTTCCGGCGCGCTGTAATTGATAGTTTGGGCGCCTCGCTTTAAAAGCGAATAACTCTTGAACCAGATCTGGGCCACTTCTAATTTTTCTTGGGCCAGCAAGAAGATAGAATGACCTTCATTTTGATATATTGAAAACCGGTTAAAAATTAAAAGAAGCCATCGAAATCTTTCCTGCAAAACCATCCCAACGATTTTTAATAATAAAGTGTTCTATTTTTATCGCGCTGTGTAATTGACAGTTTGGGCGCCTCGCTTTAAAAGCGAATAACTCTTGAACCAGATCTGGGCCACTTCTAATTTTTCTTGGGCCAGCAAGAAGATAGAATGACCTTCATTTTGATATATAGGAAAGCCGGTTAAAAATAACAGAAGCTATCGAAATTTCCCCCCAAGGACTAAGTCGGCAACTACAGTTAATAAAGATTTCTATTTCCGGCGCGCTGTAATTGATAGTTTGGGCGCCTCGCTTTAAAAGCGAATAACTCTTGAACCAGATCTGGGCCACTTCTAATTTTTCTTGGGCCAGCAAGAAGATAGAATGACCTTCATTTTGATGTATTGAAAGCCGGTTAAAATTTAAAGAAGCCATCGAAATCTTTCCCCTAAGACCATCCCGACGATTTTAATAATAAAGTGTTCTATTTTTATCGCGCTGTAATTGATAGTTTGGGCGCGTCGCTTTGAAAGCGAATAACTCTTGAACCAGATCTGGGCCACTTCTAATTTTTCTTGGGCCAGCAAGAAGATAGAATGACCTTCATTTTGATATATTAAAAACCGGTTAAAATTAAAAGAAGCCATCGAAATCTTTCCCGCAAAACCATCCCAACGATTTTAATAATAAAGTTTTCTATTTTTATCGTGCTGTGTAATTGACAGTTTGGGCGCCTCGCTCGAAAAGCGAATAACTCTTGAACCAGATCTGGGCCACTTCTAATTTTTCTTGGGCCAGCAAGAAGATAGAATGACCTTCATTTTGATATATAGGAAAGCCGGTTAAAAATAACAGAAGCTATCGAAATTTCCCCCCCAAGGACTAAGTCGGCAACTACAGTTAATAAAGATTTCTATTTCCGGCGCGCTGTAATTGATAGTTTGGGCGCCTCGCTTTAAAAGCGAATAACTCTTGAACCAGATCTGGGCCACTTCTAATTTTTCTTGGGCCAGCAAGAAGATAGAATGACCTTTTCATATAAGCCATTTCATATAAGCCATTTCAAAATAAACAGACAAATTAAAAATTTTTAATTAACATTATTGACAGCCTCCAAGTTTCTAGGTTGTTGTTTCATCCAATAATTCATAGGCATCTCTTTGTGGATGGTTAAATGCCATGTAGGATTTCTGGTTATCAGTAATTAACCGATCCTCTGAAAAATAGGTTTCCTTATACTTTTCAGCTGAAATTCCATACTTGGCTAAGGATGTAGCATCTACTAGGTGTGGAAAGGCTTTATAAAAAATAACACCTCTTCGGATCCTTACAATGGAGCCCAGGGACTCATCTTTTAAATGCTCCATTGTTGACTCAACTTGATCTGGTCTTGGCCGGTCTGTTGACGAAATCGAATTATACAGGCGTTTTCTTGAGCAGAAAGGGCCAGGCACTGCCATCAATCTTGTCTTCACTTCTTTCTCGGTTAATCCAAGTGCAACATTGGCATTTTCTTTCACATTGACACACTTAAAATAATAAAAATTATATATTTTTTATTTACAGCATTCTAGTAAGTTACCCATATCAAAAGCAAAGATGATTGTTCAAATACATGTGGTTGTGTATAGGCAAATTGGGCAGTGGCTGTGTATCAGATAGAATTGTGGTATCAGATAGAAAATGTGGTAAACTGCTGAAATGTGTTACAAAGCCTTATTTTCCATTTTCCGCATTCTGACTAAGGGCTTTGTCTTGAAACATCAAGGCTATTTATGTATGAATTTAATAGATGCTAAAGTCATGGCATTGCTTTTGCAACATTTAACTTCCAAAAGAGATGTACCATAAAAGAATGTCACACACCAAAAATGAAATGCACACATTTAAGTTAAATTGTGACTTGGGATATGAAAATTAAAGTACATAAATTTCTTTGGAAAATAGCTGCTTTTTTGCTCTGTTTGAAACAGAGGCAAAAAGAAAATTATGCATTGCAATATTATATCAAAAAATGGAAAAAAACAAAAAATTTATATTATTGTGAAGTCACACTCATACTTTACTGTATTGTCAAAAATCTTTTGAATTGTCGATTGACAAACGACAAACGTGTTTTCCATAACCATGTTTATCATGTTTTATGACTCTTAGGGCCTGTTCACATGAGACCGGGTTATCTCGGGGTAGGGATAACTCGGGGGCTAGGGTCAAAGTTGGCCCTGGTTCACATGATAAAACACAACTACCGAGTTATCCCTGGCCCCCGAGATAACCCTAGCTTCATGGGAACGCTTCACCCCGAGTTATCCCGAGCAACAGCATAAATACGCATGCCTAAGTTGACCCTACCCCCCGAGATAACTCGGGTGAAAGCGTTCACATGGAGGTAGGGATAACTCGGGGCTAGGGTTACCCTATCGCTCCGACCGAGTTATCCCTATCCCCCGAGTTATCTCGGTCTCATGTGAACGGTTTACTTTTTTAACATGGAAATAAACTAACACCATTAATATTCATGAACCAAATTGTCCAATGTAATGCACATATTTGATCATGTGCAAGTCTTTTATACCTGATAAAACTACTATGAATATTAACTAACGTGAAATTTTATATAAAGGATACTAATGAACGTGAAATTTTATATAAAATGTCATCCTAATTAGCAAATCTATTGTCGGCGTTTTTTAAGCTATTCAAAACACTCGTAGTCGCGTTTTATCACATCTAAAACACTCGCGTTACGCGCTCGTGTTTTAAATCTGATAAAACGCTCCTACTCGTGTTTTAAATATTCATAAACTTAACCGTGTTTATTGAAAAATGGTTTATTCACCATAAAATATACTTACAATCTCTGATATTGTCCTCAGCCGTTTTAGGTGATCGACCAAGGCTATGGCCTACCCCATGTTGTCAGCACTTATTGCTGCAGGAACTGGACCAGCTTGACGATTGAGGACTTTGGATATTCGGACGTATAACACATGAAGATTCAGCGTAATCTTTAAAATGTTTCTGTCCGTTTTATGGCTGCACTGTGATATGAACCGTGCTTGGTTGCTTTGACTAGGAATGATTTCATCAATGTGCTTTACGAACATCTCTCGGGCTTCGACGGCCAACGTGTATTTATTTAATTTGATTTTCGCCACTGTGGCGAACATAAATATCTTCAAATACACCTTGGGCGATTGAAGTGCGCTAAACTCTTCCGTCAATTTCGTTAGGTTGCTCCCAACATCTGTCAGACTAATCTTTTCGCATTCCGGTTGATACATGAATAGTATACGGTCGGGAAAACCATTCTGGGCGGAGATAGCTTTAGGCCAGATTTCTTGAAGAAATTCCTTCGCCGTGCAAAGCGCCAAAAAAGCACAACGTGCTTCTTTCACGCCTTTTCGTTTCCCTTGCGATCCCTTGATCATGAACCATGAATCACCGTCGTACAGCTTGCAAAGCCGGCTCATCTCGAGTAGCCCTTTTCTACCATTATTGAGAATTGTTCTCCTCAAAAATTCGGTGGCTTCATCTACACAGAGTATCGGAATAGTATTGTCACTGTTGTTGAAGAAGTTAAATAGACCGCTTTCTGTCGGCTCGTCTGTCCAGATTACCTTGTTGACCTTGGGTTCTATGTGCTCTGTTAATGGTAATCTGCAACCATGCCGCCGGAGATTTCCCTATTCCCGACGGTCCAGTCACAATCAAATGGATGTTCGCTTTCTCTTGAAAAGGGTCGTTGTTGTAAATGCTTAGAACAGAATTCCCCATCAAGGCACTTGTTGTTGAAAGCATTACCATCAAAAAAGAAGTTCTTTCGATGTTCGATGGCATTTGCTGAAACAATCGAGCCAGCTAACAATTTCTGGTGGGCAAACGTCAACCCAAGGAAAACCTACTGCTCCTAACTCTCTTTCGATATCTTCGATAGTTTTAACATACGACAGTTCGTCTCCTTCCGCCATGCTTACTGTAATGCATTGGCCCTGACATATGATCGCAGAATATGCGCACAATAATTAATATAGCCACAGGCAGCTGATCTGTTATAGTTCCTGGGACTGAGCAAACGATTCTAAACAATCTAATTAACTATCTAAACGATCCAAACGATCCAAACGATCCAAACGATCCAAACGATCTAAATGATGTAGACGATGACGTTTTATCCGTATGGTTACATATTATAAAGCACATAATAATAATAATAATAATAATAATAATAATAATAATAATAATAATAATAATAATAATAATGATAATGATAATGATAATGATAATGATAATGATAATGATAATAATAATAAAATTATTATTATTATTATTATTATTATCGTCGTTATTACTATTATTGTGACGTTGCTCGTGAATTATTATTATTATTATTATTATTATTATTATTATTATTATTATTATCGTCCCAAAGACTAAGTCGGCAACTACAATTAAAGATTTCTATTTCCGGCGCGATGTAATTGACAGTTTGGGCTTCTTGCTTTAAAAGCGAACAACTCTTGAACCAGATATGGGCCACTTCTAATCTTTCTTGGGCCAGCAAGAGGATAGAAAGAGCTTCATTTTGGTATAGAGCTAAGTCAGTTAAAAGTTATAAGAAGGCATCGAAATTTCCCCCCCAAAACCACCCCGACGAATTTAATAACAAAGTGTTCTATTTCAGCTCGCTGTGTGATCGGCGGTTCGGGCGTCTCGCTTTAAAAGCGAATAACTCTTGAACCAGATCTGGGCCACTTCTAATTTTTGTTGGGCCAGCAAGAGGATACAATGAGCTTCAATTTGATATATAGGAAAGCCGGTAAAAAGTAACAGAAGCCATCGAAATTTTTTCCCCAAGGACTAAGTCGGCAACTACAGTTAATAAAGATTTCTATTTCCGGCGCGCTGTAATTGACATATTGGGCTTCTCGTTTTAAAAGCGAATAACTCTTCAACCAGATCTGGGCCACTTCTAATTTTTCTTGGGCCAGAAAGACGATAGAATGAGCTTCATTTTGGTATATAGGAAAGCCGGTAAAAAATAACAGAATCCATCGAAATTTTCCCCCCAAGGGCTATGTGGGCAACTATACACTTAATAAAGATTTCTATTTCCGGTGCGCTGTAATTGACAGTTTGGGCGTCTCGCTTTAAATGCGAATAACTCTTGAACCAGATATGGGCCACTTCTAATTTTTCTTGGGCCAGCAAGAGGATAGAAAGTATGGTGTGTATTCCCCGCCAAAATTAACATCCAAATTTCATTCTGCAAAACAAAATTGTTGAAAGGCAAATGTTCATAAAGTCTAAATTTGTGACACAACTATCGTGTACAACTAAATCATGAAACCTCAAATTACGTCCTTTAACATCTAAATTGTTAAATATCAAATTGTGAAACATCAATTTGTGAAACATCAAATTGCGAAACATCAAATTGTGAAACATTAAATTGTGAAACATCAAATTGTGAAACATTAAATTGTGAAACATCAAATAGTGAAACATTAAATTGTGAAACATTACATTGTGAAACATCAAATTGTGAAACATCAAATTCTGGAACCCAGTATTAATATTAAAGCATGGCCGAGTTAGTCATGTGATCTTTGGGATATAATTATTTCCCGCCAAAAGTAATTTATTCAGTTGTTCTCCTTTTCGAAAATGGCTGACAACGATTCTTCAACATCTTCAACACCAGATTTTACAGCGGTCCTATCTCTTTTACGCCAAGCTGAAACGCTTCTCGCCACCCAAACGGTCTCTCCATCGCCTGAAGATCGGTCAAGGCATACAAATCCTGGGTGTACAACAAGTCCAGCAATAACAACACTACATTCGGCCTCGGTTGCTGATCGGGCGCTAAACAATTTTCGCCAAATGTTTGGCAGTGGTGTAAATAGATCAGTTTCGTTACCGGCTTCAGCCTCATTGGGACAAGCGAGGCCAAGAACCATGTCAGCTCCCCCGACAAAGCGAGCAAGAAAGAGCACTTCTTTCGTCGTAAAAGAAACATGGACGCACGATTTCTTTTGTCTGGCAGATAGTATAAAGCACCAACAACCGTCTCGCATGGAGAAACTAGAGAGCTTGGGAACGCGACGGGAAGTGGCGACGGCAACGTCTGTGTCCGAGCAAAGGCCTGGTAAGGAGTACGTAGCGGAAACGTTGCCGTGGTAAACAGAAAACAGTTTGGTGAATTGGCGGTAAATTGAAGCCTTTGAAATGGACGAAACACTGATGTTGGCATACGATGATGGTTTAATATCTGACGAGGAGCTACTATTACTGGAAGAGCACTTGTGTATGTCACCATATAAACAATCTAACTTTCCATATCAGGAATACAATCGATTCGACTGGGAAAACCTAGACGAACTTACATGTAAAGTCGAGTTTCGATTTGAGAAACAAGACATCCCACACTTGCAAAGAGTACTTCAGATTCCAGAAATGGTTTCCATATCACATACCACCACTTGTCCTGGCTTAGAAATTTTGTGCATAATGCTGAAAAGATTTGCCTACCCAGTTCGATACTGCGATATGGTTCCCCTGTTTGGTCGGTCTGTACCGGAGCTATGCAAGATAACTCAGTATGCAATAAACCACGTCTACAACAATCACTGTTTCAGACTACAAGATTGGAATCAACCATTTTTATCCCCAGATAGTCTGCTAAGATATGCAGACGCAATCCACCGCAAAGGATCGCCTCTTGACACATGCTTTGGTTTCATTGATGGCACAGTTCGGCCGATATGCAGACCAGGAGCCAATCAAAGAATTGTTTACAATGGCCACAAAAGGTTGCATGCTATCAAGTTTCAAAGCATATGCATTCCAAACGGATTGATAGCTAACTTGTCTGGACCATGGGGTAAACATCTTTGTTGTTCCATATTTTGTGTGTGTATATATATATATATAAATAAATAAATAAATAAATACAATTATTATTTATGCCTTTTCATACACATGTTTTTATAATTAATATTAACTCCTTTGTTTTGCTTTTAGAAGGGAGAATGCATGATGCACGTATGCTTGGAGAATCAGGCCTTATTCAAGATCTTGAACGAATTGCCTTTACCCCAGATGGAACTCCTTTATGTCTATATGGTGACCCAGCCTATCCTTTAAGAGTCCACCTTCAACAACCGTTCCGAAATAATGCAGCTTTTACAGAAGACATGAGGCAATACAACAAAGCCATGAGTAGTGTGCGAGTCAGTGTTGAATGGTTGTTTGGAGAGATAACCAAATATTTTAAATTTGTGGACTTTAAGCAGCAGCTAAAAATACAATTAAGTCCCATTGGGAAAATTTACATTGTGTGTGCACTGTTACAAAATAGTTTAGCTTGCTTGTATGGTAACATAGTATCTGATTATTTCCAAATCAACCCACCATCCCTGGAAGATTACTTTTGGAGAGTTAATGCCTAGTACCACCTATCAGATATATATGGATAAATGCATGTTCTACCATTCTGTTACTATAGTGAACTCTTTAAAGTTGAGCAACATTTTATCATATTGCCTAAATGTAATAATATCTATTTATTATTATGACTATTTGTCTTCTTCCTTCAAAAACAAAACAAAACAAAACAAAACACAACAAAACAAAACACAATAGTCAAAAACTATAAAAGTGGGTTCTTCTATGTGAAAAAAACATGACAAAACTCCTGGCCATTAACAAAACATTATTAATTTTAAATGTTTACAGTAACTGCATTCTCATACAACAAATGCACTGCAATCAGTCAAATGTTCAACTATAATTTTACCATATCAACAAATCACAAATGTGCTTTTAATAACATATGCAACATAACCACTATAACATTCCTTTTTATATAAAGTATTTCATTTTAATTTAACTGATCTGTAAAAACAAACAAAAAACAAACACCAACTTACTAGGAACAACTCTATGTGGTCCATTGCACTATCAAATTCACTGGGCTCATCGGTGTCAATACCTGAAGCGTTGATTTCCTCTCTTTCTCTTTTTTTAAATTTCTTTTCCAACAATGTAAAGCGGTCTCGCACAGCTCTTATATCCTTCAAGTTGAACACCACATCTGCCCTTGAATTAAGATTATCAGCAATCTTTTGCCATGCGAGTCCTATTTGCCTTGTCCCTTTGGCATGATCGAAAGGACGTTCAGTAAGAATTTCTTTGACCATTTCCAGATCATGTACTTCTGTCCATCTCATCGCTGCAGATTTACTGTCAAACGTAAAGTAAATAAGTAATTTGGTTGCCACATACAGAAAATAATCACATAGTTTTATTTAAAATCACGTTAAAGTTAAATTACTTACCCCACTATATTTAAATCTGCCATAATACCATATAAAAGGCCAGAGAAAAGCGTTTAGATTGGACGTTGTGAAGACAACCCCAAATCACACAAAATGGCGTTGCCAGGAAAACGTCAACGTCAAGACGACGTTTGTTCATGAGATAATTATGCAAGACCCAGGCCTTTGCTCGGACACAGACGTTGCCGTCGTCACTTCCCGTCGCGTTCCCAAACTCTCTACTAACACTTCAAGACGCGGGGCTTGGAAGGAAAACGATTGTTTTCGGTCGCAATGACGATTCGAAAGCAGTAATGAAAAAAATCGAAGAAGTTTATCCAAAAATAAAAACAGGCGGTGGGTTTGAGCTCCTCAGGAGCGGAGCTACAAACAAAGAACTCGTTCTCATCACACCTCCGCCATGTGGATACTCTGTTCCTTTCCTTCGGGATTCATCAGGCCTTGGACAAGCACTAGCCTATGTCAGACCTATGCAAAGATCCCTTGATGTCAGTCCGACGCGTGCACTTTTTCAGGTATTAATATTCTTTTTTTACCCCTATGAAGGTAATGATCAATGTTAGTCTAGGGAAGGGGGGGGGGGGTCGGGCGAAGGGGGTGGGGTGGGGTGGGGATTTGACAATTTAACATCAAAAATTTTCAAATGCCACTCCCTTTGGACAAAGTTCCACATCAAAATTTATCAAATTCCTCACCCTATTAGCTGGGGAAACGTTACATCACGGGCGGAGAGAGAGGGTGAGCACGCGGTTTACCCTGGTCAGCGGAAAGAAATTTGAGGATGTTCGAGGATACAAGCATGAGTTCCCGTTGATCTCGCCTGCAGAGGCGAAGTTTGAATTAAATTGCACAGAGAAAGTTCCATGTGTTTTTTTTACCGTAATACGGGTGTGTATTCAACTATTTTTGTAATAATTATCGTCTAAGACGGTGGCATATACATTGATACATACAATTTTATAAAATAAGGTAGGTAGTGGGACCTCCATCGGCGTTAGTTTATGGATAGATTTTCGAGCATATTGTATAAAAACACATGAGATGTACTAATGCGTAAACTGCGGTGTTATTTAGTAGTGGATGTATGTAAAATGGGTGTGGCTTGAAGTGTAGTGTCTTCGCCTTACGATGGCCTTAGATTGAAACGGATTGACCAGAGATACAACAAGACCAGAGAGAGATAACAAGAACAAGAACCCTAGCTTTATTCTACATTTGCATATTTATAGGCTAGCAAGCATTAAGTACCAGTCTCCCTCATGCATATATAATACAAACATTACAATCCCTCTTTTCTCACAACTATATAGACAATTAATAAAAAATTTCAAAAGTCGAACTGTCAAAAGTTTGATTCAAATTAGTGTAAATAAAGTTCATATTATTATTATATAACTAATAAATTATAACGTGTGCTTAAATTCTAAATACTATCTTTTTTACCAACATTCTTTTCTATTTTCATTACCTAAATTCTATGGCGCGCGAGACAGGACAATAATACTTCATGTAAAATACAAGGCTTGTTTGAGAAAATAAGACTTGTCGATGTGCATACATACAACTTTCCCCCAAAAAATAAAACTAATTTTATACTTCATGTAAAATACAAGACTTGTTTGAGAAAATAAGACTTGTTGATGTGCATATATACAACTTTCCCCAAAAAATAAAACTAATTTTACAAAATCTAAACATTGTTTAAGAAAATACAAGACATGTAGAAAAATAAAACTTATTTAAAACTTTAACACTTCTACCTTCGCACAAGACTTATTTTGAACAATCAAACTTCTTTGAAAATAAAACTGATCGCGGGCTCACAAAAATCGCGGGCTCACGTAAGAAACGCGGGCGCAAACATGGCGGACTCTGTAAATCACCAGCAGTGCTGTTTGCGATGGCGGGTATTTATAACCAACCAGTGGCAGAAAATGTTACACAAAATGATCAATACGAGCAATATTTTCGTCAAATTTGTGCATACATGGAACTTGGCAAAGACCTTTTTAATGAAATGAAAAGGAGGAAGTTCACATGCGACGAGAATTATGCTGAAATTCTTTGTTCTCGATGCACTGCATTTGTTGAAGGGCTCGTTACAATCTCAAGGGATCCCACGTGGCCGCAAGACATGGTAGACGATTTTTGTGTCCTAATGAACGAGTTTCAACAATTACATCGTGTGTATGAAGAAAGATTTCATGGTTTTGCCGGAGAAGAAGATTCTCAATACGTGTGTCCTAATGAGCAGCGAAATAATGGAAAAGGACGTCCAAAATTTTCAATTCCTCGTGCTCAACTCGTTGGTCTTCGCTCACTAAAGTTTACCTGGAAGGCGATTTCTGAGATGCTTGGTGTATCGGAGAAAACGATTTTGCGCCGGAGGCTTGAGTTTTCTTTGCCCATTGGGGAAGACACTTATTCCAGTATTACAGATGAAGAATTGGATGAGAAAGTGACTTCTATTCTCAGTTCATCACCAAACTCAGGGGAAAGGATGGTAATGGGAGCACTTACTGCAAGAAACATTAAAGTACAGAGGGATAGAATCCGTGCATCAATTTTTCGTGTGGATCCAGTTAATCGGATACTTCGAAGACATACGTCTATAAGGAGAAGGGTTTATAGTGTTCCAACACCAAATGCTTTATGGTGAGTATTTTTTGATAGCACAGCTTATAGATCAGTGGTGGAGATTCACTTTTTTCCATTGGTGCAGCAAGGCCTCTTGAATTTTCAACTAAACCACCATTTATACTCAAATTAGGCTTGTTTTTTTTTGCCTTTTGCAGGTTAAAATTTCCAACAAAATCTATTTTCCTTAAAGGTGGGATGCTCCCCCCTAACAAAATTTATGTCACGGTTATGTATTGTTACCGTCTGTGAATAGTGGGCAAAATCCCAGTTTCAAAGAGAACCAAAATAACCAAAATCTGTGGTTCTAGGTTGCTATATAATGTTCTAGTTACTTTATGTTTTAAAATTAAAAAGTTACATATACTGTGATTCTACGTAGTTATAATTATTTATTGCATTTCAATAGGCATTTGGACGGGAATCACAAGCTCATAAGGTGGAGAATGGTTGTGCATGGTGGTGTGGATGGGTTTTCACGAGCAGTGGTATTTCTCAGGTGTTCTAATATCAATGAAGCTACAACGGTTTTAGAACAGTTTCTGCTTGGAACTAGAACATTTTACTTTCCACGCCGAATCCGAACAGATCATGGAACAGAAAACGTGGAAGTTGCAAGATGTATGCTACATAAATACAATGTTGAATCTAATCCAGTTATTACGGGCAGATCAATCCACAATCAAAGAATTGAAAGATTGTGGCGGGATGTGTTCACATACGTGTTGCAACATTACTACAATCTTTTTTATTTTCTTGAGTCAAACAATGAACTAGATCCAGATGATGAAGTTCACATGTTTGCTTTGCAGTATGTATTTATGCCAAGAATCAACAAGGCACTTGTTAGCTTCACTGCCCAGTGGAATAATCATCCTCTGCGTACAGAAGGGAACAGGAGCCCACTACAAGTATGGACAGCTGGCTTTTATCAGTTTGCTGAGTCTGACTACAGAGCAGTAAGGGATGTTTTGGATTCAGAAACAAGCAACTTTAATGAGTATGGTATTGATGATAATGGCCCTACACCACCTGTTCAAACCAATAATCATGTAGTTGTGCCAAGATCCCTTGTTGAACTTTCTGATGATGAAGAAGCCTTTCTACACAGCCACATAGAGCCATTGTTTGATGATGGAGACTATGGAATTAGTTTGTACAGAAGAACTGTTAATCTTGTAGCAGAGTTCCAACAAGATTTGGACCACCAAGATGCGTAGAATTCATCAGCAAATAGCGGCTTAGGGGATAAAAACGAACATGATAAGCCCAATATTATCATGTGACTGATTGTATAGCCCTTGTAATATATAGCCCAAAAACAATATTACAAAGAGTCATTTCATCATCACAAAAATTGTTGCTATACTCTATAACAATTTTAAAGTTAATTAATAAACAGCAAAATCTTGCATATAAGAACCTATATATGCTTCTGTTATTTTCCAGGCTAAGATGCATAACAGACATTTTTCTCAGTCATTAATTTTTTATCTGCATACAAATATGTGTTATGAACCTCATTTTTACTTATTATTTTAACATTTTAAAGGAAGTTTACCTATAAAACGTAGATAATAACACAAATTTGCACATGTTGGGATGATCCATATGCATTTACGATACATTGTGCTACTCACAATTATTGTATACTGGTATATAGCCTCTTATTGCATTTAGCTGTTAATGGGACCAATGTGGTTCTCATTACCTATGATATATCTAAACATAGAAATAGGTGTTGAATGGCAAATTTCAGGCTGTAGGTTCTTAGTTGGCTGGGTTCTTATATATGCGGGATTTTACTATGCATATCATTTACAAAACTATTGGACTATTAACTATAGGCCTAATGCCAGGTCCTGCTTTAGCACTATTATATGTTAACCATACATTTCATTGCTGGAATATTAGCACAAAGCCAAGTTTGTCCTTTTGATAAATTTAACAAAACATGCTGTAACAAAACTATTTGACTTTTATATATTAGCATATTGTAATCATATTGTATATGTCAAGTCCTAACAAAACAATTCATAAGAAAACAAATGTACTTTTAACTTTGTGTATTAGCATCATGCCAAGTCTTCATCTGACTGTCAGCTATTATGTGTCAATTCTACATTGCTGCAATAACCATCTGACACCACTCTATGTGTTCTCAGATAAACACTATACACCAACTACTGTAACACATTTTATTATGTGTAGGCTGAAGAGGTTCTAATATAATATCTAGTGATGATTTTAGGCCAAATTGGTTCTTAATGGTTTCCTATTTTCTACCTGATGTGTTCAGGGTACAGGTGTTGTTTATCAACTCGCTCACATTGTTTAATTGAAACCCTTACCATAGTTTTATGGCAAAAAGCTGACAATAAAGTTTTGCTATTGTTTTGAAGAAAGAAGTATAGTCTATGTACTGTTTGGCCAAATTTATCGCATTGCTTACTTCTTGTCAGTAGTTGGTTGGTGTGTTAATGGTTACTAAACTGTGCTTCAGTTTCAGAAATCCATAATAGATATGAACCCTGTATTGTGTTGGTGCATTGATCTGACCACTTAAATCCCTCAACTTTATGAATGATAAACGAGTACACTGGGCTACCTCTTCTGTGCACATCAAGTTCACTGAGTACACTGTGCCATCAAGTTCTGTTCAATATCTAAACATTTCCAAATCCACAGCATTCATTCAGAGCTGAGATAAGTAGGTCACCAAGTTCTTGAGAAGAGCATGAATGAACTGGCAGTGTCAACACCAAAGCACATGTAGATGATGTTGGTCTACACTTGCACCCGTCAGGACAACCATGCTTAAAGTGGACATTAAGATCATAAGGAAAACCAATGGGTGGGATGGTTTCACAGCCAGTCATAAATTTCAAGACCTCTTTCAGTTTCAATTCTGGAGCCTCAGTGATACCTATATAGGGATGGAATCAGAAAATTGTTATAATTACTGATGCAGGAGCACTACTATCATTGACACTGCTAAACATTTATTGGCAAACGTACGAAAACCAAAATTCTCAGCCATAAACATTCATGTATACATACACAAGCAATTAAAAACTATATTGTCTGACAGTAGACAGATTAACCCAGTGCAATTCACACTACGTCGTTTTACTCTGTCTGATGACAGGCGATTTTACTCTCTTGAAGGGAAGACCCTTGCACCGTAATGGATTGAAAATAATGAGTTCACCAGGTCTGTTTACCTACCTATTGCAACTGTAGCCTGCGAAAATAAGTCGCCTGATTCTCTCCTCGCTATTGCAACTGCAACCCTTTTATTATTTTACTCTCATTTTCTAATACCAGACAATTTTACTTTTCTAAATTAGTAAATTACCTTCATAGAACAAGGCCTGGATGAAATCTGAGAAGTACTTTAATATATCCACCTCCTTTGATTTCAAAAACTGTTGTTGGCTGTGACGAACAACTAATCTTTCGAGAAAGTCATCTGCACTCATGTCAAAGCAGCTGGATTCTGTGAATATGGGTTGAAATACTGCAGGATGTTTTCTAATTTCACTTAAGAAACCATGCAGTTGAAGGCCCTCTTCTAATTCTTTTAGCATCGCTATCTTTGGTACCACAGCTTCATTTACACAAATACATCTGGTAAAAATTGCAATATAAGTGTGATATGGATGCCAGATACAACAGCAGAGCAATGCAGCAACACTAGCTTTTAAGGTCTTAACTGTATCAGGATTGCTCCTTGTATGTTTCTATATTTGAGTAGGTTTATCCCAACAACTTGAGAATACTTCAAAAATACTCCATTACCAAACAATTTTTGATAGATCACCATTACTTGATGGTTTACCTTACAATTCGAAACAAAAACATAACTAACAAACACCAATAATTAATAGTCATAAATAAGAAAAATGTGAAACACTGTACAAACCTTATTAAACTTTCCTTGTTGTTAACACTTTCTCTTGTTGGAACTCTTCTGTAACCAATTGCATCTAACTCGGTCATGACATCTTCTTGTACTAGAATTTCCTGCAGCTCATTATCAGAACTTGCATTTGATATCTTAGAAGACAACAAAAACATAACACAAAAATGCTGTTGTTACTAGCTCATATTACGGGAGTCTTCTTACAGGAGTAAAATAATCTGGTGATGTGGTAATGTACAATAAAAAAGTAGGGTGCATTATGGTTAATGAGCCAGAAAAGAGACACTAACAAACACAATCGAAATATTTTCGAGCGAGGGCCCTTCGTCAGAGAGAACGTTTCTCTCTGACGAAGGGCCTTCGCTCGAAACGTTAGACCACTTACGTTCTCTGTTTCGGCAGTATTAACCTACTATAAACCATATTTCGATTGTTGTTTCAACACTGCCTACGTAGCACACTACTTTTATTACACTAACAAACACATGTAGTTTGGCTATGAGAAAGAGGGGGGGTTGTCAGATTGCATTGACATATTAAAATAATCAAGAAGGGAACATGGCCTGTTAATGCATTAAATATAAGACATTATAGTAGTGGTAGACATTTCACCGTACAGTACTGTAGGGAGTAGATACAACAGAACTATCCATTATTCATATTATTCCTTACTTTCTCAACAACATTTTTGAGCGAATCCTTTTTGATATCCTCTAATTGAATTGAAAGTGTGTCAAGACCGCCTGAAATATACTGATACACCCACCCAGCAAGGAAATTAGGAGCTGGACCACCTTGAAGAACACTGGAGGCCATTAGTTCCCCTGCAACCTTAAAGTGTCCCTCGGTTAGAGCTAATGTGCTTTTAACTGGAGCTCCATCGCTGAATAGGCAAATTTCCATTTGCTTCAGGGCTTCTAGAAAATAATAATAAAAATAATTTTGATACATTTAGATTTTATTAGTAAATTTTAAAAATATTGCTCCTCATTAGTTCTTGTAGGGCCCAACTTAATAATTTTGAAGCTTTTAAAAGCTCCACACAGCTCATTAACCCATTAATGCACAATAATGAGTCCCCTGAAGAGTAAAATCATCCAGCAATAGAGGTAAGAAAGTGGTGTGGCCAGGGTATAATAATAGCGCAAGCCCTCAAAAAACTAGGCCAGCAGCAGTGTAAAGTATAAACTACTGTATACAGTATAATAAGGCTTTTTACAGAATATGTATTAGATATTTTGAATACTGTACCACAAAAAAATTCTCGTCTTGGTCCTCCGCCATCGACAGCTGGCTCACCAATAAAGTTTACTTTAAGAGCATTCTCAGGATTGAACCTCTTGCTATGTTTGCTTGCCTCCACATAGTCGTCCCAAAGCAGTTTACGTCGAACATAGATGGTACTTTTCGATTCGTTGACTTTTCTCTTTAGTTCTTCTAGACATTGTGGAAGAGTTTTTTTATCACTGTTCGGCTGTTCAATCGCAATAGGTACTGTTTCTTCATTTTCACTTGTGTTATGACATGGAAATTCCATCATCAGATTTCCGTATGCCTGCCTACTGCTGGAAAATCCTTCAGCCACTTCAGCACATCTGTCTGCATGCTCTGCAATCTCAGCTGGTGAGAATGATCTGTAGCATGTTGGACAGTTTATCTCAACATGATGCAGACCTCTATGAACACTAAAAACGCTTGTACTGCTCGAACAACTTGCACCCCCCACCCCTGCTTGGTGAACCTCTCGCAATTCATCATCCAGTGGTGTATTATTACTGGTACTTGCTCCTGCTTGGTGAACCTCTCGCAATTCATCACTCAGTGGTGTATTATTAGTCGTGCAAACTTCCTCTTCGTTAAATGCGGAGACTAACAGAATATCATCATCACTTTCCATTGCCAAAGTTTCATGCTTATCTGCAGTGCTAGAGCTATCATCACTTGAGTCGTTTACAGAATATGTTGGGTCTTTTATAGCAGACACAGCACGAATATACACTGGTCCCTGCTTGTTCAGGTATTTCAAAACCTTTCCATTGTAGGATTCACAAGTAGGATCAATGACCTTGTTTCCAACTGCTCTAACAAAACTAAATTTGGGTTCTGGTATATATTTTAACTTTTCACCAAATGCTTTAATCATTTTACCTCTAATTTCACTTTCTGTGTGGCTATCTCGAATTTCAAAGGCAGAAATCACACATCCCTGCGTGTATAACTTTTCACGCTGTGAACCACGTGGTACATCGCTAATTTTGGGTGATGGCAAAAGCACCACATCACGCAGAACAGATTTCTCTTTACAAGACCGTAGATTTCCTTCTTCGCTGGTAGCGGGCCGTTTTCTCTTTTGACTAACGTTTTTCTTTCCCTTCTTTGGTCTGTAGTTGGTCGACGGCTGGAAATTTCTGATGTTTTCGACAAAACTTCTGTCTGGAACACGTGGCGGTACTGGCGTTTGACTAGCATTGCTTCCCAAGCTGGTATTCGCACGACCAGCGTTAATGCTTGGATACAGTCGCCTTATTTCGCTTTCCGCAGACTGTCCACTAGATCGTGCCTCTTGTACATTAGCATTTCCATTGCCACGTTGGCTCTCCTCTCGTAGGTTATCTACCGCATAATTAAACGGTTCATCAGTTGTTCCGCCATTTTTTTTTGAAAAAAACATGTGAACTCGTAATCTTCATGATAACACAAAGTATTAGGATTATTTCAGTGAGCCCGCGATTTTTGTGAGCCCGCGATCAGTTTTATTTTCAAAGAAGTTTGATTGTTCAAAATAAGTCTTGTGCGAATTAAAGTTGTATATATGCACATCGACAAGTCTTATTTTCTCAAACAAGTCTTGTATTTTACATGAAGTATTATTGTCCTGTCTCGCGCGCCATAAAATTCTTTATCAAAATTCTATCAATTAAATAATATAAAGATAGCTTATAATCAAAACTAATAGTTTCTAAAATGTAACTATTCATCTAAGTAAATACTCATCATAACGTTCAGGAGGTCGGCGTTCTCTCCGTGGTCTGTCATTGCGGATTTCAGTTCCTTGTTGTGAAACTTCTTTATCCACATTGTCAGCTGGCTCAGCCACCACTTCCTCTTCTTCTTCACTCTGATTATATTTCTTTACATGAGACGAATTTCTTCGATAACTCACTCCATCAGATGACTCTACGGTAACTTCACTGCCTTTCTTCTCCGTCACACGGTACAATTCATCCCCAAACGTTGGCGACAACTTGTTCTTTGGTTTATGGTTCTTTACCAAAACCACATCTCCTGGTTTTATGGAGCTGTCTTCGGCTAATCTCTCTTGGTCAGCATAAACTTTCCCTTTCTGTTTCATCACCGCATCTCTATCAGCTACATCTGCATCTCTACTTTGCTGACGTTGAATACATGGCATTTTGGTACGAATTTCTCTTCCAAACAATAATTTAGCTGGACTCACCCCGGTTACTGTGTGTGGAGTACTTCGGTAGGCCAAAAGAAACTTATTCAACTCCCTCTTCCAATCCTGTCTTGTAGCTTGGGCGATTCTCATAGCTTTCAGCAGACTGCGATTCTGTCGCTCCACTTGACCGTTAGCTTGTGGCCATAACGGTGTTGACGTCAGGTGTTGAACATCGTTGCATTTCAGGTAATCCTCAAACTGCATTGAAATAAACTGCGGTCCATTATCTGTCTTTATTGAATGTGGAATTCCATGGGTTGCGAACATGCAATCAAGACTCTGAATAATGTCCTTGGACAAAACAGACTTCAATATGTCCACTTCAAAAAATCTGCTATAATAATCAACAACGACAAACAGGTATTCTCCCTCCGGTAATGGCCCTAAAAGGTCTGCAGCTACATCTTGCCAGGCTTGTTCGGGCAGTAATGTTCTCTTTACTGGCTCAGGATGGGGAACCTGTGACACTAACTGACAGCCATGGTACGTTTTGCATCCCTTACGAAAAAATCCTATAGGAATTCCTATAGGAATTTGTAATTCCTATAGGAATTCCTATAGGATCCTATAGGAACAAATTTTCCTATAGGAATTTGAATAGGAATTCCTATAGGAAAATATGCTTCCTATAGGAATTCCTATAGGATGCTATAGGAATAAATTTTCCTATAGGAATTTGAATAGGAATTCCTATAGGAAAATACGCTTCCTATAGGAATTAAAATTTGTATTGGCCAAATTACAAAATAAATATTATTAGCAAACATTTTGGTCGTTGGTCTAAAATAATTTTATTTCCATTCAAAAAGCAGTTGAGACACCTGAAATTCCATATCAAGATAAAAATTGCCATTAGTTCGGTTCTTCAACCACATTCCGCAGTATCAGACCATTGCCATAATTCCGAATTAAGATGTGAGTGTAATTTTGAAACAGAATAGCGTATCAGAATTCAGAAAGAAAGGCTACAGGTAATAAAACTTCGAATTCTGGCTAAACAGCGCAGTCACCAGTGCAGCAATCTGGTGCAGAGGCTCCGTCTAGCCAGTGTCGTACCCAAGCGCATGCAGCCACGAAACCGCGCAGATAGCGAGTGCGCATTGATACTTGGGATAGCGTCATTTCATTTTCGATTCTCATCTCAGCGCGCCACGTTTGAAATTAATTTGTGATGGTGTTTTGGCTTTTGAGATTCAAGCTATGGAAACTTTTGGTAATAAAAGACTTTTTGTTTGCGAAGAGATCAGGCAGACAGTCCTCACCGAAGTAACATGTTCTTACGGAAAGATTTAACTAAAAGCCATGAAAATCCAGTTAAACCAATAAAGTCCTAGAAGCTTCTCTCGCACGAGGCTACGAGCAAGGTAAGAGATTGAGTATTTATCGTTTGTTTTCTATTGTCCTCCTTATTGTAATGTGAAATTTTCTTTGGCTCTCGTCAAATTTCCTGTTTGATTGTCCAATACAAACCATTTTATACTGAAGTTAGTGTAGTTGAACTGTTGAAGTCAATGTTTGGTATTAAGTCATCATCTAGTTTTGACTCGTGAACATGGCGGTTGGAATCTCTTCTCAATTTAGTCAATTGTGGTTCCTAACAAACTCTCAAATCATTCTACCTTTTTTGCCATTCTTTAGCCACCGTTGCTTTCATGATAAGGATTATCTTATGTAAAACTAAAGCATTCAGATTTTGAGGTAAAAGTTATTTGTGATTAGCGTATTTTCACTGAATCACAGGCAGAATTCATCATCATTAATATGAAATATTAAATTGTTGTTAACAGACTAACAGTATGTTTTGTGTGTGTGTGTGTGTGTGTGTGTTTGTTTGTTTGTTTGTTTGTTTGCTTATTCATTTCATATATTATTTTCTCTTGTTTTCTAGTGCATAGGGTAGAGTTACCGTGTTCAGTTGTGTTCAACCATTTAATTCAACTTGCTGTTTATATTGGTAAGTAAAATCCTTAAATAACCTTAATTCATATACTAGTAGTTTATTTATTGAGTAATGACATAATGATCTATTCCTATGTTGATATCTCAAAGTACTAATTACAGGTCATATATTGGTCTAACTGTATGTCTTTTATATATATATATATATATATATATATACACGAGTAAAATTTGTTCTCAAGCTTTTTATACTCAGAAAAATGTCTGAGTATCCCTGACGGGATTCTTATCTTTCTTATTATCTTATCTTACCTTCTTATTACCTTCTTATTACCCGCGACCTTTGATTTATCCTTCTCACTACTGTCTGAGTCCCAGTAGTTCAGTCGGCAGAGCGTCTGTCTGGATATCAGAAGGTCGCGGGTTTGAATCCTGTCAGGGATACTCAGACATTTTTCTGAGTATAAAAAGCTTGTGAACAAATTTTACTCATATTACACCAAGCTACAAACTTCACTCTTATTGTGTGGTACTCTTCAGATAAAATGGTTAGACCATTTTATCCGAAGAGTACGCGCACAATATTTGTGGCACGAAACTAAATAGTAATAAAATGTCTAATCAAACCTGTTGAGTCTTTGAACTTTAACTATAATATGCTCTGGATTCCCATCGAGCACTCTGCCAAAGGTTTTTACAACATCTTCTACAGTATATATATTTAACAATTAAATTATGAGCTCAAAATTTCTGAGTGAATAGTTGACGAGAGTGGACAGCATTTGCAATAGTACACTAGTAAGTTTCTGCTATATATATATATATATATATATATATATATATATGCATGCTAAAACACAGATCACACATCTGGATATTTTAGAAAGTTGAACAGTTTGATTAATAAGACAAACTGATATAATACTAATAATATTCATTTGGTATAATTTTAGTGATATACAGATACTGCATATTCCTTATACCTTACTGAACATCCCTATATTCTAATTGTCTTCAAAATTATAAGAATTCTGCTAAGGAAAGTAGAATTTTCTGTCCAAATTGTTTGTTCGGTAACTGCAATCTTGTACTTTGGAGGAATGTGACCTTGGGAGGGAATCTTACTCTTGACCATGGGAAGCTAGTCAGCTAGTTAAGTAGGTCATTACTGAGAGCCCATTTGTGATACAGTATATGATGGAAGACTAAGTCATATATATACTTTGTATATGTTTAATACATGTATTGACATTAATTTACACTCCACATGATTTTACTCTCTAAAGGGGAGGTAGCAATGGTATTGAGTCAAATGATTATTACCCATTCCTGCCTGAGTCAGCCAATAATGTCCCCTTTATTGTTTTACTATGTTTATCAGCAGATGATTCCTCAGACACCCTATTGTAGGCATCAATGGGTTAAATGGATTGACTATTTAAACAAAGAAAAATCACAACAAAATCAAAATTTTAGCTTATAAATTGAAATTTTGAGTTTTGTTGCAAAGTGGTTAATATATACCTTTAAATTTTTTTAATTAAATTTAATTAAATATTAGTTAACAAATTGTTGAACTAATTTTCTCATTCTACAGGACTGGACTGGTACACATTGAGTGATGATGCGAAAGCCAACTTCTCAATGAAAGAAAAGGATTGTTGATGTCCAAGATGATTACACTGATGTTCCCTTGTGTCATTGCTGATTGGATTGTTGTTAAGTACACTTTGAAAATACCAACATTCTAAATATGTAATGTAGTATCCTATTCCTAAATGCTGAATGATGTATTTTGGATATAGATGCAGAACCACATACATGTAACATGGTTAGGATTTTTAGCTTAGTTAATATTTGGGAATTTGAACTGCCAAAAATGGTTTGCTTATAACAATCGCCCCATATACCATGTATATAACTAGTATTTATTATAGTAAGTGTATACTTTAATGTCATCCTGATGTAAACCCTCACAGTTTTTAAATATGTGTTAAAATATATTGAATATGTTGACATTAATGTTAAATGCTTTTAAAAATGTTTATTTTCTCTTAGTCATTGATGTGCTGAATGACATGTTTCAGGGTGTGTTATTATGCACACCTACATGTGTAAGATAACACACATCAGGGCATGTTGCATAACACACCTTTTTATTAACACCTATATATAACACATCTTAACATGTGTTATATAACGTACCAAGGTGTGTGAAATAACACACCTTTTCACAAAACACAACTTACGGTGTGTCAAAGTTTGGACAAGCCAAAAAAAAAACCTTACTAGATGTGTTTTTTAACATACCATAAGGTGTGCCTTTCAACACTTAAGGTGTGTTAGAAAACCTAACGTAAGGTGTGTTAACATTTGGACAAAAAAGGTGTGTTAATGTAGAATATTGTACTGCGTAACTATTGATAAAATGTTTTGTAGAGTATCTTGTAGAATTCCAAAGACTGTTCTATTGTATATCTTGTAAGATAGCTTATAGAATATTCTAAAGAATTTCTATTACATCTTATAGCATATCCTATAGAATATTCCATAGAGAATCCAATAGAATACATCCCAAAATCTAATAGAATATTCTATATAATTTTTTATGGAATATTCTATTGGATATTTTCGTAAGGAGAACTTGCTTTGTTTCTCTCACTGATGAATTTCCATAGGATTTGCTCAATAGGAAATCCTATAGGAATTCCTATAGGATATTTGGGCAAAATCTAATAGGAATTCCTATAGGATTTCCTATTGAATCCTATAGGAATTCCTATAGGATTCAATAGGAAATCCTATAGGATTCAATAGGAATTCCTATAGGATTCTATAGGAATTCCTATAGGATTCTATAGGAATTCCTATAGGATTCAATAGGAATTCCTATAGGAATTCCTATAGGATTCAATAGGAATTCCTATAGGAATTCCTATAGGAAATTGGGCCAAAATCTTATAGAAATTCCTATAGGAATTCCTATAGGATTTTCTATAGGAATTCCTATCGGATTTTTTCGTAAGGGATCTTCTTTCAGCATCTCGATCTACTCCAGGCCACCAAACCTTTGAACGAAGCCTCCCTTTTGTTTTTACCACCCCCTGATGGCCCTCGTGTGCGAGACGTAGAACTCGAGCTCGCAAAGCTTGTGGGATAACTATTCGAGATCCTCTCAAAACCAATTTTCCCAAAACAGTAAGTTCTCTACTCACAGTTCTATACTCCTTTGGTAGTTGATCCAACTTGTCGGTTTGAACAGCAACTCGTATGGATGACATCTCTTGGTCGATAGCAGACTCTTTCTCAATCTCCTGGATTGGTATTGCTTTCGGTGCTGCATTCTCTGCGATAAATCTGATGTACAGGTCGGCCACATTCGGTTTTGAATCAGCCTTGCTATGGACCAAACGTGACAGGGTATCAGCAATGTTCTTCGGTCCTGGAAGATACTCAACAACAAAATCATAAGGCTGTAATCTCAACACCCACCTTTCGATCCTTGCGGAGGGCTTATGCGCTTTCGAATAAATAACTTCTAATGGCTTATGATCACTTAAGACCTTGAACTTGATTCCATATAAATATACATGAAACCGTTCACATGCCCAAACGATACTTAACGCTTCTTTCTCCGTCTGAGAATATCGCCTCTCCACTTCGGTGAGACATCTACTGGCATACGCAACTACTTTACGTATCCCTTGCTGTTCTTGCAAAAGAACTGCCCCGAGACCGACTGGACTAGCATCTGTAATGATCACCGTTCTCTGCTTCTTTATCGAAATAAGCTAATGCATCAGCGCTTGACATTTTCCTCTTTACTGCTTCAAATGACTTCTTCTGCTCATTACCCCAAACAAATGGTGTTGTGGCCCGTGTTAACTTCCGTAACGGCTCAGCGGTTGTGGCTAAATCAGGTATGAATCTACTACAAAAGTTCACAAGTCCCAGAAAACTTCTCACTTCAGCGCCTGATTCTGGTTTCCTCGCATTCACCACAGCTCTAACTTTCTCGTCTGTTGGCCCAATTCCTTTCTCAGATAACACATGCCCCATGAAGGTAATTCTAGGGATACGGAACTCACACTTCTCGGGATTTAGTGTAAGACCTCTTTCTCTAAGCTTTTCCATAACTTTAATCAGCCTCTCATCGTGCGCTTCTGGGGTGGGCCCATGGACAATTATATCATCAGCAATATTATGGGTGCCTTCGCACCCTTGCAAAACTTGCTGAATGATATGTTGATATGTCTCAGGAGCCGATGTGACCCCAAACATAAGGCGCTTGTATCGAAACAACCCGCAGTGAGTGGTGAAAGTTGTCACACTTCTAGATTCTTCCTCCAACTCTATTTGGTGAAATCCCCACTTTAAATCTATCTTGGAAAACACAGTACTTTGGTTCATATTGAGAAGGACTTCATCTACTGTAGGGATAGGGTGCCTTTCACGCTGTATAGCTTCATTAGCACGCCTCATATCAACACACAACCTAATTTCACCTGTTGGCTTAGGTACTATGCACACAGGACTTACCCAAGGTGTTGGTCCTTCGACTTTCTCGATAATATCTTTCTCCAATAATTCGTCTAACTTTTCCTCGACTTTCTTTCTCAGACTGTGGACATTTGTGTAAGTTTGTGTACTTTCCATTCACGCTTAACCCTCGACGCGTTTCGCCTTTCGTCTTCTTCAGGAGGGATTTCTCAAGTCAATGTTTCAGTATGTTGGTATAAAGATATGTTTGGAGTCAGGATGTGAATGTGTGTGAAATTGCAATGAGTGTGTTGGTTTAGAATAAAGAATATGGTAAAAATTGTATAATAAATTAAAATAAAATAGAATTGTGGTCTTACTAAAGGTTGTGTTCCTCGGCAGCCCGCATCTTCTTGAGGCCATTGTACTATTATATCTCTGCGTCTTTTTCGCTCGCTATCTTTTGTCAAGTGTTAGAGTGGAAAGGCTTAATTTTGTCGAGTTATAATGAACTGCAAAATTTACGTGTGTTACAGGTGAACAACGTCAAGTGTTCCTACTTTGACTTCCTAACTTGGTTGGAATTCTGATTTTCTTAACTTTGCAATATTACCATAATTTGAATCATGTTAACTTAATTTGCCCACGAATTTTTTCAAATTGGCATCCTGATGAGTGGTGACACTGCCTTTAAGTCAGATTGTTAGGTAACTCTGTAACGAGTAGCGTTAAGCTCGTCGAGTTTACAGAGAGCAGTCTTTGCAAAACAGCTTCTAATTCTTCTCTTCTTCCATCGAAAAAAGCCGAACAATAATCGTTTTCGAAACTTACACCTTCGAAGTGTTCGTTGATGAAGGCAACCTCAACATCTCTTAGTGGTTTCAACTCCGCCATATCGTAAAGGGGAAACCCTTTCGAAAAAGCGCGCGAATAAATTATCACGGGATGTTCAGGGATACCAGGGATCATATTCTAGATGTTGCCGCTGACCGGGGTTAACCGCGTGCTCACCCTCTCTCTCCGCCCGTGATGTAACGTTTCCCTATTAGCTGTGCTATGACAAGTAAATATACGTATAAACCAAAAGTGAGATGATATATTTCTCCACAGACTACAGATTTTGTCCACAAACAACATCTCAAAAGATCAATGAGTTTTTACTGTAATATTTTGCAAAAAAGAATCAAAAGATAAGAAATTATAAATATTTCATCACTGATGCACTGATAAATATCGACAGATACATATATTAATGTTAATAAGGTGTTGGATATATGCTAAAATTACCTTGGGCTCTCATGAGTAGCAGCAACAAACTTGTGCCCAGTTTTCCTCGGCTACAATCAAAATTGACCCCACTCTCGGAGAGAATTCAGTGTCAAAATGTCGACTCTGGGGACATGCGTTTTCATCAAAACACCCCCCTCGGCTGACCACCACCCCCCCCCCTTTGGGACTAACATTGATAGGTGCATAATATATGTATATATATATATTATATAAAGCCATCCCCGGGGGTAACCCTGCAAACCTCCAGGCATTTGGAAAATGCCATAAATAAATCCCCCATATACGGTGGCCCATATCCGCCACGGCGAAACTTTAATACTCACAGCAAAACATTAATACTCACGGCAAAACATTAATAGTCACGGCAAAGCATTAATACTCACGGCAAAACATTAATACTCACGGCAAAACATTAATACTCACGGCAAAGCATTAATACTCACGGCAAAACATTAATACTCACGGCAAAACATTAATACTCACGGCAAAACATTAATACTCACGGCAAAATATTAATACTCACGGCAAAACATTAATACCAAGGCAAAATATTAATCACGAGTTCACGGCATTTTTCACGGCGGAAGTCTTTTCCCGGAAGTGGTTATTTATTTGTAGACTTCCTGTTTTTTCGCGCTACTTGTTCCATGCATCATGGCGGACAAGCCTGACAAGAAGCTCGACAAGAAGACTCCGAATTCGACTTCAAATGACACTGTGTGAGTACAAATTTGAACTGCTAAATGTAATTGCTTGATCTATATAGTGTCTTAGCTTTGTAAGGTATAATACCATCAGAAGAAAAAGGCAATGCCATTTCAAACGTCTATTCCTCGAACGTTTGAACTTTCGTGTACCGAAACGATTTGCATTAGATTTTTGGTTGACCCGTGTGTCAGGGTTCAGTGCCTTTTTCGGCTTTTTAAATAATTTTCAAGTGTGATTGTAGCCTGTGGGAAGCAATCACAAAAGTTGACCTTTTGGAGTTTTGGTGAAACCATTATAAAGGGCAGCAGTGTGTTCAGACAATTGTGTTGGTGGATCAATGGATCATCTATTCAATCAGTCAAATTCAAGCATCTGTACTGCGCAAGCCCATCGGGACCAAAAACAGGTGAAAATGCCCTACGGTAGGACCAAAAAGTTATGACAAATTTCCCACCCCAAAAGAAATTTACTTCACTTTTAGCTTCTTCAGAGCAGAGGTTACAATAAAACATTGACTTTTTAATATTTGGTACAAGGCAGTCTAAATACAAAATAATTACTTCATAACATTTCCCAATGATTTGTAATGACCTTTTTAGATATACATGTACTGTATATTAAAGGTGATGTACAGTCCGTTCTGCGCATGACCGCAATGTGGTCCCCCCAAAACAGACATTCGTAGATAATTACATGAAGTACTCAACTCAATGTAAACTGTTAGGAACAACATGGCAGAAAACCAAGCGATTCGGTGAGGATATCTCCTCAGATTTCTTCTATTTCTCCTGAAAATGTTTTGTTTTGGGTACAAGTAATGAATGGGAACCAAGAAAAGCTTACAATCTTGAATCACGCTTGGCACAAATGCCCTCGGAATCGCCGAAGGTCGCCATGCATTGCGCACAGCGGTTTTCCTCCAAAAAAGAAACAAAATGGCGGGGGACTTGCAACTGAGTTACTGGTCGTAGTTCGATTGTGCAGTAAAGAAGTATGATAGTTGTACGGCACTACTTCGTGATCGCTCAGAAACTGTTCAGCTTTCTCGGGTTGTAATTTTTTTACAAAATAGTTTCGGACTAGAAGGCCGTATGGTGTATTTATAACAAATGTTCGAAGCCGAAATGTCAAATGACTCAGATCTGGTTCTCTACTCTAGTTAAATATACTTGTCAGTAGAAAAATACTGTGGATTTTCGGTATTGTGCCATGCAATTATTTTGCTTTCACAATAACAATCTTTAAGTTGATTTATTCTTAATATTGACTGGTGAAGGATTTGTTTGACAGAGATTATCAGCAGTCCTGACAGTGAGTGACACACCTCTTAATTCAAAATAGAGAGTCATTGTGGGTCAAGAATATGGTACAGCATATACCTAGGCAAATATCAATGTAAAACATTTTTGTACTGCCTGTACAGTATACTGTAGTTGAAGTATTCTAAATATGTTTCTTGGCACCCCCCTGAAAACATCAAAATTGTAGAAGAAAACAATTAAAACTTAGCTTCACTGCCTTTTAAATTCAAGAATGGTGTATCATGGTAATAGCTGCAAATCATTATTATTCTACCCTACTCTTTCCCTAAACTCAGCCATCCTCTCATCAAACCAATCAACCCCTCTCCCAATACCTACCCAGTCCCCCTCCCCCACCCACCCACCCCCCACCCCCACCCCACCCCCACCACACACTCCTGCAAACTCTGCTTAAATTTTCAGTTTAATATATAAAACAAGACAGAGAAGAATTAGTATTTTGCATCTGATCACAGCATAGGTTTAAAAGCTGCTGTACTACAAAATCAAGACAATAAATGTATACTTCTTTTCCCACTTCATAAGTAGTGAAAATTGAAGCTCGTTTAAATTCTTTGTGCTACTATTTAAATTGAATTACTTGCGATATACACATTACACATATATTCAGGACTCTATAAATCAGATAGTCCTCAGTAACTGTAAGTAGATACAAGACCAGCCAGGTGGGTGACACTGAAAGAGATAAGGTCCCTTCATCTGGAACACAACTGTTCGACACTATAAACAGAAAAAGATAATATGCGATGTTTATAGATGTGCATATTCAGCAAATAAACACAGCTCTTTGATACAATTTATATTATCATAAGAGTAGACAATTGCATAATATAAATAGCTCTGTGTCAGTCTGTGTCAAAGACAAAGATTCATGTAAGAGCTCAGTTGTAATTGAAATAGCTATAATATATTTAGAACAATTATTATGGGACAATGAACTCGGGTGGAGAATAACCAACCAACAGCTCCCAACTTGACCTGTAGCTAGTAAACCGAAGGTTGTGGGTTTGAATCCCAGCTGGGCCAAGTTGATTTTTCTCTACTTGTCCAGTATATGGTTCATCACTCAGTACAATATACAGTACAATGATAGCCTAACTCACATTACTAAGCCTTTGAGTGATTTAATAAAAGAAGAAGCATGGTACGGGTTGTACATCAACAAATAAACAGCTCTGATACACTTTGAGTATGAGCTAGCTCTGTAACAGCTGCACAGCTAAAACAAGCATAATAAAGACATGTTCTGCCATTTATATCATCGGCTAATATTATATGTAAATATAGCTCTGTGGCACAGTATAAATAAAGCAATAATACATGTACACAAGCTGTACTTGTGCACCAGCAAAGAAACAAAAACATATATATAAAAATATATATGTGACACTAAATTGAGATACTGTAAATGTAACCATACAGTAATGTAAACACATAGATAATACATATTTAAGCGACATAATTTATAAGCATAAGCTATGATTGAACAAACTGTGCTATAACTTAGGGCTAAGATGAGGCATGGCATAATTGCACACTATAGTTTACTGTACTTTACATATGTACATAAACATAACAAAACACAGCTCTGGCATTGTTTTACTGCACATGGATGGACCAATTTATACATGGGCTATCATTTGCATCTCTGTACGCTTCGAAATAACTAAATAAGTCCAACAAATCTATCTAACACGTTTCTTCATGTAAACAATTCATTGGCAATTGTACAGCAAAGACATAATGTATATTCTCTGCAGAAGCTCGCAATCTGCGTGCGATATCTCACAAATGTTAATACAATTCACTTCTTACCTGGTTATTTACTCCTTTCAATGGTCTTGACACAACTTGAATATCTTTAGTTTTCTTGTTTCTTCTATATTTTGTAACGATATGCAATTTCCAGGCGGTTTTACATCATATATCCCACCAACAAAACGAAGCACTTGTATCACAAAGACATGCCTCGGCCGCGCGCGACGTCTCAAGAATATCGCTCCAAACAAATTAACAAGACCCAAAGTCGAAAAACAAAAAAGAAACGAGCTTAAGTTAACACTTCGGCTTTCCGACAAGCACAAAATAAATACCAGATCGGTTAAGACTAAAAAGTTATTTGAAGCTTTAAATTGTTATATTTTAGCGTCCGGGCTCGAATTTCCAAATTTGCAAAAAGTGCTCACAAAGAATGAAGGCATGATCGCGCGAGAACAAAGATCACCATGGCAATCTTGGTACCACTGTGATCCCCTTGTATTCCCCTACCACCCCCTCAAATATCGTATTTAACATAGGAAACCCAAGCGCTACAGAGCTATAAAAAGACGGCGCATATTTTTCAGAATTTAATTCGTCACCAGTCTCCCAAATATGCTGACAATTGAAAAAAATAAAAATGCGACACTTTCCTCTGGCGATTTTGATACATTTTGTGCCAAGCGTGAATAAGGTATTAGTATTTTTTTTTGTAAATTTAGATGTAAACATTAGTTTCATACATGCGCAGAACGGACTGTGCATTGCCTTTAAAGAACTACAGTATAACAAAACAACAAATTATTGGTATTGCTCTAACCGCACTCAAGACAAGTGTGCTATACTAGACCCTAGCATTGGACTGTAGCAAATCAATTTTCTCTTGCCCAAAGGCTTTTTGGTTCTGGGCAAAAGCATTAAGGTTTGAAATATAAAATTATAGCCCGATTGTAGGCTAAAACTTGTTTTCAAATGCTTCACCCATGGGAAAGGTGAAAGTGTCAAATGCCCCACAGTATCCAGGTGTTGTGTGGGGGTGGACACGCTTAGATTTGACTGATACATGTTTGCAAATATTGCTCAGGGTTCGAATTAACATTTGAAAAGTGCATCGCAAAAATATTTTGTCGAAAATGTAGGGGGGTTGGGACTACAGTGTAATCCCCCCATTTTCGACTTCCGCTTTCGCTACAGAAGCGGCGTTGGAGTTCTGGATTAGACCAGAATTTGAAACGCCGCTCAAAAAAACAACGCATTTATTTAAGCTTGTTTCAAACGTCAAACTCATCAGTGCGTAATTCGAACCTATCCAAGCATTTTATTCATATTAAATGTGACGTTTGAAACTGCAGGCGAAACAACTGTGTCTGAAATGACATGTGTTTGTTACTTTGTTTTATTTTTACGCTCAAAATCTCACTGAATTATGAAGGATAAATTTACAGTAACAGTGTTTCAGTTTCACGACGTTTTTATTGTTATGATGCGATGTAACATGAGAACTATCCAAGGCTGTTGTTTTGTTTTGTAATAAACCAAAAAACACTGCGAAGAAGTTATTGGAAGGCACTCAGCAGTTACTTTGCATCGCGATTTTAGAGTTTTTATGTTTGTTTTGGATCATATATTTCAAAAAGTGCATCGCGATTTGCGAATCGCGATATGTTAATTCGAACCCTGTTGCTGTAAGAATCGTTGAACATTATTCACCATTCAACCCTTTTTATCCCAAGCTAAGTATTTATAATTTTTTTCTGGTCATACACATAGGAGGGTAAACTAGAACTTTATTGACTATACATTTTATTTTTGGTCTTTCTTAATTTTGAGTGCCCCCCCCCCCCCTCCCCCAAGTACTATTTTATTAATGGCCAGATCGTGATCTGAAATTTTGGATGTGTTCAATATCAATGACAAATACATATTTGGATTGTATTTTAAAATTTTGGTTAAAAATGTCAAACAAACATTATGATCCAGTATGTATATACTGGAAAAATAATACCTTTTTTATACCTTTTTAAAAATTGAATATGAAACAGACAGATATCATACTCATTTACTGGCATGGAAAAAATGCCAAGTGGGGGAGAGGGGCATGTGTGAAGCTGGGACATGTTCCCTTTGTCACTATGTTTAGAAAGTCCTGCTTTTGTTTAGGGTTGTTACTTGTGATTTTATAATTAAAATTGGATATCACATTAAAGGAAGTGGCACATCACTTTTGCTATCCCCGAGCCCAGGCGTACAGCCAAAGCCCAGTGAGGGTGCTAATCTCGACATGCGTGGAGTCATTTTACACATGTGGACAAGTGTGATATGCAAACAAATTTATGTATATTTTTATTTGTTTGTATGCCTGGTACGTTCAGCTTAAGTGGTGATAACTATGGGGCACTGGGAACATGGAAAATATACATACGACTAGAAGTTACTTACTATCGCTTAGTGAAGTGCTACCTCAAATGGGATGACAACCTTCAGCCTCTGCAGTTTCTGGCCAATGCACCCCCCTTGCCCACTCTACCCAAGTTTGCACACTCCACCCAAGTTTGCCCAATCCATCCAAGTTTGCCCAATCCATCCAAGTTTGCCCACTCCACCCAAGTTTGTACACTCCACCCAAGTTTGTGCACTCCACCTGAGTTTACCCCACCCAAGTCTGCCCACTCCACCTGATTTGCCCACTCCACCCGAGTTCACCCACTCCATCCAAGTTTGCCCACTCCTGACTCTACGTAATTTTACCCATTCACCCTCTTCAACTGGAAATTTCCCTTTTGCTTTAAACATGGGTGGGGTGGGGTGGGGTGGGGTGGGGGTTAGGGTTTAAAAAAATACACGTTAATGCGGACGAGGGGTTGTTGCGTTTATGTGTTTCTAGTCAAGGAGTCTTTCTAACTATCAATTTATCATTGTATAATTTCATTGCCATTCACCATTCCATTTACAATTTTTAAAGTGATATTTAAATTTGTTATTAAAATTTACTTTTTTTTTGTATTGTAGTTATTGTTGCCATTGCTCTTCAAAAATAAGAAAGAATTCTAAGTATTGCTGGAAATGCCAGGCTAACCAATCAGAGATTGGTCCTCCTGTTTGGAATTCTGGATCTCCTTCTAATGAGGCAGATTCTCCTAGATGTAGTTCAGCTTCTGATTCGCATAAAAAGTTGTCTTTTGGGAGGCCAGTACCTCAAGATAAACCAAAACCTATGACTCTTGAGGAATATCAGCAACGCAAGTCCAAAGAACAAATTTCTGGACATGCCTTTCGCCCCAAGAAGAAACGGAAAGTTGGTGATAATAAGGATGAAATGGTCACTATAAACATTGGCATGATGAAAATGGTTGATGATGATTTAAAGCCCATCTGGGGTAAAAGACTTCCTGTTGTTGTTTCGAAGCCCTCCAATTATCGTAGCATCTTAGAGAAAGCTGTTGAAAAGTATAAAGCCTTTAACAGAAAGTTTGATGCCAGTAAAGAACATGTTTTGGTGTATGAAGATGGAAGCCATGTTCAGCTGATGCCAGGAAAAAAGGACTTTTTTCAACTTGACAATTATAAAGTAGAGGTGGGAAAAGATTTTAAAAGAATAGCCCTATACTTGTGTACTTTAGAAGACCTCAATATTTCAGAAGACATGCTTAGTCAAGCCAAAAGTTCTGAAAGTCCATGCAGCACCCCTGATACTTTATTTAACAATGAAGATGAGTTGTATCCTCATGAGATGTGTGATGCCTACAACAAAGAATCATATCAGCTTCCAACATGTGATGATGAGAAAGTGGCATGGGAATTGCAAGACCAACTAGATTTAGAAGCAGTTGCGTCTCCAGATCCTGAAACAACTAATGAAGAAGCAGCATGCATCCCAATTCCTGAAAAGGCACCGAAAGATCCTAATGATGTTGCCAAGAAACTGCAGAGTAAAGTTGATACCAATGGTTTTGACCATTTTTTTTTGGTAGTCCGCCGAGGAATCTGCTTGACAAGACTGTTTTCTTTGTGGCAGCGGCAAGCACAGAAAACACCTGTAACTAGGATTTTCAGAGTCCGCATTATTGGAGAGGATGGTATTGATTCAGGTGCAATATCCAAAGAGTTTCTAGAAACATCCATCAGAGACATGGAAAAAGTTATGTTTCCTGATGGTTTTCCAGTAGATTCCACGTTGCACGTTCAAAATAGCAATTACCACACTTGCGGAGAAATAGCTGCAGTATCAATAGCTCAGGGGGGACCTCCGCCATGTTTTCTTGATGAAGCTGCCTTTAATATGATGGTGAATGATGTAGACATTCATAACATCAACGACAGTGACATGTCAGAAAACGAACAACAGCTAATTAAAGAAATTGAATCATCCTGTGAAGAGAAGGTTGATACCATTATAGAACATGGCTACACTGGACCTGTAAACCAACACCACATCAAGGCAATTGTTGGTTCTGTCAAGATATTTATTTAAATGTACAGTACACAATTTGTGGGGATGTTTTATTCAAATTCTGAGCTCTCGTCTCATATACTCGAGCTGTCTTCAGCTCAGAATTTAAATAAAACATGGTGAAACCCACAAATTGTGTATATTACTTTAATGTATTAATTTCCATGCAATTCTCCAAACAATGTATATATATATATAAGGTATTTATTTATTTATATAATACCATGATCGCCTCGGATTCTTTTGTTCTCTTAGGGAAATTTAATCGCTAAATTCCCCACGTTTATTTGTTTGAAAACTACTCATGCATACAAATTAGGGAAAATTTCTAATTTTTCCTCCAAAACGGGGAAAAATTAGAAATTTTCCCTAATTTGTATGCATGAGTAGTTTCCAAACAAATAAACGTCTCACACAACAAAATAATGACTTTATTATACATGTTTAAGTTAAGATATAGTACACAAGAGCACACAATTCATCATTGTCTACCCAACTAGAAAAGTAGGATCAGTTCCCACACACTTCAGTTCATTTATTGATATTTATATTTATGCTGACATTTTGAACGTTAGCACCCTGTAATATACCGCCAAAATTAACTGTAGGATTCACCGTCTTTTCATAATCAATACATGCATTTACAAGAGCTTCGTCATCAACAGACGTTACGTCAAAGCAATCACTAATGCCACACAAAACGTTTGACACAGCACTTTTCTCATTCTTGTCTTCTCTTTGATACGTCCTCACGCCTTCAATCGATTTATGACCACTCCGTTTCATAATTGCCTGTTCCGGCACGCCGGCGTCATACATACGAGTCACAGCGGTTACTCGCCCGGAGTGGTTTGAATAATTCCCTTTCAAGCCAGCTTGTTTGCACATCTTCTTAAATAGTCCATCAAGCGTATTCTGTGACAAATGCAAAACGGTTCTCTGCCATGATCTCGCCTGCCTTACTCACTTTGAATCGATATCCAATGTGCCTCATATTTATACACATGTATTCATCAATTTTTGATGGCTTTATTCCCAAGCGAGTCCTTACAATTCAAATGCTATTTCCTCATTAATCATGGTATTACAAACTAATACCATGATATATCGGGAAATTAGTGATTAAATGTCCCTCGGCTTCGGGGACATTTAATCACTAATTTCCCTCATATCATGGTATTACTTATAATTACCACAGTGATTTGAAGTGCTCTCCTTCCGATTACATGTAGCCTGAGAAAATTATTTTTTTGCAAGGAGTCTGTTGGAAGTGACAGTTTCACTAACTGCAGGATCAGTTTCAAAGCAATCACGTGGTGTATTTTTATGACTGTTATTTTTAAAAATTTTAGGGGGCCTTTCTCAAGTTGGGGGCCCAGGGCAACTCTCTTCCCGGCGATCGTCTCTTCCCGGCGATCGTTTCATGCGCAGATGAACCTGATATCTACGCAACCTCCTACATCACAAAACTCCCCAATACACATACAAATATGCTGTGCAAATACACCTCTTTTGATGGCATAATGTCTACTGTTGCATGTGGTATATGTGTGAGGTTGGTTGATGTACACAGTACATGTAATAACATAAGTTTGGTAGACATTTGTCAAACTCAAAGCCCCCGACAAGGATTGAACATGTAATGAACGTCTACCAAACGTAAACATAATAATTAGCATATAAATTCTAGCAAAAATTAGTTTTGTTTTTACATGTACAGTAAAAATACTTTATGTTAGATCAATCTTAAAGAATTAATTTTTTTTAAACATACTGTAATCCTTGTGTCACTCACTACGGTACTTCACTATGTATTTCAGATTCTGCAGTTGCAAGAGCTGAAACTGCTTTGCATCTGTTTTTGCACGATTTCAGTGGCACCGGTGCTACTAAGAAACAATTAAGTTTAAGTACCCTGTAGCTTATTGTTTCTTATTGTTGAAGGTACTTTTCTTTGTTTGAAATTTTAAATATTTTGTCTAGGTAAGTCTACTGAATCGCAGGGCCTTGTATATGAAAGAATTTCTAGGTGGAATGACAGCCTATGGTTTGGCTGATTTAATTAAGAATCACCCTGAAGCATGTAAGCCACTGTTTGTCAATGGTGACTTCAAGAGTAGCTTGGAACCTGATGCAAACTACTTGCTTTCTATATTGAATCCCATCTACTCCGAAGAGGGTTCCTCTAGAAAGAAAGTTGAAGATACCATTATCGATTTTTTCCAGGACACTTTGTTGTCCTTTGAAGATGGCCGTGTATCTGGATACACAAGTGCTGTAGCATGGAATTATGCTGATCAATTAGATGAAGTGTCAAAGAATCAACCCATGTTGGGTAATGAATCCCTCCCACCAGCAGAGAATTTCGAATCACCTGATTTGTCAGTTCCTCGCATCCTGCAGTGGCTTACTGGCCAACGACACAAGCCCATTGGAAGGGAGAAATTTGGTATATCGGTTTTATTTGACCACGACTGCATGCAACGTAACCCTCACCACAGTCTGTTTCCCTAGAGTAGGAGCATGTGCTAAGGAAATCACATTTCCCACAAGTCACATGCAAACGGAGACAGAATTCCACAAGTTGTTTTTACTTGCATACTGCAAGGGACAAGCATTTGCTAAGCCTTAAGAAACGGTGTCATAAATGTCCTAGCATGTTTTAGAGTTGGTTACTTGTTAATGTTTTGTTTGTCATAACATGTTGGACAGTCTCATATCACCTAGCATAATCAAAGTGAGTAATTATAGCAAGGGTAACCAAACTGCAGCTTCCAGCCCACATGTTTCTCTTCCATCTTTAGAGTAAATCTCGTGGAACTATATTGAGAATGTACTGATTTTTCCTATATTCCATTTTCCAATGAAAGTAACGCAACAACTTGTACCCAGGGTTTTTTTACTAGAGGAAAAATCCTGGGTACGAGGTTGGTATTTTGACATGCAAACCATTAATTTATTTAGTAAAATGTGATAGCAATGAATGATAAATGTACAGTCAGTATAAGAGAATGTTTGGCTTGTCTTAAGGTACATGAACACATTGCAAATAACCGGTAAGAGGAACAGTCAGGGGAATGATCTACAGTATAGGCTTATTTTCATTACCCCACTTCCTATGTTTTACATATTCTACAGTTTGTTGTCACTGTCGTAAAATTTCAGTGATAACAAACTTTAATAAATAAATTTATTACAATGCCTGAACACAACTCACATTTTCAAAAAGAAGTTCTTTATTTTTTTTCTAAACCAGAAATCGGCCAGGTTAATTGCAATGTGTAAATGTACCTGCATGGCTCTTCACTCTCTAAAGGTAAGAAGTATCAAAAGGTTGGTTACCCCTTGCATCATTACAAAAAATTTAAAATTGTTTCATATTACTGTTCATTAAATTTACCAAGAATAACAATGTGAAAACTTTTATCTTTTCTTATTAACCATCTTATATGTATTATGTACAGCAAATCAAGTTCATTAATCTGCATGACCACCTTTGGATATAGATACAATGTTTTGATACAATGTTTTTATATGAAACTCCAAACAGGCGCACGGTCACAAACCCGCGTGCAGTTGTTTGAGAAGAGCCGCGGTTTCTGTATAACGTATATTAACCCGACTTCAGGCTCCTAGCTATAAGCAATTAAAAATAAAACATTGGCAATCAATTTGCATAGCCTATATCATTCAGAAATCACAAATAAACACATCATAGGCGTCAGATTTGCTCCCTGCATGTGGCCAGCCCGGTCTGTTGTGTTTACATGGCCATGGGAAAGGACCAGTCTGAGAATAACCGGCGTCGCAAATTGAGATCTCGGCTGAGCGGGAGGGCTCGGCTAATGTTTACATCATACAAGTCAAGATTATAACAAACGCACTACCTAGCCAGAACAAAACAGCCCAGGCATTGTAGGCCAGGCCGGCCTCCACATCAACGCTGCAACAGTACCTGCTTCTGTGAATCTCTTATTCTGCTTGTCCTTGGAGTGGCTTTGAACTGTGACGAAGCTCGTAGAGTTTACAAATTATTCTCTTCTTCCATCGAAAAAAGCCGAACAATAATCGTTTTCGAAACTTACGCCTTCGAAGTGTTCGTTGATGAAGGCAACCTCAACATCTCTAAGTGGTTTCAACTCCGCCATATCGTAAAGGGGAAACCCTTTCGAAAAAGCGCGCGAATAAATTATCACGGGAAGTTCAGGGATACCAGGGATCATATTCTAGATGTTGCCGCTGACCGGGGTTAACCGCGTGCTCACCCTCTCTCTCCGCCCGTGATGTAACGTTTCCCGACTCCTGAGATATATTAGTTCATTTTCATTTTGAGCAATAGGGTAACCCTAGGACTACAGTTATCTCAACTTCCATGACTCCAACCAGAGTCATCTCGGGGGGGGGAGTTAGCTGGGATAACTTGGGGTAAAGCATTAAGTAGCATACAGATGTTAGATGTGAAACAGAGTTTCCCAATTAGTTATCGCAACCCCTGAGATACTGTATAACTCGGTCTCATGAGAACAGTCTCTTTATAGGATAATAGTTGAGACATAATTCATAAAAAAAACATCTTCATGCAACATAAGATGCCAATTGAATAGAAGGAAACTTAAATTTCATTAACAAAAATAAATACTTTATATCCTGTGTGCCAAAGGCTCTGGTCCAAACATCTCATCGAGCCAGACGTTGAAAATTTCACCTCTACATGTACATGTATAAACCTTATTCGTAAATTTTTGTTATTACTCGGGCTACCTGTAGGTAGCCGAGTCTAGGTTTCGGCTCTGTTATTTTTTTGGTCGCGAGGCTTAGTCTCCCACGCGGCCGCTCGCGATACCACAATCGTCATAGCAGACGTCACCGTCACATGGTATCAAATCGATCATTCGATTGGTTACTGTAATTGCTTTCACTGCACATTGGCAGCATCATATTGCTCGCTCAAACCTATCCAAAGAAATATAGTAAATTTGTGATAAGATCATAAGGAATGTGGCTGGCAAGTATCTTAATCATAAAGACGCTCGCAATGCTTACAAACGCACACGCCGATCGCGGTAGACCTACTCTAAAAGATGCCGAGCGATTTCGAAACGGGTTGGTCCGCGATCTCGATAACCGTACGCTGATGCGTACTCGCTCAAACTTATACGAAAACTTATACGAAAACTCTCGATCAATGTTATACAGAAACTCTCGTTTACATGTGTTATTAATTTGTACTGAAAAATGTTTGCTCAAGTGCTGTAAATGAAAGAACAAAGAACATTAATGCCAACTTGCAAGTGAAAGGTAAACATGCTGTGTTGACATTTTCATCGAGGCTGACATTACTCGAAGGACTTGTGTCTTTGAATGCTGTATGGAAATACGTTAAATGTATTGAGGTAACTACAATATTTGTGATTTGGTTTATTTTTGCTTGTATTGTTTATTATTGTACTGATGTCTTGCAAATAAAAGTCGATGTTATTCAACAGTGTAGTATAGTTTCATCAAGTATGTATTCATTATCGATCGTCTATGCATCAGATAACCCTGTTTCACTTGAAATTTTACCTGTACGTGAGAATTCAAAATGTTCCCAGTTATCAGTACAAGCTATTGCTGATATAGACTCAAACTCAGACACTCTTTATATTAATACGACAGAAGAAACTAGATCTCGTTATGCTAAATTTATTGTGATCGAAGTAAAATACAACCGCCATGTTGGTCGTCGTGATCGAGAACCTAGCAGAATTCCAGGTAAAAAACTCTCTCGCCTTTTGACAAAAAGCAGAAAAATTCGTAAACTGGTTCGAAAACACATTAAAAAGAATGTACCCCAGATCTTCTCGTATCCATCGTTTGCTTTATGCATGTAGTCGTGAACGAAAAAGGCTACTGAATGACCAAGTTAATTATTTACCCCAAGTTTTCGTTAATAAAACAAAATGTCTACAAGATTCGCGAAATCGACGCAGTAAACCACAGAGTTACAAGTCATATACAAAACCACAACACCCAACTAATAAAGTATCAGCTACCTATACTTACAAGAACTTAAATCACAGGATGAATTGCTGTAAGTTCGATCTTAGTAGAGACATTGAAAAGAATCCTGGTCCTACTTTTATTGATCCTAGTAAAACTATTCATGCACCTTATAGTCAAGGTGATGTTGATGTATTTGGGCCTAATGCAGGACAGCAATGTGTTGCCATGAGTTTGTGTGCTTTGATACATAACTTCAGAAACAAATCAATGACTTACACAATAACTCACCCAGAACACCTAGTTCAAATTATGAACCTTGGAAATGAAATATATTCTGCATTGTCAAGATTATCAAGACAATCTTATTTATTACTAAGTGAATTACCCAGCATGGTTACAGTGCTAAACACAAATTATCAACTTGAGTTTAGTGAAAGTTACTCTGGTAGACTCCATACAACTACTTTGAATGAAAACATCCCATATGTCATGCCCTTAGAATGTGCTTTACAATGTTTGGCACAAGAAAGTTATAATTCATTTCTGTTAAACAATTGGATGTAATACTGTATCTATTTATAGTATTTCAAATGGGTTACTAAAAATATTTGATTCACATGCAAGAGATTCATTCGGTATGGCCCACCCACGTGGAACATGTGTATTGTTGGAAGTAAATTCAGTTATCGATTTGGTGCAATATTTCAAAAATCTACACAAACCCGATGTTTTATTTGAGCTTAAAGGCATTAAAATTACTATTGCACAATTTTATACAACCTACAAATATGCATACCAACACATCTCAATCGAATTCAAGCTGCTGCTCTTCGACATGTGAAAATCAGACACTTAATCATGACAATTTTGATTCTGAACAATATTGTGCAATATTGTGCTATTACTCTCTCTGTTTTTCTACTATTATGGCATGTCGTTACTGGAATGATCGGACACTGAGTGCTGTTGCAGAATATGCCATGTTAATGCACCAGGAGGCATTGACTGATGGAAACAAATTTACATGTGATTATGTGCCACGAGTTACAAATATATGTGGTGCTGATGTTGACGCGGTGTTCAGTTCAAGGTACCAAGACACATTGGTTACTAAGTCTGTTTCTAGTAAACTAGTCCTTAAGAGTATAATATTAGATAACACTTCAGAAAATACTGGGTTTTTGCTGTGGCTTTCAAATTATTGCTTATCTTGCATTTTTCAGCATTATACAAGGCAAAAAACGAAATATTTCTTGCTGGCATGCAATGAAAGCCAAACAATTAGTTTATTTGAACAATTTCATGATGCAGATTTTCTCATTAATAAATTTTGTGATATTGTTACACAAAAACTTAAATGTGAAGAAATACAATACAATATTCAATTTTTCTCATGCTCATGTCCACTAACAAAATCAGAGAGGCAAAAAGTTCTAAGAAGGCATAAGTCTACCACACAAAAAAGGCTACTTGCTGACAAAAACAGAGAGCAATATGTAAATTTGGAACCTACAAAGAAAAAAATAATGCTTGAGAAAGCTGCTTTACACTACAAAATTATGGATCCTATAAAGAAGCAGGCTCTGTTTGAAACAAATACAAAAGAATATAAATCAATGGACCCAATGAAAAAGAAAGTCCTCCTTGAAACAAAAACACAAAAATATAAATTATCAATAAATTTGGTACATGATTTGGATGATTATATATATAGGTTTCACTGTAAAATAAAAGAAGGTCCTTATTATATATGTTCTGTTTGCAATCGATTACTTTACAGAAAGTCAGTCATGTCATTGGATCAAGATAAGTACACAAATCTCCCTGATCTCTTCACTGATCTAAAGTCATTTGATGAAAAAGAATACATTTGTAAAACCTGCCATTCAAAGTTGTCAAAGGGGAAAATTCCTTGCCAAGCAATATGTAATAACATGTATGTTGATAACATACCAGCTGAGCTTGCATCTTTAGAAAAACTTGAACAAATTCTTATTGCACAGCGAATAGTTTTTGAAAAGATAATAGTTATGCCAAAAGGGCAACAAAGAAAAGTTAAGGGAGCAATCTGTAATGTGCCTGTTGAATGTGATAATACATGTAAAGTTTTACCACGGCCACCAGAAAGATCAGGTATTATAATGTTGAAACTTAAACGTAAACTTGAATTTAGAGGTCATGTGTATTTTCAAGCAGTACGTCCTCAGTTCATTCTTGATGCACTTAACTGGCTCAAGTTAAACAACCCATTGTATAATAATATTACAATTGATATTCAAAATATCAGTGCAAAACTTACCAGTTTAGAACAAGATGACACTACTACAGATATAAATTTTGATAAAAATGAAAAGTCCTTAACAGAAAACTGCAAGCAACACATTACGAACGATGATGATACTGAGGAGAAAGATGACCCATTGAATGAATATAGACAAGCAACTAATGAGACATGTTTACAGTCTGTATTACCAGATTACCCTGTTACAATACAAAGTAATAAAAATTGTTCATTAGGGAATGAAGTGTACAATATTGCACCTGGAGAAAACAAACACCCTGTATCAATAATGACAGACATAAAATGTGAAGAGCTTGCATTTCCAGTGTTGTTCCCAAAAGGACGGTTTGGCTACACAGATGATAGAAAGATGAAATTGTCACCAGTAAAGTACTTCAATGCTAGACTTTTACATTATAGTGGAAGGTTTGCAACAAATCCAGAATACCTTTTCTTTGCACAGTTTATAACAGAACAAAAAAAAGTATCTGATAGCATTAATATAGCTTTGAAAAAGATCCAAGGGCAACCTGTCACTGCATCAGAAATAAAATCGGATGTAAACAAGTTAAAAGGTTTAATTTGTCAAGATCAGGCATATTTGTTCTTAAGGCAAATTCCAGGCACACCACCCTACTGGCAAAAATTTATGTATGAAGTAGTAGCAATGGTAAAACAACTTGGGATTCCTACATGGTTTATGACGCTATCATGTGCTGATCTTAGATGGTCTGAGTTGTTTCAGATTATAGCTAGAACACAAGGAAAAAACATGACTGACGAACAAGTTCAAGCTTTGTCTTACAATGAAAGATGTTCAATGCTAAATCTTAATCCTGTTGTTGTTGCAAAGCACTTTCAACATAGAGTTGAAACATTTTTCACTGAACTTCTGCTTAGCCAAAAAAAACCAATAGGTAAAATAATTTATTATGCACTCCGCATTGAATTTCAAATGAGAGGATCTCCTCATTTACATGCATTAATATGGACTTCTGATTACCCTAAACTTACATCTGACAACAAAGAAGCTTACATACAATTTATAGATAACCATGTACAAGCCTATCTTCCAGATGAGGAAACAGAACCAGAGTTACATGAGTTAGTTAAAACTTATCAAAAGCACAATCATTCTAAAACCTGCAGAAAATACAAAAATATTAGTTGTAGATTTAATTTTGGTCAATTTTTCACAAAAAGCACAATAGTGGCAGAACCTCTTAATGATGATCTAGATGAGGGAATCAAGAGTAATATACTTGACAGGCGAACACAGATTCTGACCTCGGTCAAACAAAAAATAGATGAAGTATTAAATCCATCCAAGCCAGATTATAATGAAACATTAAATGATGCAGACATTCTAAAATCAGTAGGCATCACTGAGGATGAATATTACTGGGCTCTATCAATATCACCAGACTCCGATTTTGAGTTGCACCTTAAAAGGCCAATAGACAGCTGTTTTATTAACAACTACTTTGTTGCTGGGCATAAAGGGATTTGCAGCAAACGTTGACTTGCAACCTGTATTCAACCACTACAAATGCATAACATATGTATGTTCATACTTTACTAAAGATGAAACTGAATGTTCTCAAGCTATTACAAATGCAGCAAAAGAAGCAAAAGCTGCTAACATGAATATTAGAGATGGCCTGAAAAAAATTGGTGCTGCTTTTCTCTCTGCAAGAGAAGTTAGTTCACAAGAATGTGTCTACAGATCAATGCCTGAACTTTGGTTGAGAAAAATATTTCCCAAAACAGTTTTTGTTAGTACAGATTTTCCAGAAAAAAGGGTACGTGTTACTAAGACTAAAGTGGAGCTTGATGAACTAGATGATGATAGTACAGATATCTTTAAGTCAAATATAATTCAGCGTTACAGCATTAGACCAACAACAATTCCAGATGTTGATAAATTATGTCTGGCAGAATTTGCTGCGTATTACTATAAAGATTATAAAATTGATTATAGTGAAACAAAAGATTCCCAACCCAATGTTCTAACAGATGACTTGGTTGAATTGCAAAGTACCACAAGTGATAACAACACAATGCCTTCCCAAAAAAATAAAATTAATTAACACCAATGAATACATGAAATGTAGAAAAGTTAAGGCTGTATTAAGGTATCATACACCAAATAAAAGAAAAGAACCAGAATCTTATTTTCACCATTTACTTATGCTCTATTACCCATGGCGAGACGAAAGTAATCTAATGGCCTCAGATCAAACATATACATCAAAGTTATATGAATCTGATGTCCAAGCTATTGTTCAGCACAACAGAGCAATATTCGAACCTGATGCAGATGCTGTTAGTGAGGCTCTTGAAGTATTAAAAATCTAATCAGGGCAATATTCGTTCATTTGATTCAATAAATGATCAAGAAAATGCAGATTTGCAAGGTGAAATGCAAGATGACTCAATCCCACATGAGTCATTTAATGAGCAATTACCATCACATCTTGATTCAACACCACAATCTAATCAGCATACTTCCCCTGGAGTAATTACTTCTTACAATCGACCAACAGAGATTTCTGATGATATATTACGTGAAACTGTGAGATCCTTGAACATGGAGCAACGTCATGCATATGATACATTTCTCTCATGGTGCCGCAATACAATGAAAAACATGAACAGCTTAAAACCCGTTGAAATAGAACCAATCTATCTTTTCTTAACTGGAGGTGGAGGTGCAGGGAAAAGTCACTTGATTAAAACAATATACCACACAGCAGTTAAAACTTTTAGACATCCTCCTATGAACCCTGAATTACCAACAGTCCTTCTCATGGCACCAACAGGTGTAGCTGCAATAAACATTGATGGAACAACAATAAATACTGGTCTTGCTATTCCCAAAGAAACTGGTGATAATGTACCTGCAATGTCAGACCAAAAGAAAACACAATTAAGACTATCATTATCTGACCTAAAGCTAATAATAATAGATGAAATTTCTATGGTTGGAAACACTACCTTACTACATATCCACCAAAGATTAAAAGAAATATTTGGCACCACAAGTTCTCTGTTATTTGCAGGAATTACTATTATAGTTGTCGGTGATCTATGTCAACTTCCACCAATACGTAAGAGATTTGTATTTGAGAAAAATAGAACTTCATAAAATCATGAGACAGAAAAATGACCAAGCATTTATTGAACTTCTTAACAGAATAAGAACTGCTACTCAAACAGAAGATGACATTAAGATAATCCAATCAAGATCATTAACCCCATCTGATCCTAATTATCCATCAGATGCACTTCATATCTGGGCTGAAAATGCGCCTGTAGATGAACATAACAAGAAAAAACTAGAAGAACTTTCTGGATCCTTATTTATTCTTAAAGCTAAAGATCAATATCCAACAAATGTAAGGAAACAAGATATTGATAGAGTATTAGCAAGAGGACGATCTGAAACAGGTGGACTTGATTATGAAATTGTCGTTAAAGAAAGAGCTAGAGTAATGCTTACAACAAATATTAGTATTCCAGATAGACTCATCAATGGACAAATGGGAACTGTATTCAAAATTGATGTCAATCAAAATACCCAGAAACCAACTGTTCTCTATATCAAATTTGATGACTCAAAAGCTGGTAAAGACTTAACTAACACTTGTGGCAACCCTTTTGCAAGAGAACACAAAGTAGTTCCCATTGAGCCTGTATTAGCAAAGATCAAAATAAGACCAGGTAAAGCATCTTCTCCAGAAATACAGAGAGTACAATTCCCTCTTACACTTGCTTGGGCATGTACTGTACATAAGGTTCAAGGTTTAACACTTGAAAAAGTTGTAATGAGTTCTGACTTAATAAAACAGAGAGCATTTAACTATGGACAAATTTATGTTGCCTTAAGCCGTGCAACTTCTTTACAAGGTCTGTATATTTTAGGGCAAATTGAGAGTAAACATATTAAAGCAAATTCTAAAGTTCTTGAAGAATACCAAAGACTACGCAATGAATCTATGATTCCACATTCAACAACTCTATTCCAAGATGATTTCAATGTTTTGACCATATCACTTTTAAATATAAGATCTCTCAAAAAACATAGCATCGATATCAAATTTGATTCAAGAATTTTCAATAGTGACGTCATAGCTCTTACTGAAACCCAACTACTACCTCAGGATTTTGACAATGAAATTTTAAATAATCTCAGTCCTTTCAAACTCTACCATCAAGATCATGATACCGATAAATATTCGAGTATGGCACTTTGCACAAGAAATACTGTAGAAATCAGAGAGTGTGAATATTTTTCTTCACTAAATGCACTAAAATTTGACCTGGTTATTAGTCAGTCCCAAGAAAAAACAACTTTTCTTTTGCTGTATCGAAAGCAAGCCTCCAACATCCTACAATATGTAGATTGTTTGGGATACGTGTTAAATAGTTATACAATTGACATAATTCTTGGTGACTTTAATATTAATTACTTGAATGACAATCAAGTTCAACCACTAAAATCTTTAATGCAATCTCTCAATTACACTCAGATTGTAACAAAACCTACATTTATTTCTTCTGGTAGCTTATTAGACCATGTGTATGTTAGATCCACAGTATTTCAAATAATTGACAATTATGTAGTCAATGTGTATTATTCTGATCATGATGCTATCAAAATCGTAGTACAATATTGCAACTAGGGAATAATTTTGTCTGTCACATTAATTCAAATATTATATTAATTACATGTAGTGATATCCAATTCTTTCTGCCAATTGTTATCAAGCAAGTTTATCTTACACCATGTACATAGTCTCCTCAGAGATCCATGGATCCATATTCACAAACCATATTTATCAATAAGGGGTGGGCCATTGGAAATCTTGCAGGGAGGGGGTGACAATTCCTGTGCAAGGGAAAGTCATCAAAAAATCCTGCAGGCAATATACAGAGAATACTGGCAAACTGTTTACAACTTTAATAAATAACGCCTTTATTGTCCAAAAACAAATCCTGCAGAGCTTACATAGGACGAAAAAATGTCAGGCTTAGAAATAATTTTTTTTATCCCCTCTCCCAAGATTTCTAATGGTCCACGTCTGAATTAGTGCAGTTACACTGCACTTGTACTTGGGATGGTGCACCTATACTCAGTGCCTCTGTCCTGAAAAGGACTTGAACACCTGGATAACCTGAACCATTGGACAACAAATTAATGTAAGTAAAAAAGTATACTGAATCTCTATGTAAATGTCCTTTAATATTGCAAACTTCCCATGCATCCATAGCTTAATTGCTTTTTAACCCACTTATTTTCTCTCTGTTTCATATTTTAGATAAAACTAAACATCTGGTAGAATCAAGAAAAGCCTCAGCAATATTGATATGCTGTTGAAGTTGTGAGTTGGACCATTACAGCACCAACCACCAATTTATTACTCTGGTATATATATTAAATGACTTTATAACATTGACATATCTGGTATTAATGAAAGAGCAAACAAATTAACACTGCATGGCGTCTGAAGTAAATGGCTTCTACAACCACACAATCGGAGTCGTGAGTTGGACTATTAAACCGTCAACCACCAATTTATTACTCTGGTGAAATGACTTTATAACATTGACATATCTGGTATTAATGAAAGAGCAAACAAATTAACACTGGTGTCTGAAGTAAATGGCTTTTACAACCACACAGTTGGAGTTGTGAGTTGGACTATTAAACCGTCAACCACCAATTTATTACTCTGGTATTAAATGACTTTATAACATTGACATATCTGGTATTAATGAAAGATCAAACAAATTAACACTGGTGTCTGAAGTAAATGGCTTCTACGACCACAGTTGGAGTTGTGAGTTGGACTATTAAACCATCAACCACCAATTTATTACTCTGGTATTAAATGACTTTATAACATTGACATATCTGGTATTAATGAAAGAGCAAACAAATTAACACTGGTGTCTGAAGTAAATGGCCTCTACGACCACACAGTTGGAGTTGTGAGTTGGAATATTAAACCATCAACCACTAATTTATTACTCTGGTATTAAATGACTTTATAACATCAACTTATCTGGTATTAATCAAACAGCAAACAAATTAACACTGGTGTCTGCAGTAAAGGGCCTGTACAACCACACAGTTGGATTTGTGAGTTGGACTATTAAACCATCAACCACCAATTTATTACACTGGTATTAAATGACTTTATAACATTGATATATCTGGTATTAATCAAACAGCAACACAGTTGGAGTTGTGAGTTGCACTATGAAACCGTCAACCACCAATTTATTACTCTGGTATTAAAATTAATTGACATAACTGGTATTAACCCCAATTAATGCCAATGTGAATACCAAGTTGTCTATGAAAGCCGCAAAAATAATGTTTTAATGCAAAAACTGTATGCATGAATTTATAAATACTAAAAGTATATGTATCAATGCCAAAGTTATACAGTATATGTGAACACCAAAGTTATATGTAAGAATGCCAAAATTATGTACAATTAAACATGGTGATGCTAACTTGATATATAGCATGAGGAGCTGTTGATAATGCTATGAATGACTTCAGATATCGTTATGTGAGATCTGTGAACACCATCTAAACAGTTTATTAACAATAACTGAAATATTAAAGTGTAATATGTAAACAAAATGTCACAATACCGTACATATAGTTCGAGATATAGTTAAAGCAATGTCATCATGGCTTTCAGTATATGAATTCTATGTTGTCCCAATCTAGGTTGTCCATGCATGTAAGTTTATAATAGTAGTCAATAAAAAAATTGTTCTTTGTAAAACAAGTTAGTGCGCTTTCTAACTAGCTTTCTAACATGTCCTCCTCCGCCATTGCCCAGTAGCCCGGGTTCCACAAAATGGCAATTATTGCATCATCCCGTCAGGCCAGGCCATAGAAATAATATACCCAGGCCCACTGTGGCCAGGCCTTGCGAAAACTGTAAGGCATGTTTCGACTTCTTTCTTTGCGATAGCTTTGCCTTTGATCGAGTTGGGTTAAGGTGTTTTTCACGGTATTGGTGAATTCATCAGTAGTTGATCAGTAATGGTGCTGACAAGGTTTGTCCATGAAGACAGAATAGACGAGTATATTACAGACGCGAAAAAATGCCGTGTTGACATTAGGTCAAAGCCTTGACTTGAGGACTAGAGATACAAGAAAAAGCCACAGAATATCAAAGAACATATACGTACTGTTTTTTTAGTATTAAACGCCTTGCTGCTTGGTCCAACAACTACGAAACAGGTGGTAGGCACCGAATAATGCAAAAAAATATGTTTAGATATGTTAATATTTAGTCCTCTACAAGTCCGCTATCACCAAGGTGTCGTATTACATTTGGAAATGTATTTCAAAATATGTTTAAAATATAAAATTCGAATTTGAATTCCGAATTCAACGCTATAGGTTTTGTCTAGTCTACTGAAAGTATTAAGATCGAGATTCGGCTAAGCTTCTTGTTGTTTACACCAAATCGCTTCATGAAAACGAGTACTTCATATAAGACCATATATAGAGAATTTGTTTCGAGCGCGACTCACAACACATGACTCGGTATATTAACCACTGATCTCAAATAATAGACTCAGTGTGATGATGCAATAATGCCATTTTGTGGACCCCCCCAAGAAAAACCAAAAAAAACAAAACAAAAAAAAAAGATGCATCGGGCGTTCACTCGGGCTACTGAGTTCCGCAAATATTAGCGTAGGCACGTAGCGTTCGCACATCTAGAAAACCTGCGGAGCAGCGGGCGCATATTAAGTGTTTGTTAAAAAGTACAAAACTCAGAAGCAATCATTAAGCAGTGTAGTTATGTAAAACTTCTCTGAAACTGTGTAATTGTACAGTTAGACTGTGACTCTTGGTAAAAATCATTTTGGAAGTCAAGTGACTAATCAGCAATGTGGCTGACAACTAAAAATCTATTCATGCTGGGCCGCTGGGCGGTACTGTAATATTCGGTCAGGAACGCCCAGCAACGTCTGATTAAATGCTCAACCTGAACCGCTGTATGTGTCTCTACAATTTAAAACAATACCGTCGATTGCATCAAGGATGGACACTGTTGATAAAAAACATTACCTCCGCCAGCGTCAAACTCCAACGTTTCCCACGAGCATCTGACAGGTTTCTTTTAGCTCAACCAATCACGTTTAACCAGTCTCAAGGTGATTGGTTTGAGCTAAAAGAAACCTGTCAAATGCTCGTGGGAAACGTTGAAGTTTGACGCTGCCGGAGGTAATGTTTTTTATCAACGGTGTCCATCCTTAGATGCAATCGACGGTATTACAAAGCAAAATTACGAATTTCGTACTTATGAGCGGCGAAGCTTATACGAGGCTTATACAAGCAGTTGCGCACTCATAAAAACATGATCAGACGTTAGCACAGCTTTTCAATTATTCAATGCTTAACATGCAAAACAAAGTTAACAAACTTTAACAGTAAATCGTCTATTCTCGACTCGTTCATGAAAATATAAATAATCTTTTTTGTAAAGTCTTTTTTAACTCAAACTAACCTCGTATTTATATAAAGTCGTACCCATGCTAGCACAAGGACAAGGTTGAACTAAAACATGCAAACAAAACGCAACAATATGTAACGAAATATGTTACAAAATATGTTTTGTAACCTGAACTATATATCGTTCCTTTATACTAGTTTTTCTCAACATTATCAGTACAAGATTCACAGAGTTCTCTCCCTTATATTTGTTTTATGCATTTAACTGTCTTCTTCTCCAAATATACCTCGAAGGTCATCTTCTCCAAATTTAAAAGAGTAGCGCTTACTTTCTCAGGTGGAATTTGGGCAAGGTCGTCTTTCATATGTGGATCTATCAGGTTAGCGGAAGAAAATAAACTCTCCAACACTTTCATTGGACAATAGAACCTCTCTGTAGTATTTGCGGATTCGTCACGAATCATCATATTGGTGAACAATTGCACTTTCAGATTTTTCATCAACATGGAAAGTTTGCAATTTCCGCATGTCACAATGGTTGAATTGTTATTGTAGGGCAGTTTTTCGGTCCTTGCAATTGAAACAAACAAACGTTTTTGTTGTCTCAACCCCTACAATATTTCCAACAAAAATATATTCTTCTTGAACTTTTAACCTATCGACATCTTCACTGCTTTGGGCCGACAGTTCCACTTCTTCATCTAGACGTGTAATTTCAGTGCTTGGACTACAGTTCAAGTACGTTTTATTATAATAGCTCACGCGTACTTGGTTGAACATGTAAGATTCGTTTTCGTTCACCTCATCGATTTGCCCTTCCCACAGCGTCATAGAAATGGCCCCAGTTGAATCTGCAACAATCAAACTCGACTTTTTCAAATCTTTTTCGAAAGATATTGAATGTACAATCTCTGGAGGAGATTTAGCGTTGACACGGACCTTGACATTAACGAAATCACCATTTTCATGTTTATGCACCACGTCAAATATTGATGTTGTGGTAGTCGACACTTTCTGACTCGTGATATCCTTCCATGGAAAGGCCAGATTTCTATTTTCTTCAATTCTTGAGTACTTGTTCATCTTGAACTCTACTTCGTTGTATTTACGTTTCTGTGGGCTCACGTTGACTAGCCGTGTGGGTGATTTGGATTTCTCTCTCTCTTTCATATCGTCCCTTTTACCTGGGGAAAAGCAAACAACTCTTGCTTCGCTGGTATCTTGTTGTATTTTAAAATCAAAATACCGAACTCCCGATTTTGCTCCTATTCTAATATCTGAAACTTGATGAACGTACCCGCTCGCTTCATCTCGACGTTCGCCTTGCTCCGCCATCGTAGCACACGAACAAGTGATCACTGATCACAACGCTACACGTGTTCTTACGGACGCTCTGATTGGACGAGCGTATACTGATCTCAAGCTGAGTCATCTGACCGACTTTCTTTTCGAGTTGGAGTTTGGACTGCTTTTCAGTGCTTCCACTTGGAAGGAAATTTCCTTCCAAAAGGAAATTTTGGCATTTGGAAGGGGGAAAAAAAGGAAATAAAATTTGGAAGGAAATTGGAAGGAAATTTGGTCATATGGAAGGAAAATGGAAGGAAATTTTGAAATTCGAACTTTTTCAGTAATTAAAAGTTGATGAAACTGCTTATTTTTTAATTTCGGGTTCAAAAACGTGTATAAATTCAAAACACGAGTAGTAATATGATCTGCAGGGATGCGTGGCGTTAAATAGGGCTCCAGTTCCACCTCACTTGCAACTGCAAACCGGTACAAGGCGTGCATTGATAATGATGTTATGTTTCAAACCTTTATCTGACAATTATTCTAGTTTCCAAAGGACTAAAGAGTTTGTAAAATTTTTGTAAACTTGAAGCCTATCTTTATTAGTTATATAGTTTGGGAATGTAATTGCGAATTAACAATTCGCAATTACAGTTGATTAGAATTTCACATTTAAAAACTGAAAATGGCCGTTGTCTAACTTGTCTATGCCTATATCAGCTGTATGGCTCGCGCGCATTGCATCTGCGCTTGCCCAGATACAACAATAACTCCTTTCCGACACTCTCCGGACCTCGGAAAGCGTCGGAAATGTTCGGACCACATTCGTATTTTCTCGTTGCGAGCTTTGCCATGCACAATTTCACCAAATCGCTTCATGGAACTAAGTACTTCATATAAGACCATATATAGAGAATTTAAGTGCGTAGTAATACTTGCAAATTGACAATCAGCGTTAATTAATAGAGTGTTTTGTTGCGCACGCTGTTCCTCAGGTTTTCTAGATGTGCGAAGGCTACGCCAATTTCAGAATCAGTACCCCGAGTGAACGCCTGAGCAGGCGTCTTGTTTAATATTCTTTTGCATGCATATAAATTAGCTCTTATAAACCCATTTTCATGTAAGAAATTAAAAAAAAATTTACTTCAAAACGAGGTCATTCACATTTTCCTCGGCCCCATGCAATTACCTATACTAATTCAATAGGTATAGATTTCATAACAGAATAATTATGTATTCTTTAAAATACTTGAACTTATTAAAATGACAGAAAGTACATATATTATATCATATATCACATATCATATATCACATATATATCATATATCATGTATCATATATCATGTATATCATATCATATATTTTATATCATCATATATACAGGAGCATAGTAGTGTTTGGGGGGGGGTGACACCCCCCACTTTTTTGAAAACGTGTTGGTAAAACAGATATTTTGTAGAGAAAAACGTGATTTCTCAGTAAATTGATGGGAAATTGGTTGGTAAATTGATCATAAAAATGAGTTCATCGGTCATTGAGGAAGCGAAATAGAGGTACTCCCCCCGCTCCGAATGTTCATGCTACGCCACTACATATCATATCATATCGTATATCATATATATATATATATATATATATATATATATATATATATATATATATATATAGATTGAGTAGGTTATAATAACATTTGGCAGAGTGCTCAATGGATACCCAGAGCATATTAAACAAATGGAGGTAGAACGACTCAACAAATTTGATTAGGCATATTTATTACTATTTAGTTTCGTACCACGAGACTACAAGCATTTTACTAAATTTGCACCCCGATTCTTAATAAAATAAAAACTTTAGAGTCTTAAATCTTATTACTCTTACAAATTCTTACTTTGTTCCTCAATGAGGTGTCTATTGTCTTCGTTGAGTTTTGTCACTCCTTGGATTGAAATTGTGGCCGCCATTTTGAGAAATCCGAGTATAAAAATCCGAATCCCGAAGTTGACCCGGACCTAGTACCTCGCGGTCACCTCAACTGCGAGTATCCCATCTAGCCACGACCTTGCCCCAACTGCTGGGGAACATTGGCATGCCATTTTTGTACGGTGGCCCACAAGTGCAGCGCACAAATATATTTAAAACGCACAAATATATTTAAAAACGCACAAATATATTTAGAAACGCACAAATATATTTAAAAACGCACAAATATATTTAGAAACGCACAAATATATTTAGAAACGCACAAATATATTTAGAAACGCACAAATATATTTAGAAACGCACAAATATATTTAGAAACGCACAAATATATTTAAAAACATAAATATTTTCGAAACGCAGAAATAAATGTCGAAACGCAGAAATAAATGTCGGAACACAGAAATAAATGTCGAAACACGATATGAAAGCGAGATGAAGTATTCGGCCAAGGGACTACCTTCCCTAGCGCCCGCTGGCTGAACGCGGGAAAAATACGCAGAACGTCATTGCTATTGGCAGCCATGTTTTGCTCAAGTTGTGGTACGTGTATGCAAATAAGCTTCAAGTTTTGCCCGTCTTGCAGAAAAGGAAAGGTCGAAGATAAAGGCGAGCATAGCAGGAATGCAGCATCATCCTCGAATGAGAGTAAAGAGTAAAAAAACAGCGGCCAAATACGTCATTTAAAGAATTTATGAGCAAGAAAAATGAAGAGAGGGCCTCGAATTTTAGACCGTCGAAGAAGGCGCGTGTTGCGGACATCGCGAATAAGCAAGAGGTTTCCATAAACATTGGGATTATGGAATTGAACGAGGAAGCGGTGGGGATCCCCTTAAGAGGTAAAAGCTTGCCACTGAAGATCGCGAAAGAGGTCGACTACGATACCCTATTGGCATCGGCGCTGAAAAAACGTGGCGACTACGACAAAACGTTCGACTGTGAACGCGCATACAAGCTGGTATATCCAGATGGGCAATCCGCTCAAACCATCCCAGGTTCCTTCGAACTTTTTACTTTGGTCAAGTATAAGCAAGGGCTTGGAAAAAGCTACGGCAGGCTAACACTGCACTTGTGCCCAATTTTTCCTATGTCTAACAGTGCAAAGGTAGATGAAGAGCTACGCAGTGATACTGACAGTGATGGAAGTGTTGGTTTACCCCCTGGGATTAAAGCCGCGAGACCAAAACAATCGACTGACCTTCTTGAGACCAACAGAAACAATCCTGATTAACGACGAAACTGATAACAATAACCCATCACCAACAGGGTATCCAGAGCATGATGATGAAGACTCATTCTATTCAACTGATTTCCTGTAAGTGCATTTACCGTAATTTCTCTATTAAGGGGGCTTATATTTTTCAAACTTGTTTGAGGGGGTCTTAATTATTTTTTGCTTCCAAAAAGGGGGCTTATTAGAGTGGGGGCTTAAAAGAGCGGGGGGCTTATTAAGAAGGGGGGACTTCTAAAAATCAAGAAATTACGGTATCTATGACTCATTTAGGCCATGAAGATAGGGGAGGCCTATTTAATTTTTCAAAGTTTCTAAAAACAAACTTTCTGTTGATGGAGTTTATAATATTTAATTATTTAAACACAAAATGCTGAATGTACAGTTATGAGGGGGCTTACAGTAATAGAGGGGGCTTATTATAAGGAGGGCTAAATTGAGGGAGGTGCTTGATAGAGGAAATAAAGGGGAAATATTTATATATATTTTTACATTCAGTACTTCAGTTCCATTCAGGTTAATTATATTAATATTTAGACAAGGTAAAATAATAAGAGGGGGTATTGTGGCTCAATGGATTAATATGAGACATGTACAGATAACATGGTTAACCCATTAACACCCAACACTATCTCAGGAGAGTGCAAAGTCTCTAACATGAAAAGGGCACCTCTGCCCCCCAAGAGGTGCCCTTTTTCCCAGCTTTGGCCAGCTATTTTTACCTTCCTGGTAATTGGTAAAGGGCTGTCCTCCCCTAGTTCTAGCATCCATGATTTGTGTTTAATTTCTTTTAATATGAACACTTGAATAATGAAACTGATAAAACTAGGCTTGTTGTTTGTTAACATTTTGTATGCATCTGCATTTAGTAAAGAAGCAAAATAGTTCTACATGTACCGGGTGGCGCAAAAAAAATGTTCCCCCTCTTTGACACATTGTAATTAAAAAACTGAAAAAGCTATCTTATACAAATAAAATTTATTGAACGTAGTTATGTCTAACTTAAATTTTGATGTATGCCTTGCACATTTCTATAAAATATTAGCCGAGATATAGGCGTTTACACTCAATGTAGCGTTTTTGGAAGAAGAGACAAATGGCAAAAATGGTCTATTAATTTGCATTATGGTAATAAAATGGTAGAAACACGCAAAAGTAAGAACAAATATTTGTCAGCGTCGTCCGATAAATTCTCATTCATTAGGAAATGCATGCCCATCAACCTCAATACAACGTCTTGCGCGGGAAAGCATGCAGTCGAACGCATTTTCGATCATTTCCTGCTCCAAGTTGTTACACGCCATAATGATCGCTTCTCGAAGCTCTCTCAAATTGCTTGGCTGTTGCTGAGTAGGCACGTTTTAAATTTGATCTTTTAAATATCCCCAAAGAAATAAATCACACACGGTCAAGTCAGGGGAGCGTGGAGGCCAGGGCCAATCGCCGCGTTTACTCATGAGCCGATCTGGAAATTGGCCACGGAGATAGCGTATGGTTGCATTGCTCGTGTGAGAAGGAGCTCCATCTTGTTGCCAATTTATTCGAACGATGAGCAGTATTATTGGTATCTTTAAAAGATACTTCTAATGCATTATTCTTCTAATCTTTAAACATGTAAACACCGCATATCTGATAAAAACCACTTTACTTTAGATTGTTTGTCAACACCTATCGTGCAATTTGCAAACAACCTCGTTGAGTCGCCATTTTTGCCATTTGTCTCTTCTTCCAAAAACGCTACATTGAGTGTAAACGCCTATATCTCGGCTAATATTTTATAGAAATGTGCAAGGCATACATCAAAATTTAAGTTAGACATAACTACGTTCAATAAATTTTATTTGTATAAGATAGCTTTTTCAGTTTTTTAATTACAATGTGTCAAAGAGGGGGAACATTTTTTTGCGCCACCCGGTATATCAATAAAATATTTGTTCAAATGAAATATGAAACATTTGCTCTCCATTTACTATAATAAATAATGTAAGTTTATAAAACACAGGCAATTGATTTATTTTCATTTTTCCATTTAGACCAATTGGCATAAGTGAAAATGAAGCGATTGAAGAGGCTATCCGGCAAAGTATCGAGCAGCATTCAGCAGATGCGGAAGAAGTCCAAGAAGAAAAGACAGAATTGACCGAGGCCGAATTGGTGACAAGAGTGAAAGAACATCCCGATAGAGTTGTTTGTGGAAACACAAAGGCAATTGTTGTGAGCAGGTTAAATCTTTGGAAAACAGCTCTTCCCTATTTCAGAAGAAATGGATTTTTGAAAAATCCTGGTCTTATATGTGTCACCTTCGCTACATTTACCGAAGAAGAGGATGCTGTGGATTTAGGGGGTCCAAGAAGAGAATTCTTTCATCTTTTGCTTGTGGCTATCTGTAAAGATAGTGGGATATTGATAAGTACAGTATAATATATTCTTTATGTTGCTATTGTCATTATTGGAAACGGCTGAACATTAATAGCACATCTTAATCCTACCCTATTTATTATATCATGCATATAAGTGTCCCCCAGATATAGGTACAGTGTACATGTACATGTGCTTATATCCAGATACATTTCCCATTAATGCACAAGCTGCAAGTAAGTTATCCCTTTAGTGAGTAAAATTATCTGGCTTTGCCAGAGCTTACAATAAAGGGGGAGCATTGCTGCCTAATGGGTTATCATATTTCCTCTAATTTAAGGCCTTTGAGGGGGGACTTATTAGAGGGAGGGGGCTTACTGTATTTAATTTTTCAAATTTTTAAGACCAAATTTTCTGTTATTGAAGTTATTTAGACAGAAAATACATCCTATGGAGTTATTTAGACAGTAAATACATGGGGGGGGGGGGTTTAATAGAGGGAGGGGGTATATTTCTATTTTTCACTAGTTGAGGGGGCTTATTAGCTAGGAGGGGGGGCTTAAAAGAGGGAGGGGCTTAATATAGGAAAAAAGGTAATCCAATATCCAAAAAAAATGGTTAAATATTATAATCAAAGTTTGTAATCCATGGTAAAGTGTGGTTAAATTGTGTTCCAAAATATATAAACTCCATCTCAATTCTGTCCTTTTTTGCCCATCTTAAATCAAGGCTCTGGAATACAATTTATAACTCATTCTGTTATTTTATTTATCCTTTCCAGGCATCTCAGTGGGTTTCATAGCCCGATGCAACATTAAGTGTTTGCAGAACCATGACTACTTGACAGTTGGGCAAATGCTTGCTACTATGATTGTTCAAGGAGGTGAACAGCCTTGTTTGTTCACCAAGTCTATATGCGATTACATCAGTATGGGCTTAGATGCAAGCAATCCTGGTATTGAGGAGGTGCCAGACTACACCATAAGAGACAATTTAAAAAAGGTAAAATATAAATTGGTAGATTAATTCATAAATTCAAGCATATATCGATTGCAGCAAAATTATACATGGCAGATGTGGCCAACCATGGTATTTCCCATACTTGCATGTCAACAGTCGTATTTTCAATGGGTAGTGTCAATTGCATTTCTTGAATGTATAAATAAATATTGTTATCATAATTGAGGTGCCATTTTATTGGCTTACTATATGGGTCCTTTCTGCCTTGAAAATGAATAACATATATGAATATAATTTTAGCTATCTGACGCAAAAACGAAAGAAGGATTAGAAGCAGTTTTCAATGAATGTGAATGGAGATTCGAGATTGATGGTCTGCCAACAACCATAACCCTTGAGGATAAGGAGAGTTTTGTAATGCAAGTGGCGAAGTACTTTGCAATTATTAAATGCAAGCCAATGCTGGACCAGTTAATAGAGGGTCTAAAGTACTTTGAGGTACAGTATAAAATTTCTGTTTGCCAAAAGACATCTATCCCTTGTGGATTATAATGGCCAGCATTTCACCAAACAACAACTCAGAATGGCCGGGTCTAAAGTACTTTGAGGTACAGTATAAAATTTCTGTTTGCCAAAAGACATCTATCCCTTGTGGATTATAATGGCCGGCATTTCACCAAACAACAACTCAGAATGGCCAATTAAACACACACTTTTCATTTGCAGGTATCTTAAAAGCATAAGAAAGGACGAAACCTTTGCAAAAACTCTTTATATATTCTGCATTTATGCACTTTACAAAAAGTGTTAAGGATCATGATTGTACTTAATTTTACTTACATTTGTAAGTTGCTTTATAGGAGTTTATACAAATAGAAGCATATCATGTGTATGCTTTCATATTTTGTATTTATTATTATTAACATTAATGTTTCATAATTTATCTTGTGAGTACATGTACAAAACAATTGAAAAATGGGAATTCAAAAAGGAACTCAAAATGGGAATTAAAACTTGCTGTGTATGTTTAACTTTCAGGTATTTGACTTGATGTCTGGAAACCAGGACATGACATATTTCTTATTGCTGAAGAAAACTACTCCTCTCACAGCCAAACAAGTTGTTAGAATTTTGCGTCCAGCATTTTCTCCTCCTGGTAATAACAGACGTGTACAAGAGGAAGTTGTCATGACAAAATTTGTCGAGTTTCTTGGTTTGTGTGAAGGTAGGCCTTCTTAAAATGTACCTGCTGTTTGGTATACTTTGATACTGTACTGACCTTGTGTAACCAGTAAATTATTTATTGCTTCATACTACTTACTGTATATTAGTTAAAAATCAGTAAAAAGGCCAGCATATGAATTTTTAAGCGACATGTTCAATGACAATGTACAAAAACTTCAAAGCATGCCCCTTTCTACAAATATAAGGAACAGGTTGGGGTAAGTAATTCATGTACCAAAACCCAAAGTTTATATACGGCATTTTAATTTCCTCTTATTTAGAAAAGGCTCTTCTACAACGCTTGGAGGAAGATGGCCACGAGCTTACACCGGAGCAAAAGAAATTTATACCAATGGTTACTCCAACACACATTCTCATGTTTTCAACTGGAGCATGTGGAATCCCAGCTATTGGTTTCCATCCAACTCCATCTTGTTGTTTTGTGCATGACGAGAGCAAAGCTATTCCATGTGCGCAAACATGCTCAAACATGCTCTATCTGTATGTTAACAAAAAAACAGTGGAAGGAGGTTGCTTAGATTATTTTGTCACTGCTCTTATGAATGGGGGCATTTTTAGCAAACTTTGAAGAAACAAATATTACACATTGGTAGAAGTTTTTATAGCTATATATTAAGGACCAAAATAGAGTGGGTATTTTTATAAAACGAGTAATAGTTACAATTCACCAGAACTACCCTGGGGCCGGTTGTTCAAACATGGGTTAGTGTTAACCCTGGGTTAAAGTATAACCAACTGTTTTAGTTTGTGTGTTTCTACATTTCTGGATGTCTGTTTATTTCAAAACTTAAAAAAAAAAGAATTTCAGTATATGCAGAGAAGATTGGTGTAAATATATTTCAAAGTTAACATCCACATGGTCTTGGTAATAAAGTTAGCTTTAAAGTTTTGTGTTAACCTAGGTTTAGCTTACCCGCTTTTGAACAACTGGCCCCTGATTATTAAAAGAAGGTTATGAGTAAAAGTAACAAGAAAAGGGTAATGCTTTGAGGTCTGTTCAGTTAAGTAAAACAAATTATTACATCTGTTTAAATGACTGTTCTCATTCCCCCACGGGGGAAAATACATTAAAACAAGCAAACATAGTAACTAGGGCTGCTCCCATCGGTTCATTTTCATAATCGATTAATCATTGTCAACAATTGATTAATATTGATTAATTGTATTGAATAGATTTGACATGTCCACTGTTACTAAATTTTTCAAATTTAAAAGTATCTTCAGTTTTGAAGTACCAGTTAACTTCGCACGCAGCGAGTAAATTTTACCCATAACATTTTGACCTCTGTTCTTATGTAAACAATAATTTGCCTATCTTGAATTGGACAGCTAATAGAGCGCGAGTACTAGTGCCGATTTTGTCGCTAGTTTTTTAATTTCGGAAAGAAACTTCTTCCCGGCATCATGATGTGCACGATCTGATTACTGTTAAGAATAATCGATTGTGGAAAAAAATTAAAAAATAATCGATTAATTGGGAGCAGCTCTAATAGTAACCTCAAAATATGACACTTTTTGGTTCAATTTTAATGCAAAATTGCTGAATAAAAGTAGGGTATCTAACTTGGGGAGTGTTCCAGTTAGCCGGTCTATGTGAATACATGTAGGCCCATATGCAACCAGAAGTCCAGAAATATCAACATCATTAAATTTTGATTGTATAGTTTCTAATGTTATTTGTTTTGTTGTAAAAATTATACATTTCTTAAATTGCATATTTTATGCTGATAAAATATCTTACTCGTGCAGTTTTTTTACCTGGAAACTGCTATAGTAAGCAATTGGTCATACAATTCCGTTGCATCTCTCCAGTTTTTTGGTAATGTGGCTCTTAATTCATTCTCATAAATATATTTGAAATATTCTTGATAATCATTGTCATAATCTTCCTGAGCATCTTCACAATGTTGGGACATGTCTTCCATTTGCACTTCTGTTACTGGTTTGATGTAATTCATTGCTCCAACACTCTCAGGTAAATGGTAAAGTACATCTGGTTTGCCAGCAATGGTGTCATGTCTGGACCGACGAATGTAATGGCTATTCCAGTGCTCCTTAATGTCATCAAGTTCTTTTTTCAAAAGATTTGAAAAACAAAACCACAAAACATTCCATGTGCAAAGGATTGGCGGTATTCAAAACATCTCTGTCGATCATGTCTTTAAAGAAATTCATCCACCAATTTGTGCGACTTTTTCTCAAATAGGACCACCATGACTCGATCCTCTGATTAGCTGGTGAAGCTCCATACTTATGTGCCTTGACACCAGCATGATCATCATCTCCATTGCAACGGAAATAGCACTGCATTCCAGCCACAATTACATTTTCAGTTCCATTGTCTGACCTGAGCATGGTTGGACAACCTCCTTCTTCAACGATGGTATTCAGAAAAAACTTCGCAATAACAGCTGGGTTATTGTTTGTCCTGGCTACTTCCAGCCATAGAATTCGACGGCTGAAACCGTCTATACAACCGTGAACTGGAAAGCCGTAAGGCTTAAGTTTATCGTAACCGTCCATGTGCCAAACATGGTTTGGGCCAGGATTTTTGTACTGCCTTCGACGCAAACACTTCGCTCTTCTTACTTCACAGCCTTCAGGGTCGAGTTCTTTGAGGGTATTTTGAACCACGTTCCTTGGGACTTGCATACCCTCAAGACGAAGTGTATGCCATACGGAACGATAACCTCCAGAACAACCAGGCCCATCTATTTCCTCTTGAATTCGATTACGAACATTATTTATGTCATACGCGACGTTTTTTCTTTTTAAGCCCATATCAGAGAGGCGCTTTTTCAGTGTTCGAAGGGAAAACGTAATGTCGTGTTTTGTCTGTAAAAACAATCTTATCTCTTCATACGTAAATCCTTTATTAAAGTAATGATGGATAAAATCTTCTTCTGCTTCTTCCTCAAAAGGTAAGTCAGTAGCACTACCACAAAATACACAAAATCTACACAAACGTTCAAGTTGTCCTCCGCAGTTCGTACAAAACATCGCCATTTGTTGTTGTTGTGGTTGGCTTCCTCACACAAGCGTATTTTTCTTTCGACATTTATTTCTGCGTTCCGGCATTTATTTCTGTGTTTCGACATTTATTTCTGCGTTTCGAAAATATTTATGTTTTGAATATATTTGTGCGTTTTTAAATATATTTGTGCGTTTCTAAATATATTTGTGCGTTTTTAAATATATTTGTGCGTTTCTAAATATATTTGTGCGTTTCTAAATATATTTGTGCGTTTCTAAATATATTTGTGCGTTTCTAAATATATTTGTGCGTTTTAAATATATTTGTGCGCTGCACTTGTGGGCCACCGTATTTTTGTTCTTGAAACATCAACAATTGTTTCATAAGTAGTTTGAAACCAATAAAATTAATACATTTTTAAAATTAAGGAAGCTTAAATTATAAATGATTTCCAAATTGCTGTATGAAAATTCGTTCAAATTTAATGATTTTCCAATGTTTATTTCGCTCTTAGCAAAGTAAAAGGAAACATATAACTGTGATATCCAATTCCCCTGTCCTGAATGAAAAATTGATGACAAAAGTCAACAAATGCTGTCCCATGCCCCAGTACTGTCCCCGGAGTTTCCCCCTCCCTGGTATGGTCACTGATACTGTAGGTGCATAAGTGCAAAACAATGTTTTTACCAGATAACTGTATAGTCGATGTGTGGTGTATTCATTTTTAAAGGTAATAGATACATGTGGATATACATGTATACTATACTATACTGTACTGTAGCATTGGAGATGATGGTACATGTAATTGCTTTTGTATTGCAGGATTTACCAGGCACTTCCACTGATTGCCCTCGTGTACAATGCATATCTTGCAATTTAGATTTGCTTGTCACAGAGGTGAGGCAACATCAATCTGTTTGCCAACAAGGATACAGTAAGGTATGTACATACTATGTATGTATACACTGTATATAGGGATTGTAAGAGCTATTTGAAGTTGTTTGATAATATTTTGTTTGATAATACAGTATGTTTAACATATAAAAAAGTCAGCTGAGTTTTAAACAACATTACCTACCAGTACTTGAAATCTTGATGCTGATAGATAAAAAATCAGTTAAATTCAGATTAAAACTTTCATATATAGAGCTTACTTGTTCACTTTGAGTTCAGCTACTGTACCTATTCAAATCAGCCTGCTACTCTAAATTAATGAAACTCTGTACATGTACCAACTATAGGAGGTCAAATGTTTTAAGTGAAAGCTATTGGTTAGAGATAAACATGAAGTAAAAGGAAATCCAAAATTTTAAATGTCATTTATACTGTAATGTGATAATAAATATGTGGCAATAATAAACTATTGAATCAGATGCAAATAAAACAGATGCAAAAGTGGTGATGTGATGAGAGTCGCTACTTTTATAGTGTCTTTGTTGTTTCTCAGCAATTATGCGAAGATATATTATATGACAATAAGTACATGGAATACAGTACATATCCCAGTATTAATTAATAATGCTACTATTAATTTTTAGTTTTTCACAATTATTTCCCTAGACTCTTACTGTTGCTGTTGGAAGTGAAATAATGGGGTCATCTACTGAACCAAGCTGGTATGTCCGATAATAATAGCTTAAAGTTCCTATATCAGTGCTGGGGGATTTTATATAATTTAGGAAATTTGGAACCTCCTGATAAGAAATTTAACATATCTTTCTTTTCTAAAATTTCATCTTCATGGAGGTAAAGTCGACGAAAGTGATGTGAAAGCAGGAATATGTAAAGTGGTTTTTATATAGAGAAATTCCTGATTTGATCGTCACTTCCATCAATTTTAGCAGCAAAAAAAAGCCATGAAGATGAAATTTTAGATAAGCAGGGTTCTCCACAGTTGTGAGTGCAACACAAAAAAGTTTAATATGGCAGCCATACTTAGGCACTTCCTTTATGACGCTGAATTTCGACGAAGAAATCGCTTACCTCGAGTATTTAAATCGTTATGTTAATTTCGAAGAGTCAGACGAGTTTCTACGTAGATACCGGTTTGGAAAAGACTCCATACGTTTTATAGCAGCACTAATAGCAGAGAAAATCCAGCCAATATCCCACCATAACCATTCCATTTCTGCAGATCGAGGAACAGCTCTTGGCTGCTTTTCCTTGTGTTATTAGTTTGGTAGATGGCAACACATGTTCGAGTCCAGGGTCCCATGGCTGTTTACACTGCAAGCCTTGGCCTGCTTTTTGGCAGTGTAAACACGTCATGGCTGGGTAGGCCTTGGACAGAATATCTGTGCTTGCTTCTTTTGTTGGCATGGTGGAAAACGCGGGTACCGGGTACCGGGTACCGACAAGGAATTCTAAAATATCAATAAAGCAAATACGAATGCCTAGAAGTTAATAAGACAAGACCGGCGTTAAAGGTGGCGTTCAATTCAGGATGCCTTCTTTTAAACCTTTTAAACCGCCGGATGTATCGTTTCTTTTAGACTTTTTGGGCGCCAAGGGGTATATTGACATTCAAACTCCTTAACTTTTTCGCAACTGCATCGTTTATTTTGGAACGATGCAGCCATTAGTATTTTACTCTAGCTAACGCCAGATGATTTTACTCGTCAATGGGAGAGTTCTCGGGCGCCAAGGGGTTAAACTGGATGATTAAACTGGTGTCCTAGGCATTTTTGGCCTGATCATGAGTGATCTGGTTATAAAGTTGTCTTGACACAAATATTTTAACGCATATTATTTACGTCACGTCGGTAAACTGCATCAATATTGCTTGGTCCAATATTCCTTCAAGGGAGGAAAGGAACATCCTATTAATCAGCATCAGCATGGAAACTCCAAAACATCTCAACAGTACGTTCGAACGTGGTCAAGCACAAAATCCCTTGTGCGGAGTCAGTGCAAACAGGCAAAGCCCCGTGAAGTTATGTACAAGGACGTTTCGGAGGACCTTGGAGGCATTGCGAGTTGTTCGAGTGTAGGGCAGGTACCTCGAAATCGGCAGCAAGTAAAAGATTTTGCTAGAAATCAAACTAAAAAGAGCGAAGGGAAAAACTTATCTGGACGAGAAGGAACTGATGATCCCTGGTATCGCCTTCTTGGTGAAAGTAAAAAGCAAGCTTCCAACAGATGTACTGCATTTATTAGAGATGTGAGGGTGGCCCCAGAACCACTATGTGTCATGACGACAGATCGACAACTGAATGATCTAAAGCGGTTCTGTTGTAGCCCACTTGAGTATCGTCCGTTTACCGTGGATCCAACGTTTGACATTGGCCATTATAACGTGACGCCAATTACGTACCAGCATCTGCTGCTCGAAAACCGACGGGATGGAAGCCATCCATCTCTTATTGGTCCCGTTCTCCTACATGAGAAGAAAACAACGGAAACTTATTCAACATTCAGCGGGGTACTAAGAACATTAGAGCCAGATCTGCGTGATGTCATGGCGTTCGGAACAGATGACGAACAGGCGCTAATTACGGGATTCAAGAACAATTTCGATCGGTCGATTAGTCTTCTATGTGAAATACACCTGAAGAAAAACGTCGAAAAGAAACTTCAAGAAGTTGGAATCACCGGGAAAATTAAGGGAGATATCGTTGCAGATATCTTTGGCAGGAAGATCAGTAGCGTCCAAGAAAGTGGTTTGACCGATGCAGAGAACGAAGAGAAGTTCGATGTAATGCTTGTCAACCTGAAGAAAAGGTGGTCGACGTGGCACCCCAATGGTAAGGTGTTTTACGAGTGGTTTTGTGACCGAAAACGCAAAGAGTTTCTTACCTCTGTAATTAACCCAGTTCATCAGAGAGCTGGACTCGGCTGCCCTCCTGATCGATTTACCACCAACCGTTCTGAGCAAACCAACCGGCTCATCCAGGAGTTCACTCGGACCAAGTGGAATGGAAATAAGAAGGTAGACGAATTCTCGTTTTGTGTATCATTAAGAAAGCTTGTGAATACACGAAAACAAGAAGTCGAATTAGCAGTTTTGGGTCGTGGTGAGTACAAGCTACGCGAAAACTTCAAGTTTCTTGAAGTTTCACCACAGCAGTGGACGAAAATGCGAGAGGGACAAAAAACAAAAGCCTTGGAGAAAATTCACCTTGTCACTTTGGAACAAGCGACTTGTTTGTCGATCAGCAGCATTAACGAATTCCTTGGGAGAGGGGAAGATCCACTCATGGTTGAAATCCTAAACGCGGGTATCGACTGGATCCCACGCGACATTTTATCATCAACCATCAACAAAGCTATCTCTCTGACAGCAAATCCTGGTGGCATAACATTACAGTCAAAAGATACATTGATAGTAGCGTCCTCTTCAAATCCACGCAAGCCCCACATTGTGAACATATTTCCAAACGGAAAAACTGATTGTTCAGATTGTCCAGGATTTACAGCTTCGTCCATCTGCGCGCATACAATTGCTGCATCTATGACGCTGAACACAACGAAAGAATTCCTTCGCTGGCTCGCCGGTTCAAGGAGAAGCAAAGGCGGCATAAATTACTCGAAGGCAATAACCTTTGGGATGCCAGAAGGACAAGGGCGAAAGGGGGAGAAAGCCCCAAGAAAGAAAGGCAAGAAAAAGGCAGAAACATCGACCTCAGTCGTGCCTCGTATAGCAGATTCTATCCCTACTCCACCAGAGTTTAGCCAGACCAATATTCAGCATCCATTGCCCATTCATCAGCCGATATTTCCCAGGCAGTTGGTCCATCAGACATCGTCCTGTAACCTCCATCATACAGAACCACTATTCACGTTTGGGTCATTTCTTGAGGACCCTATCAACCTAACGGTTTTTTAACAGCAGGTTCCGCAGTTTTCATCTTATGTCCCACGAGGATCAGCTTTCCAGTCAAACATATCTGGACAGTCATTGATTCGTGCAACAATACCGCAGCCGACAGCCGGTGACGCATTGGGTTATCGCACACCCACACCATCAAACCAATTAAACCAACCCCGTCCACAATTGAGACACGGAACGGCCTTTCCAAGTCCAAATGTTGGTCAGTTTATCATTTATTTACTGCAGTTTTGCCCGGGTCAAACATCAATGTGTTTTGGATGTGTTTTGGATGTGGTAATCCCCTACAGCAGAACGATACCGTTGTGGAAGTTCCAAATGATCTGGTAATTGTGTCCAAGATGCTAAGGGAGTGGTCTTACCAGGGAACGGCTCAAAGTAAAGTGGCAAACGTGTACTTCCATTGCAAAAGTTCATGTGTGATGAAGAAACAGGCAGGTTTCGACGGGCGTCTGTGCTCAACACCTCCACAAATTGAGCCACATCTACTCGAGCTGCACAAGGCGTATCTAAGAAGAAACTTGGGCATTTAAGGAACATTTGAACCAGCAAACCAAGGAATAAAGTCACTTGATGAAAAATATTCCCATTACAATTTTATAAAACAAAATAGTTATAACTATTCCAGTTAGAATACAGTATTTGATCAATATATGCATTTAATTTTGGTTATTGTATTAATTATGACAAAATCATTGGATTTAAATCGGTTGAGGGGAGTGCAATTATATTCATATCATTGATTATTTCTCGTTCCAAAATGTACGGTTTGAGCAATAATTCAACTTTTTAGAGTTGCTATGCTATATTTCAACATTAACCAAGAAAATTGACAAAATCATGCTAGATATCACAAATGATCATTTAAGTTAGAGATTGTGGGAGATGTTTCAAAAAATAATAATTTATTTTTTATTTGGTATGCGATTTGAAAACAAAGAAGACGAACTTACGACAGAAGAGAAATAATTAACAGGTGACGGACAGATTTGAGTTGTCTTGTTAATGTCAACATCTTGCTTTATTCTTTCTCGACTAACTGGCATGGTTTTGGCATTACTATAGCCCGCCTCTTCCTTATTTACCTACGTTAAATAGAAATTATCATGGTAGCAGTAATACCTTTTCTAAATAAATAGGAGTTTTTAACCGACCAAAAAGGACGTTGCGTAAGCGTTTCAAAGAAAAATGAGTTCATATTGCGAGAAGATTTATTCGAGAAATATTTGTCAGGTGCATGATAATTGAAGGAAATATATTGCACTCGCCTACACCAGCTAATGGCTTTAGAGCTAATAATTATTATGACAAGTGAGTTTGTAATCCAATAACAAAAACGTTACTTTATTAATCATTTAATTGTATGCCAATTAATTAGTTACATAACTGATAATAATAGCTATACAGTGTATCTATTTGCTAATAATGCCAGTCCATTTTACGCATGTGCTGACATATTATGTTTATATTTTTATTTTCAAACTAATATAGCGAGATTGCAACCTTTCCTCTTCTGTTTTTATCAGTTGTATCTTGCTTAGAATTGTTTACATAGCTAGCATAAAGCATATATTGCTAGACGAAAACTTTAAATATCTATCTATCAAACGGACGTGACGTCGTTTCATGCTTCATTTTTTCTTCTTTTAGAGTTAGGATTTGAGTTTTCTTAAAGTCAGGATTTTTAAGGCTAGTTTTGCATTTAGGAATAGGGTTCTTGGTTTAGGATAAGATCAGTATTCTGGATTTGCTAGCTGCATGATGACATATTTTTGATAAAATGACGTAATATCAATTTGAGAGTTGGAAACAAGTGCCGAAGTTTATGATGTTATTTTATTTTATGTTTTTCTATGTTGATGGCGCGCGGATCATGTGCAGCGTAGAATGGACTGGAAACCACCTGTAATCAATTCTTATACAATTGCTACGTTTGTCTACGTTTGCCTTTCATTTTGTTCAAAAAAATGTTTCGCAGTTCGATAAATGTCCAGCAAAACGGTGTCAGCGTTTTTTTTATTTATTGCCTGGTTTCGAATTTATGACTTATTTTGTCCGAATGTTAGTCGAAAAACAGCATTTTTAATTTTGGTCGTCAATAAAATCGGCAAAACTCGACATATCAAAAAACGCTGACACTGCTTTGCTGAAAATTTATCTCGGAATCAAAGTACAAAAAAAAGATTTTAAACAAAATAAAACGCTTTTTACTCGAGTCGCCCCGAGTGAAGCCCTCTGGTTTTAATTAAAAAATTCACAACTATTAACGGTTTGTGTTTATCGCGAAACCAAAGACAACATTGTATTCTACAAATTAATAGCTTTCTAACGATATCTATTTTATTTTTGTGGCATGAATTCTGACGAATTGAGAGCGCTTTACAGAAATGACCCTGAAAACCTATACAAAGGCCTTAAATAGTTTAACTCCCTGGTGACATGGGGAAAACTGACTCGAAACAGGGCAAATTAATAATTTATCAGAAAAATATAAGCGTTAAACAAAACATGGATAACTATACATTTTAAAAACTGTCATTAACTCAACTTTCCAAACCTGAGGTTTTCACTCAGTGGCACAAACTGTTTGCAAAATCATGCTAATTTATGATAAATAATTTATTTCCGTAATCGCATAATTTTATACTAAATTTCTTTTTTTTGACGGAAGAATAAGCTAACACTTTTGAATTAGTAAATTGTAGAGCAACACCTGTAAACATGTAAAATATATGCCTCAAACACTGAGCTACCTCAGCAGTAAGAATGACGTCATCATAGTAAACGATGGTAATGTGATAGATTTACAGTCAAAGTAAGACACAAATTAGCAAGAGACATCAAAAGAGTATGTTGTCACTTTTGTTAGTTAGTAAGAGAGTTTTCTGAGTTAAAATTCCTTACAAGAAGAAGGAAAAACCTTCAATTGAAGAGCATATCATTCCAGAAAGAGTTAGGCTGATCCGCTGATGATCTGATTTGACTCTAGAATGATGCGTTTCAAATGATGCGTGTAATATTTCAACAAAAATACTCAAGAAAAGGTGGCGTTCAGTTCAGGATGCCTTCTCCCAAAGTAAATATTTTAAACCTTGCGCGAAAAGGTGTCAAAACATCTTACCTACCTGACAAGTAAAATTATATGGCGTTAGAGTAATAAAGTTGTATAGTCACAAATATGTCGATTGTCGGCATGTTGAAAAAATGTTTATCTGTCATGACACGCATTTCTTATGCCAAGGTGCGAGGTCTTGTCTTATTAACGAGGTCTTGTTTTATTGATATTTTGCATTTGTAGTTGTTTTATTGATATTTTGCATTTGTATTTGTTTTATTGATATTTTAGAATTCTTTGTACTCGTATAAATTATGCGCTACCCGCTATCCGCTATCCGTATACCGCTACCCGCGTTTTCCACCATGCCTCTTTTGTTGGCCTATGCTTTGGCCTTGGCCAGGCTTATGCCAGTGGCCATGCAGGCTTGTGCCAGTGTAAACACGACACATTTACCCATTCCTATGCCCCACCCCCTGACACAAACCAAATACTCTACAGCATATAACCCCTTAACCATTTTTGGACACAAGTTAAAATAAAAATAATTAGAATTTGAGTGGAAATTTTGCCAGTGTTTTTGTATGATCCGGTTATGAACCCCAGGTTATGTGAACCCCCTATGAGGGCATAAATGGCCTAGCATGTAAAAGAAAAAATTATAAAGAAAAACAAGCATTTTATTTAAGAAATTATATATAATTTTAATGGAAAAATATAGGTAGGCTAACCAATGTAGTGGCAAAGTGGCCTGGTTCCATTCACGATTCTTTTATATTCCGAACATCAATGGTGGGGAGGACACTTGATGCAGGAGAGCACACCCTGAACACAATGGCGTGTTGCTGGGAGATAGTGGATATGCCTGTCATCCTTACTTGATGACTCCCTATCTCAATCCAGCAACCAGGCAGGGGAAGAACTAGATACATTACCAGCGCACAAATACATTATTACAAATACCAATAAAAGTTAAAGCATTGTGGGTAAAATATATGGTATTTTCATGACTGTACTATATAATGTAAACTGTATAATGTACAGTGACACACAATGACAATTGACAATGAGTAGTAATGATAAAAATTGATAAAACCCAGATTCAGAATATACAAATTTTTACAGTATAAAAATATTTGTCCTTGAATTGTTATTTATTGAACATGTACTCATTCCTATAATATACATCGAGAATAATACATGGATGTACGGAAATATGAAATTTATTTTAAGTGCATGAAAAAAAAGTATATGTTCAAGCTTCCATGCAATGTTCATTATTTAAAAATAAAGCAGTAAATTTCAATGTGTATAACAATAATCAACACATGCAAGAATATGAATATTGTAAAAGCTCCATCAAGCCCCACCCAGGTTTTTTTAATTTTTGACCTTGTAAAGGGGGAGCTTAATAGAGCTCTTACAGTAATCACACAAGTCAGATTGATATGAATAGTGGCAGCTAGATCAAAAAACCATTTTATTTTATATAATAGATATTTAGTTTGCAACAACTGGGAAAGTAAACCGACACTTGGCATGCATGTAGTTTTCTGGTAAGTCATTCCTGCTTAGGCCCTTGATAGTATATGGTCACCAAACCATTCCTTAGTTCATTTTTTGATGCTCCTTTTGCTATACAATTGACAGGGCTTGCTTTGCATCCTTAGTTCCTATGAGATAAATGAAAACCAAAGTTAAACAAAGTTAAAGAAGTCTAGTTCAAGCATGAAGTTACAAAAAATTATTAATGGTTTATTTTGTATATTAATGTTAATATTAGAGATTATGCAAGTACAGTATCTCATGACTTGTTCATCTTGCCGTTAGTTACCAAAACAGTTGCCCTGCTGTTTCTTTACAATGACACGGAGCTTCTAAACAAGTTTACTAATAATAACATAAAATCAAAATGCTGTTCTTGTTTATTCAAATCAGTCACCTACCAGTTCACTGCTTGGAAAACTGATCGAAAGCTATCCTTATGTAATATTTAAAAAACGACTGCAGTCTGAGTGAGTTATCAGATTTAAAACCATGAGGGCGCAGCCCGAGTGTTTTAGATCTGATAAAACATGTGATGCAAGTGTTTTGAATGGCTTCAAAAATGATTCGTTATTGGATGTTATGTTCATTAGTATTCTTTATATAAAATTGTATGTTCATTAGTATTCTTTATATAAAATTGTATGTTCATTAGTATTTTTTCTGACATCAAGAAGTTTTATCAGGTATAAAACCACGGACATGGTACTGATTTCCTTTGTGTTTTCCTCATGAATTATTAATGAGTTTTTGAAGTACGGTACTATTTAAAACACGAGCAGGAGTGTTTTATCAGATATAAAACACGAGGTGAAGCCGAGTGTTTTAGATCTGATCAAACACGTTCTGCGAGTGTTTTGAATGGCTTAAAAAACGATCACCATTTGTTAAGTTCGTTGGCGTAGTAATTTTGAAAAATAACGTTGTCTAAGGCGAGAAAATCAAAGCTAAAGTTTATGTAAATCAGGAGAAAATTTTATCAGATATAAAAAACACGATACGGTTATGATTTTTCTTTGTGTTTTCCTCATGAATTATTAATGAGTTTTTAAACTATTTTTATTACCCTTGCCAGGTAGACATTACAATTACCAACATAGACATTAATTACATACTGCAGGCCCAACACACTTAAGACAAAAAAATAGAAGAGCAAAAAAGAATTCTGTCATTCTCCTGGCAGCAGAAGGATGCTGTTATTGATGGCCACCCTCTAGGTTGAACCTTCTTGAGAAGACCCAAGCAAATACACAATTACCAGACATTCAGAGCAGCTGGTACAGCACTGAATCATCCTGTACATACATGTACAGTGCTATTAAAATGTTACTAATTCGTATGCAGTGATTAAAAAACAAGAGAGTGGTATGACAAGAAGGTGATTGTAATCTAAAGCCAAATGAAAGATTTGAGCAAATTACAAGCTATGATGAATGCTTAATAAGAACGAGCATAATTTTAACCACAAAAGCACAAGAACCATATGTATTGATTAGAAAGTAAACAAAGATATTTATAACTCATTCACTCCGTTTTATATTGTTAAAATTGTTGAATTAAAATGATTTCTCTAAACCTACCTTGTTTGTAAACTGCTTGCTTGAATCTTTTTCTTTTTCCCGTCTGTTTCATAATTTCGATCGCGATTCATCTCATAATTTATATTCAAGTGGTGTCTGAAGCAGCATGTCACATCATCATGGCGGCATTGTCATGACCATTTTCCAGCCAAAATTTAATATCTAACTGTTCCAGTGCACACAATCAGAATTACTGCATATTTCAAAAATAATATCTCCTTTTACCATGTCATCCGAACTATTTTCCATCCTTAAATCTCAAGAGAACGCCAGTCGCAAGGTTCAAAAACAAGGCCACGGTGTTCCAATAACATCACATGATACCCCCGTTAATGTATGTTAATTATGTTAATCACATTTTAATCGCTCGTTGGGGAGTTAAAAAGTGGTTAGCTAATCACCCGACTAATCACCCCTTTATACAACGCAATTTTGCTGGGTGATTAACTAATCATGATTAAGAAGTTAATCACTGGTTAACTCTTAATCATGATTAAAGTTAATCACTTTTTTATACAACCGGCCCCTGATATATATATATAGCTGATATACAGCGAAACACCGTGTCTGTAGATTGAACTATATATATATATATATATATACATATATATATATACGCTCACTACCCTTGTGGAAGTTTGAACACTCTGGGCCCATGCGCACTTCACGCTATCTGAATGTACTTCACCGATGCTGTCCCACATGTGGTTGTCACCGACGATCGCATGTGTATAAGTAATTGGTGAAATTCATTCAGATTGTTCCAAGCTACACTGATGAGCTGTTGTACAGTGAAACACCGTGTCTGTAGATTGAACTATGTACGCTCCTTCACTTCGGTGTTGTTGAGCACTCTGTGAAGTTGCCGTGGGTACCTATTAGCGATAATGCAACGCTCACTACCCTTGTGGAAGTTTGAGCACTCTGGGCCCATGCGCACTTCACGCTATCTGAATGTACTTCACCGATGCTGTCCCACATGTGGTTGTCACCGACGATCGCATGTGTATAAGTAATTGGTGAAATTCATTCAGATTGTTCCAAGCTACACTGATGAGCTGTTGTACAGTGAAACACCGTGTCTGTAGATTGAACTATGTACGCTCCTTCACTTCGGTGTTGTTGAGCACTCTGTGAAGTTGCCGTGGGTACCTATTAGCGATAATGCAACGCTCACTACCCTTGTGGAAGTTTGAGCACTCTGGGCCCATGCGCACTTCACGCTATCTGAATGTACTTCACCGATGCTGTCCCACATGTGGTTGTCACCGACGATCGCATGTGTATAAGTAATTGGTGAAATTCATTCAGATTGTTCCAAGCTACACTGATGAGCTGTTGTACAGTGAAACACCGTGTCTGTAGATTGAACTATGTACGCTCCTTCACTTTGGTGTTGTTGAGCACTCTGTGAAGTTGCCGTGGGTACCTATTAGCGATAATGCAACGCTCACTACCCTTGTGGAAGTTTGAGCACTCTGGGCCCATGCGCACTTCACGCTATCTGAATGTACTTCACCGATGCTGTCCCACATGTGGTTGTCACCGACGATCGCATGTGTATAAGTAATTGGTGAAATTCATTCAGATTGTTCCAAGCTACACTGATGAGCTGTTGTACAGTGAAACACCGTGTCTGTAGATTGAACTATGTACGCTCCTTCACTTCGGTGTTGTTGAGCACTCTGTGAAGTTGCCGTGGGTACCTATTAGCGATAATGCAGCGCTCACTACCCTTGTGGAAGTTTGAGCACTCTGGGCCCATGCGCACTTCACGCTATCTGAATGTACTTCACCGATGCTGTCCCACATGTGGTTGTCACCGACGATCGCATGTGTATAAGTAATTGGTGAAATTCATTCAGATTGTTCCAAGCTACACTGATGAGCTGTTGTACAGTGAAACACCGTGTCTGTAGATTGAAACTATGTACGCTCCTTCACTTCGGTGTTGTTGAGCACTCTGTGAAGTTGCCGTGGGTACCTATTAGCGATAATGCAACGCTCACTACCCTTGTGGAAGTTTGAGCACTCTGGGCCCATGCGCACTTCACGCTATCTGAATGTACTTCACCGATGCTGTCCCACATGTGGTTGTCACCGACGATCGCATGTGTATAAGTAATTGGTGAAATTCATTCAGATTGTTCCAAGCTACACTGATGAGCTGTTGTACAGTGAAACACCGTGTCTGTAGATTGAACTATATATATATATATATATATATATATATATATATATGTACTTTAATTAAATTATACTATTTGTCTACTGGCCCAACATTAAAAGCCATTCCCGATGTATAGAGACCATGTTATAACAATAGTATTGTTGAGGGTATAGCTAATCTAGATATGTTATAAGTATGGAATAAGAAAACTGGGGTACAGCGAAAATAGCGAGAGCGCTGTATAGCGAGATGCATATTCGGTATAAGGTAGCAAATTAAAGGTGGTGATGCTACGGCAAGAATAGTCTGTAGTGAGGTGCATATGGTATAAGGTAGCGAAGGTGACAAGGGTAGCGAGGGTAGCGAAGGGAGCGAGGGGAGCGAAGGTAGCGAGGGTAGCGAAGGTAGCGAGGAGCGAAGGTAGCGAGGGTAGCGAAGGTATAGCGAGGGTGGCAAGTGTAGCGAAGGTGGCGAAGGTACGGTAGCAAGGGTGGCGAAGGTAGCGAAGGTGGCGAGGGGAGCGAGGGGAGCGAGGGGAGCGAGGGGAGCGAGGGGAGCGAGGGGAGCGAGGGGAGCGAGGGGAGCGAGGGGAGCGAGGGGAGCGAGGGGAGCGAAGGGAGCGAAGGTAGCGAGGGTAGCGAGGGTAGCGAAGGTAGCGAGGGTAGCGAAGGTAGCGAAAATAGCGAAAAGGGTATATATAGCATAGGTTATAAGGTTACCTTCACGGCTTCATGCTACCCAGCTTGCTCAGGCGTCGCAGCGAGAAGACACGTACCTTTTAACTATGTAGGTGCAATGTCTAAAAGCTATTCGTGCGACATCAAGAAACCTAGATTAAATATTTACAAAGGACGATCGGAAGCCAAAAAATTATCCAATTTTACTAAACATTAAAATGTCGGACGAATAGCGTTTTAGCTGCGCGGAATGCACGCAGAGCACCGGATTGGGTAAGAAGTCTGCGCGCAGGCTAATCGGAAAGTTGTTTTTGTTTGGTAGGTAAGGGACTTTATGCGTCAGTAGCGGTGCTCAAGAAGCCTGTAGGGACCTTTGAGTACAGTCCGTGTGTTCCCTTCAACAGACTGGAAACGATTTGAGACAGCGGTTTCACTTTAGAATTCAAAATGGCGACACCGCGAGGTCAGGTATATTTCGCTTCCGAAAAACGGAATATTCAACCGGGAATGCAACCGGGATACTGAAAAGTGTCTAAAACATCTAAACGTCGCCGTAAAAAGGCTAGAGACGTATTCAGAGACCTTTTATTTATTTTTATATAGTTTTTGAGATATTTGTTGCTCATTTATTAAGGGAAAACAGTAACTAAAGTCTTAATTCATTTGATTTGTTTATTTGGCAGCCATTTTGGTGTCACATGGCTGTAGTTATTTCTTTGCATTATTGTGTAGGTTTATACAACTTGAAGGAATCAACTGCTAAATAATGTATAAATATGGCTTGAAATACAAAACCTTGCCAACTTTAGAACCTGCAAGAAAATGCGCCGCGTTCAGTTTCGTTCGGCGTTCAGGTTCGATTCATCGAGTTGCGTTGTAAACTGTGTCGAGAGTAATCTCCAAAATACTAAGACCGTTCGATTATACCGGAATACAGTATATTGTCATTGAACCAAGCAATTAACCAAATAACGTATTATGACAAAAAAATGAGAGTGTAGCTATTGTATATTGCATTAACTGTATCGGGAGTTACCGTCAACAAACTAAGCCCGGTCGAATATACCGAAAACTGGAATTATTCAACCGGGCTATATCAAATAACATATCATGACAAAAAAAGAGCTATTATATATTGTAACTGTATGGAGCGGAGTTACCGTCAACAAACTAATCCCGGTCGAATATACCGAAAAACGGAAATATTCAACCGGGCTATAATTGTAACTGTGTAGAGAGTTACCGTCAAAAAACTAAGCCCGGTCAAATATACCGAAAAATGGCGTCATCATCATCATCGTGCATGACATCATTAATATTATTATTTCAGTTATCATCACCATCTTAATGACACTATCGTTATCATAATCAACACCATTTCTTATCATAATCAACACCATTATTATTATCATCATCATAGTAATGATTAATTACATCATCATCATCATCATCATCAAAATCATCATGACATCATCATCGTCATCGTCATTATCATCATCGTGAGATCATCATCATTACCATGAATAGAAAGTATAATATAGGATAGAATAGGATAGAATAGAATAGAATGGAATAGAATAGAATAGAGTGGAGTGGAGTGGAATGGAATGGAATGGAATATAATAGAATAGAAGACTCTATTTATAGAGGGTGACACTAAGCAGCAAAGAGCTGATAAACTTGTGGCCCTCATGACAAATATTACTAGACATACAATAATTACGGTGGCTCACAAGGGACACCTTGCAAATAAAAAAAACATTCCCAAATAAAAAAATATATACCCCCAAATAAAAAATTATACACCCCAAATAAAAATACACACCCCCAAATAAAAATATACACCCCCAAATAAAAATATACATCCCCAAATAAAAGAAAATATACACCCCCAAATAAAAATATACATCCCCAAATAAAAGAAAATTTACACCCCCAAATAAAAATATACATCCCCAAATAAAAGAAAATATACACCCCCAAATAAAAATATACACCCCCAAATAAAAATATACATCCCCAAATAAAAGAAAATATACACCCCCAAATAAAAGAAAATATACATGATACATCCCCAAATAAAAAAATACAATAAAAATATATAGCAAACTATGCGCGCGCATTACGTCCGCGTCCGCATTATGGGCTGGATCAAGTTTTAATATTATGTACACAGTACACATCAACGACACATGGTTGCTTCCGAAATTTCACTGTTATATTTCCACTGCTATCTTTGCATTATGTTTTGTCCTGGATGCGGCAGCGAAACAAATGCCGTACAAGCAACGTATTGTGAAAACTGTTTGTCGGAGAAAACGACAACTGACCTAATCACCTCTTATTTTAACCGTGGTTATCCTTACGCCGCCATTATTGGCCTCTTAGCTGCGAGTGGTGTTCAAATGTGCGAGAGAACACTCAAAAGGCGTTTGAAGTCTCTGGGTTTGAGACGAAAAGGATCGATTATTGACGAAGACTATTTGAAACAGGTCATAAGTGAGGAAATTCAAGGCGCAGGAAGACTTTCGGGATACAGAAGTATTTGGCATGCATTGAGACTTCGACATGGTATACACGTTAGTCGCCGCACTAATGAAAGAAATCGACCCAGTCGGCGTGCAAACACGAAAGGCAAGACGACTTCATAGAAGAATATACAAGAGTGAGGGGGCTAATGCTTGTTGGCACGTAGATGGTAAGTTTTTAATACACTGTAATCATCTCGAAATTAATAATTCATGAGATAATCAGTCAATTACCGTAGTTCATTTCAATCACCTGATTGAAGCCCCATTTACACTACGCTCAATTTTTGGTACGGCTCGGATAAAAATGGTACACGCACCAATTTTACCCGTGCTCGGACTACCTATTTACAAGGTCCAAGCACGCATAAAATTGGTACGGGTAACAATTTAACCGTGCCTGTTGTAAATTACCTGCCTCCCAAGGTAGATTCCACAAGCAATTCACAGGATAGTTTTAACAACAATATACACATTTAATCACTCTCATGTACAGCTCGCTTTTGTACTATTCCCGCGTAGAACTCTGTGCCGTTGCTCGTTAGCGCGCACTCCCACGACTGTTTGACTGTTCGATTGTTGATTTCACGAGGTTGTCACGAGACCTAATATAACCCGCAAACGGGCCAGTCCGCAACACGCTCCCCCCATATGCACTCTCCTAGAAGATGCATATGTTTAAACTTTAAAGTAAATGGTTGTAATTACGTTACTACAAGAATACAAACTAAATGTCAACAGCTTAATAAGTTCTACAAATCGGAAGCACCTTGACTTCACCAACAGTTTTATACTTCACTTTGTTCTATTTCCTGAACTTGTTCCATCCGAAGATTTGCTGCGGCTGCCGCATCTCTTCTAGGGCGAAATTTCTTTGCTTCTGGATTCAGATGTTGTTTCTTTGTCGTTGGCTTGGTGTCGCATGCTAATTCAAGAGGGTATAAATGTTGCACGGGTCGTTCAAGCGTTCCATTTGCGGTTTTGAGCTCCACTCCTCGGATAACTCCATCTTTCCCTGGGTAGGTTTTGCTCACGATTGCCAAAGGCCACGTTCCGCGATTCTTGCTATCGGCTTTGACTATAACGACATCTCCTTCTTTCAGTTGAAATTTATTCACTTTGTGCGTTAGGTTGTGTCTTTCTCTTAAAGCTCTGAGATACTCTCGTTGCCACCTTCTCCACAAATCATCTTTACAGACTTTCAGGAATTTAGCGCGCTTTCTGAGATCCTTGTCTTTGATCCTCCAGGTTTCTTCTTCGGGTAGCTGATTTGTGCGTTGATGTAGAAATGTTGCTGGGGTCAACGTGGGTAATTCGGTGTCATCTTCCACATAGCTAAGTGGTCGCCGATTGATTTGCGTCTCAATTTCTAGTAATACTTCACAAAGCTCCGACCAGGAAAGTGATGCCTCGCCGATTGCCTTGTACATAGCTGATTTGACAACTGATATCAGTCTCTCGAATTGTCCTCCCCACCATGGGGCACGGCTCAGATTAAATTTCCAAGAGATGTCGTGTTGTTCCAGAAGACCTTGTAGTCGCTCGTCCTTTCGTAGTTGAGAAATCCATTTAGCTGTTTTAACGAAAGTTCCACCGTTATCAGAATAAATTACACGAGGTCTGCCGCGGCGCGCAATGACACGTTTAAGACACGGTATGAAGGATTCTGTTTCCATATTAGGTAAAAGCTCTAAATATACTGCTCTTGAAAGGCTGCAGGCGAAGATAGCTAAATATGCTTTTCCCTTCTTCTTTTGGTTTCGCTTGTATCTTATTGGTCCCGCGAAGTCCGTTCCAATCACTTCGAATGCTGTTCCGACTGTGGTTCGCTCTTCAGGTAGTTTACCTGGCACTGGTTTTGTTATCGCTGTGGTGCAGAATCTCTTGCAACCAGGACATTTGCTTCGGACAAACTTGACCAAACTGCGTAACTTTGGCACCCAATACTGCTCACGAACCGCCGCCATCGTCAACCCTACTCCCCCATGAAGCGTTTCACAGTGGACTCGTTGGACTTATTTCTCTGTAAACTTTGCATTGTTTGGAAGATATATCGGGTGCTCCCCTTGTATCCGTCCATGGCATATCGTCAGGTTGTCTGCGTTAGGTCGCAAGTCGAGTTGAGCTTTGATCTTCGGATAGTGTGATTCCTTTCTTTCTCTTTCCTGGATCGTTGGATCCACCACTTTCGCTCTTCCTTCACTTGTTCTGTGGTTACTGGTCCAAATCTCTCTGTTTGGTTTCTGCAATTGTGTATAAACCTCTTGATCCATACTCCAACTCTTAGAGCACGCCGTAAGTTTCCTCGTTCAAGGAGGCTGTCGAATTCGTCAGTATCTGGGTTGCTCGTTGCTACGTTGAGAATTTCTCTCGTCATTTTTGCTTCTGCATCAGATGCTCGCGATGATTGCGTCACTCGGTTTTCTGGCGACCTGCGTTTGTCTTGAAGCCATTCAGGTCCCTTGTACCAAAGTGATGAAGACTTGATAGGACCGCCTCTGCTTGCAAGGTCTGCACGATTTTCTCTGGTTGGGACGTGTCTCCATTGGATCTCCTTCTGTAGCTGTATTTTGGCGACTCGATTAGCGACAAACTGTTTATACTGGCCATTTCCCATGATCCAATGCAAAGCGACGGTACTGTCAATCCATCCGTATGATTGCGGCGTGGGGACGTTGTCTAGGGCGTTTCGTACGTTTACTAGCAGATTTGTAGCCATGTGTGCTGCAACCAGCTCGAGTCGAGGTATAGTTAATCCTTTCTTGGCAAGACGACTTTTGGCTGCCACCAACCGTTGCGTGGTACCTGAACGTTGTCTGACAACCGAATAGACTGCCGCTCCAACTCCTTGCGTCTCCGCGTCTCCAAAGGCATGTAATTCCACTTCTTCTATTGCTTCTCGGTAATCCGTGATTGGACGTGGTACTGGGTGTTCGCGAGGCAGTTGCTTTTCCCATGTCTTCCACCGACGTAGAAGAACGTTATCCAGTTGCGCGTCCCATGATGCTTTATTCTCACAAACCTCTCGATAGTTAGCGGTGCAACCATCCCTAGAGGATCGTACACCCGGGCCAGCTTTCCAAGTATTCCGCGTTTTGTGGGTGGTGTTTCTTCGGTAGGGATCACTACGTTTAAAGTGTCTTGCTGTTTGTCCCATTTAAGTCCAAGTATCTTTGATTCTTCTTGTTTTACGTTGAATTGCTGTTTGGCGTATGTTTGCTCTTCGACACTTTGAACTGCTAGGTTGTTGTCTTCTTCCAGCTCATCGACATTTGAATTCCATTTATGTAGCTGAAAACGTTGCATCTTGCAGAATCTCCGTGGCTACTTGCTTGTTTCGTTGCGCTTGGTTGACTGTCTGACCTCCAGTCAGCAAGTCGTCGACGTAGAGACTTTTTCTCAGCTCTGCAACGACATCTGGACATCTCTCTTCCCATGCATCTAGATGTGCTTCGAGTACACCGTTCAATAGAAATGGTGAAGGCGCTAGACCAAACAAGGCACGTGTGAAACGGTATGTTTCAATTTCGGTTTGTTCACTTGACCGCCAATGAAATCTCAGTGCGTCTCGCTCACCTTCTCGAATTCTTATCTGTAAAAACGCTTGGCGGATGTCTCCACATACTGCTATTGGGTAGGCTCGCTGGCGAATTAGAACATCCCACAATCGATTTTGCAGTGGCGGTCCAGGGTTGAGACATTCGTTGAGCGAGGGGGCATCAGGAGATGCACGCGCCGACGCGTCATACACGATGCGTAATTGCGTTGTCGTTGCCGTTTCTCTCACCACTGCCTTGTGCGGGATGTAAAATTCTCTCCCCGAGACTTCCTTGGGTGCTTTCTCCACGATATTCGCTTTGATTTGGTCTTGGATAACTTCGTTGTATGCTGAACTCTGTCCCTTTCGCTGTAGACTTCTTGTCAAGTTTCCAAGACGTTGCAGGCTTCCTTGTTTGTTGTTGGGTAATTCAGGATGGTTTCCTCGCCACGGCAGTCCGGTCTCATACCATCCTTCTTCTGCTCGACGAAGCTGTTCTTTAAACTCAGCGTGTACGATTCCTTGGTCGTTTTCCGCTGCATCTGCGAGACCGAGAACATCCATCCGGCACAAATTTTCATAATCGCTTTGCGAGGTTTGAGTTAAGAGCATAGTCTTTCGATCGAATTCTGCTCCCGGGCTCATAATAAACCAGCCCATCTTGGTGAGCTCTGCGACTGGTTCGCCGTCGTTGCCAACGTATGGTTTCGTCTTAGTTTTTATTCTTGCGTATTCACCACTTCCGAGAATTATGTGTATAGGCAGTTGGCTTTTCTTGTCGTTGTCGGCCATTTCCACTCCTGATAGATGAGCATAATCGCGAATTAAATCGGTATAGTGAGGGTTTTCAATTGAAAGCAGTTCGGCTTTGTTTACTTTCACGAATTTCACTGGCATTTCATGCTTTCCGTCGACGGATTCAGCGTTTAGTTGGTATGTTTCCATTCGAATATGCTTGGTAGACATGAGCATTTCCACTTGTTTCATTTGGGCCGCCACTGGCTTCGCATTTAAGATGTTTACAAGCTTCGCCGAAATGTACGAACTGCCCGACCCCGAGTCAATTAGCGCTCGACATTTGATGCCGTTCACCTTCATAACGATAACAGGAAATACACCCTCTGATGATTGATTGGTTGTTAAGACATGCTTTTGCTCAGCTTTCGACGAGTCGCAAATAGAGGTGTGGTGACGTTTTCCACATTGTTGACATGTTGTTTTGCTCGAACATTCGGCGGCGCGATGGCTACCAATCGCACAATTGAAACATAAACGCTTCTTCGCTAGGATTTGTTTTCGCTCAGAGACGTCGGTTATCTTGTCACAAGTCGTTGCTTTGTGATTTGCATCACCGCAGTAAACACATTCACGAGACTTTGCGTGGAACGTTCTCGTTGAACGTTCTTTCTCTCGATCGTGTCGGTTTGGATCGACTGGGTTACGTCTGGTCCACAGGCGAATAGCTTCAGAAAATTGCGCAAAATTCCACTTCTCCCAGTTTGGATCTGTTCTCACGATGTCCCCACGAACAGCTGGTAGTTTGTCTAAAGTCATCGCGACGTTCCCATCGACCTGACTGATTTTATTCATTGTTTGCAAGGCTTGCACACAATGGTTGAGTCGCTCGCTAAAATCGCTGATTTTCTTCGGGTTTGCGCTCTGAATATATGGTAAATCCATTATCTCCTTGACATACGACTTCACAATTTCAGATTCTTTCCCGTATCGATCTTGTAGAATTGATTTCGCGCGGTTGTAACCCTCTGACGTAAATGGTAGCGAATCAATAACATGCTTTATTTTTGGATCAAGTAACTCACACAAATATGTGAACTTAGTTATTGGCGCGATACTAGTTTTGTCAATTGTTTCGGTAAATTGACCCCAAAACCTTTGCCAGTCTTGATAATTACCACTGAATTTAGAAATAACAAGCTTCGGTAGCTTTGCCATGGTACTTCCTTGAGACTCACCTGTCGCTATTTGGCTGTCCTTTGTCGGGAAAGCGTTCTCCGCCTTGGCACTGGTCAACTCCGTCTGAAATTTCATCCTCGTTTCGTGTAGCTTCGCTTCAAAGGTGATCTGCTCTTCTCCTGCGTTCATTTCTTGTTCTTTCTTGCGCTGTTCGAGCCAATTTCGTAATCGCTCAATCCCAATGTCAGCTTCGGCTAATTTCATATCTAGTTCAGTGTTCCACATTGTTATTTCAGTCAATTCTTCTTCCGCCTCGATTTTTCTCTCTTCAACTGCTACGCGCATTTCGTTAATGCTTTCGGTGATGGACTTAAGTGCAGAACATTGTCTCTTGATAGCTTCTTGACTGTTTGAATCGATAACGCCATTTGTCTTTTCCACTGTAATATGAAGTTGTGTCAGTTTGATATTTAATCTCGCTTGTGTCGCTTCCATATTTAAATATCCTTTGTCGGAGGTGCCACTTGTTGTAAATTACCTGCCTCCCAAGGTAGATTCCACAAGCAATTCACAGGATAGTTTTAACAACAATATACACATTTAATCACTCATGTACAGCTCGCTTTTGTACTATTCCCGCGTAGAACTCTGTGCCGTTGCTCGTTAGCGCGCACTCCCACGACTGTTCGACTGTTCGATTGTTGATTTCACGATGTTGTCACGAGACCTAATATAACCCGCAAACGGGCCAGTCCGCAACATGCCATACCAAAAATCAAGCGTAGTGTAAATGGTCCTTGAGTTGGATACTCCAGTAATGCACTAGTCAATTGAAAACCCCAACCCCCCGGTCCCAGGACATAGTGGGAGATAACAAGGGGATGGGAGCACTTTTGAACAATAATTTGTCCCCTGTGGGTGGTGGGTTAAACAACTTTTGCTTCACGTTCCAGTCCTCACCTGGGGGAAGAGGACAATGGACATGAATCTGGGAATATGATTGCTTGCGACTGTCCTATATAGACTTGGATCAAGTCTCTCTTGGGAAGATGAGGGGTTGAGCGTGCTGTTTTGTGGTGCACAAGGAGAATGGGGAGAGCTCTCCCTTTCCCACTCATGCACTGCTTCACGACATGCTCGAACCCTCGAGCGACAGACATGATCCAAGTCTATTTTCACTTTGAGAGTGTTGGCATCACAGATGCACCCAGTGGGAATTGGATTTGCACAGAATGTCAACCTGGTGAATAACTTTCCAACTAGTCCTAGTTATCCCTGTTTGTTTACACTAGTAGTTTATATTGACACTACAGTATGATGATTATATGTTGCAGCACACTGTTGTTTTCTCAACATTTGTGCTATATTTAACCCTTTCACTCCCAAATATGGAATTTTTTCCGTACTTTATTATTTTACTCTGTCTAAAGCCCTAATCAAACGAGAATGCAAGTCATCGCAAGTTGGCAGTCAGAATTTCTGTGGCGGTCGTTCAAACACCCAAATTAACAAAATAAAGGTTTCATGAGTGTTTTAAACAAGTTTTAACTTTGTCACGGTACATAATATTTTTGGGAAACTACAGTATTCAGAGCGGCTGGCTGAGATAGCGTGACTGCCAACTTGCGATGAATGGGAGGGGGGTTTGCCCTAAAAGTATCCCCCAGGAACTGGGGGTTTTGATGTCATTTGCTTGAGGTCTAGGTCAACACCCCCACTATGTCCCGGGACCAGGGGGGGTGGGGGTTTCAATTGACTAGTACATAAAACCCAAGACATTAGATGAAAACCGGTGTTCATCTAATTCTTAACATCTCAATTATCTATGCAAAATAAACAAGTTGCTGTATGAATAAATTTTACACACACTCATGAATAAAATCTCATGAGGGTTTATTTTAATTCATTTTCCAATTGAAATCGCTCGATTGAGATGTCATATCAACAACTCGTTGGTCGTGTTTCATCAGGGGAATCCAAACACTTGAAAACAATAAAACTACTCAGCCTCATGCTTTCATCATGTTTTCTCGTGTTTGGATCCCCTGATTAAACACTCAAACTCGTTGTTCATATATTACATGAAATGCATGCGATCATGCCATAGCAGGTATGTGTGTGTTGGGGGGGGGGGGGGAGCGAGCGAGGCAGGGGTGCCTGCTACCCCCATTTTTCACCAACTGATATTTTATAAGTGTTAAAAATATCAATTTTACCATGGTAGCATAAAATGAGATTCTGCCCCCCCCTCTCCACATTTTCACAACTTGCTAAGGCCCTTTAATGTCCCCTTATGAAGCAAATATTCTAAATTATGCACTACATAAGAACCATCCCAAAATTTCAACATTTCTCTGTGTTCAAAAATATCATTGAGTCACAATTACCAGGTTCCCCAGGCCAGGACATCTGGTTCACTTTATTTTTACAGTAATGGGTAATACATAGCAACAAATAAAATAAATATCTATAAGTTTTTGATATAACAAAATTTCATATAACAAAAATGCATTAAATTAAGGGTTTGATTATGTCATGGGCGTTCGTTGTGGGTGACGATTACAAATTGTCAAATTATTATCCACAAACTTGTTATGAACTGATTACGAAGAAACAAAGTGTCCGCTGACCTACTGTAGCATATCGATGTCACTTGCAACGAATGCCTGTGATGTAGTCAAACCCTTAAATTAATGTCAATTGATCGCCATTGCTTATTGATACTTCCCCACCTCCCTCCCCTTGGGAGACTAGGTGATAACATCACAGATGAAAATCTCATTAACTTGGTTTCAGGCACAAGGCTTGTGAACCAAGCAGAATGGTGTAATATCATATACCATTGTTATAAACACTATCTTTTATCGCTGTTATTGTTTATATGGCTATTGTGAAATGTTTAACCAGTTTATTATAGAAGCTCTTGGGTCTTCTTTTAAAACACCAACAATTTCTCATTAATTTTGATGACTTTTCAGTTTTGACCAATGCCTATCTTATTCTTCTTTTTTTTTACTTTCAAGGCTATGACAAGCTGAAAGCATACGGTTTTTCAATACATGGTGCGATTTGTGGATACAGCCGGCGAATTATATGGCTTGAAGTTGTCAGGTCAAACAAAGATCCAAATATAATTGCAGAAATGTTTTTGAACTGTGTCAAAGAGGTTGGTGGCTGTCCAATGCGTGTCAGGACAGATTGTGGAACTGAAAATGTATTAATGTCTGGCATGCAATGTTATCTCCAAGCAAATGGCACCGACCACTGGGCTGGTGATAAAGCACATGTTTATGGTTCTTCTCCCGCCAATCAGCGTATAGAGGCATGGTGGTCTTTCCTCAGGCGCAATAGGTCTGGTTGGTGGATCGATTTCTTCCAAGACATGTCGCAGAGTGGGATTTTAGAAATGGGAAATACATTCCATATGGAGGTGTTGTGGTATTGTTATAACAGATTGCTGCAAGAAGATTTATGCAGAGTTCAAGATCACTGGAATAGCCATTACATTAGACATTCACAACGTGAAACTGTTTCTGGGAATACCGGACATACTGTATTTTTTGCCTGAATATTATGGGGGAGAAAATTGCCTGATGGCGGTTTCAGATGTGAAGCTCAATGAAATGGAGGAAAGTATCCATGAAAATGTTGATGAAAACTTTTATAAAGAATATTTTGATTATGTGATTGAAACCAAAGGTTGGTTTTACCCGGGTAACGAAGCAGAGGCATTTGAGATGTATCAGAATTTAATAAATCTGCCACAGTGAATAACTTAAACAAAAATAACTTGAATAACTTAAATAACAAAACAGTAAATCAAAGAAACCCTAAAACTGACAGTGCAGCATGGAAGTAATACAATTATATATCACCTAATTTTCTAATGTATACACCTGTAGTGATTTTCTCTTACCAAATCAAATTGAAGCTTGATGGTGAAGTGAGAGCAAAAGTGTTGTTGGGATTGTTTGGAAGGATACATGTAGCTGTCAAGCGTACTGGAAGCTTAAATTAACATAATGTGTAGGTGACCTTTCAAACCATCCCAAGAACACTAGTTCTTCTCGCTACCAGCCTTTATCTTGTTCCAGTAACAAATTTAACATTTTAACAATGATTATTGTTTTGCCTAAGCAAGTCCAAAGGATGGTGAATTAAGAATCCCATCATCCATTTTCGCTTTAAATTCTTTAAATTCAATTTCAGTACTGCAGAACTTTATTCTACATCTTTATTCTACATCTTCCCAAAACTTTATTGTCGGTGTTGGACTGAACCCTAGAGGCGGTATTTCGTCACTGCCGGTGGCAAAGGTTAATACCTCTCCAAGTGTTGCATTCGATAGATGGGCTAAAATAGAAAAAGATATTGTTGAATGTTTCAGCTATTTATTTTAGTAACAAGTGTGCAGTTAGTAAGTATTTGAACATATTTGTGCTTGTCACTCAGACAAACTGTGTCTTACAACCCACAAATTGAATTTGGTTCATGTTATTTACCAAACTGAAGGCCTTAACTGTAAGAGCCTAAGGCCAAGGTCTGTGCAGTCAATACATTTTTTATGGGAAACATTTTCCCTAGTGGTTAATGAGAGGTCCACAATTTTAGAGTACGGACCTTGCATGCTAAATCCACCCACAAAAAGGCTAAAACCTTCATCAAATGTAGAAATATGAACAAACAAAAGTATGATATGGGATATAGTTAGTTATCAAACATAGTTGTGTGTGCGTGCAGGTTTAGCAAGAATAGACCTCTGCTTGTATGTAAATTGCCCATTTCAGATCATGTGACATTAACCCTCGAGAATCGTTCTTTTAATCAACTAATAAAAACATTGATTGGAACAATTCTCCAGGGTTAACGTCACATGGTCTGAAATGGTCAATTTACATTAAGATGAGAAGCTCTATAGAAGCATCAAGAATTCCAGTTTCTGGCCCAAATACGATGCATTATGATGTTGCATTTATGCAGTTGCATTTAGGATAAAAATAACTCGTATGACATGCAGTTGCATTTAGGATGACGTAGGCGAGGAGTACTGTACCTTCACAATCCTGCAAATAATCCCTCCAGTGCATCACAAATAGTTCATGTCGAGAATATTTGTTGCTGCCTGGCTCGTCAAGTACTGGTAGGAACAAGTTGTTAATGTCCAAAGCTCGTAATCGGCCCTCCTTCGCACAAAATGCTTGTTGCATTACTAGAGGGTATCTTTTCATTAATGTCAACATATCTAATGTTGCAAGACCTTGCCTCATTTGGTCAAGTGCGCTTCGAACGATGTCAATCACGAAGAAATGACACAGCTCTTTCACCATGTCTTCTCTGTTGTCCAATGTCTGTCTTTTGGAATAGCCACACTGTGCCAAGTAGGCAGACACATTTTGTAATGCTTGAGGAAACTTCACCATGTCTGCACCTGCAAGCTAAAAATAATAATAAATATGGAAAGGGTACATTCTATTTTACTGAAATTTTGCTCATTGTATATGCTCAAGAATGCAAACAAAATCCTACTTTTCGTAACTAGATTCCAATCCTTTAGCAAATTTTATTTCAGTTGATGGAATAGAATAAATCCTATCCCAGCTACTCTGTAAGTGGCTACCACTGACCCAATTAAGTTACAAAAATGAATTAATTATAATACCTCACCAACAGCAGTGCGCACTTCATAATCAGGAATCTCATCCACAGTCGGATTGATAAGCACGCCATCTTCTCCATTAACCAAAAGCTGGAATACTGCCTTTGAAAGAGAGTTTGCAGCAACTCCACCATTACACAAGGAAACAGCCAACAATTTCCCACACATATAATAATGCCTTTGAGACCGAGCTGTAAGAAATCACACACTAAGTGTTAATTAGTAACGGTATGAATAGCAGTAGCCCAGGATGTATTTCTCATAAAAACAATTTCACAGACCCTTTCCTCTAATTCTTGCCTAACCTTGGGAGTTGGGAAGTAAAGCCTTGTTTTTATCAATTCCACCAAACATCCCTGATGTTTCAAACATTTCTTTTACTGCCAATCGTAGAAATTCGCGTGTTGGTCCACCAAGGTCAACAGTGCCCTCTGATTTTCCCAAATCATCAGCAAACTGAACAGACAGTTTTCTGTCGGGAATGAAGCTTGACTTGGAGAGTTTGCTAAGGGCATCTTTTAGGCATGTTTTCTTCTGACATTAATTAGATTCTTCGCACAGTCTGGGTCACTATTAATCACAGCAGCAACATGCTCTGCCAGAATCTCTTGTAATGATACCCCTCCATCATCACTGAAATGAAAAGGTTAACAACTACTGTAATAAGAGCCACAAGTATAACGTATCCATTTATATATATGTACATGAAATTATATTTTGGACTATTTATGATTATGGTACACAATAAAATAAAACATTACCCCTCATCCTTTATGACATTAAGTTCTGTGATCATGTTCAGAACTTCTGAATCCTCTTCTCCATCTGAGTCAGAAATTAGACTTATGTATGAGCTGTTAAAAATCAATGGTGATGAAAATTAGTCTATTACTATATCCTTTCTACTGCTGACATTTAACCCTATTCCTAGTGCAATCATGCGGAACATTGGCTATATAAGTACTGATATTCAAATTAGTCAGGGTCAGTTTGTTCAACGCTTTACCCGTAAGGAACAGTTTCGTCATGGCTGAAGCTGAAGCCCAAATACCACAAGATGTACCAGTCGTCTTGCCGCCGCAAGTCGACCCTCCAGTTCATGAACACGTTCAACTTCAAGTAGACGTTCCGCCTCAAGTAGTAGTTCAACCACAACGGCAAGCTCCCCTGGTGGAGGTATGTATTTGTTCTATATATGAGAAGTTGGTAATTTTGTGGTCTTTTAAAACCCTTCGTTAGTTTGGTCGGGGCCGAGCAGTTTGTCATCTTATTACATTTCAAAAGGGTTAACTACAGCCGGGTGACATGTTACAACATGGGCCGACTTATGCGAGTTGTTTAATTTAACGGGATTTTAAAAATTCATATCCCACAGATTCTGGTGATAGCCAGCCGTATTGTCTCGCATCGTTTGACACGAAGACGTTTATTAGTCGATATATATCGTTTATAATTTGAGCTTTCGTTATTCGTGAGTTTGGTTGTGGCCAAGAAAAAGCACGTTTTGTTCGCTTTGAATAGTTAATTCACCCTCAACCACTTTCCATAAAAATTATATTGATTTGAGGTGCGGTTCGTTTATACAACACTATTCGTTACTTTATAATTAGCGTTTCCGCCTTACCAATGACTCGGTAGCGGCCGAGGAGGTTATTTACTTATGGCATATGCCTTACGAGTGACTTGGTAGCGGCCAAGGATATTATTTACTTATCGTGTATGCCTTACCAATGAATCGGTAGCGGCCGAGGAGGTTATTTACTTGTCGTGTATGCCTTACAAATGACTTGGTAGCGGCCGAGGAGATTGTTGATTTATGGCGTATGCCTTACAAATGACTTGGTAGCGGCCAAGGAGAATATTTACTTATTGTGTATGCCTTACAAATGAATCGGTAGCGGCCGAGACGTTTATTTTGCTTGTATAGACGTAGTCGGTTTTACAGCTAATTCGATTTGGGGCCAATAGACTACTGTTTTATTCTATAGTTATGAGTTAAGTCTTATAAACGCTCCAGTAGTGGCCGAGGAGATTATTTCCCTGTGTTATGTTTACAGCTAAGTTGGTTTGGGGCCAAGCAGCTGCCATGGTTTATCTCTTACAAATTGCTCGGTAGCGGCCGGAGAGATTATTTGCTTAAAGCTATTTGTTGCACAGAACTGGGAATGTTAAACTCAACTAACTCAAGGTTAGTTTATCTTATCCGACGGTAAAAACAACACAAAACCCCTTTGCGATGGATGATTCAATTGTGTTTTACGCGCATTTATTTGGTGGCCATATTCACCAGTTAACCATCAGGAAAATGCAAATATATTTGGATCTTGGATCTTAATTGATTGATCGCGTGACTTTCCCTTTCCGGCCTCCTAGAGAATTCCCAAACAGCCCATCCTGTGGAAAATTCAAGGATTTCGTTGATGTTACTATCAAAGAACGAGCACGAACGGGATCATTAATATTTTGGGGATTTGTTGGGCAAGTTTCGCCACCGCATTTGGTAATGCCTATTACCGTTGAGCCAAGTAAACCCAGAATGTGTCACGATGAGCGATTTCTCAACCTCTGTATTCGTGACCTTCCATTTTCCCTGGACTACTTATCCGATCTTCCAAGATATGTCGGCCCAGGGCACTTTCAAACCGTTTGTGATGATAAGAGTGGTTATGACCACTTGTTGCTAACCCCAACCAGCCGCACAATGTTCGGTTTACAGTGGGACGGTTGTTATTGTTAGGACTATTTTATCTCAGCAAGACGTGGACATCAAAATGTTACAGCGCTTCGCGGGAAAAACCGCGTCATTTTCTATCGCTGTTCCGGCTGCGCGTTTCCATACGCGCACCGTTTTTCGCGCCATCGGATCACACGTCAAAAAACATCGGAAATCCATACGTATCACGGGAGAGTTGCGTAAGGAACTGATTTACTGGCGATTTCTCGATGATTGGCAAGGACATTTGCCTTGGTTTGATGAGAGACACCTAGTTCTCAAATTCTATGCGGATGCTTCTAACACAGGTTGGGGGGAGTGCTCTTCTCCCAAGATCAGGAGCCTACTACCCTCCGGGACTACTGGAGCTCTGATCAACGTTCCAAACCCATCGTCATAAAAGAGGCCTTGGCACTTCTGAACAACCTTTCAGCGGCAGCTCCATCTCTGTCAAACTGCCGCGTCGAGGCGCATATGGACAGTTTGACCCTAGTCCAAGTTTGGAGAAACCAAGGGAGCAAAAGTGCTGATCTCATTTCAGTGATTCAATCCATCCTCGATTTATCCCTACGCTTGAATATTGGACTCACAGTGTGTCACGTGCCGTCCAAGTTGAATTTGGCGGACACCCCGTCTCGAGTTTTGTCCGATGCCGATTGCATGCTCACTGACCGCGTATGGCATGATTTAGAGACAAAGTGGGGTCCCCACACAGTGGATCTTATGTCTCTCGACTCCAATGTCCATAAAGGTTCAGACGGCGAGGCACTGCGTCATTTCTCTCCGTGGCCAACGCCCAAGTCTGCTGGAGTTAATTTGTTCGCGCAGACCATCCAGGCTGAGGATAATGCGTATATATTCCTGCCATTAGCTATGATTGGCCCAGTTGTTCGTTTTTTACTCTCCTTGGGTGGTCGATTTACCATTGTCGTTCCCGATATTTTTCCGCGACGGTTTTGGTGGCCTCTCGTCGACGGACGTGCGATAGACAAGCTCTGCTTGGGGTTAAAGGCACAGCTCGGTACCCTTCTATTCCCGACACGAGCGGGGACATTCGAACCCAGGCCTCTCGATTGGGACCTGTGGGCTTTTAGATTATAAATGATTGGGGAACTCTCCGACGTGCGGTTTTCGTATTCTCTTTTATTGTTGTGTCAGGGAGTGTCAAGGATATGGCGCCCGGCAAAGATTTGTCAACATTGCCACTACCCGAATGACAACTGTGCTATATTTTGCCAACAATGTGGCGTTGCACAGATTCAGGTCAGCGGCCGCACCGAGTCCCCAGACGCCAAAAGGTCCAGGATAGATATACCAACGATAGACAACAGAATTCAGGAACTTCAGTCAGCAAGAATTTCATCGAAGTATGGTCGGCAAAAATCACAATTGGAGGTCGAGCTCCAGGCATTTCTTAAGGCGCTTAACACACAACAGACAGTTTTCTCTTGTCAGCCAAAAGATCTCGTCCGTTTCCTCGTGTGGAAAGATCGCAAAGGGAGAACGGAAGTTCATAAGTCGGATTGTAAGTTCCTGGGTTCTAATACCAAACGGCAATGTGACTGCCCATCACGGCTATCTGCAGGTACTGTCGACTCCATAATCGGTAAGCTTCGCTCCATATTTAACGCGCTCGATCGGTCGGGCGACTACGACGTCCGTTCAGGAGGCGGTAATCCAGCTGCGCACTTCCTGGTGAAGCAATACCTTAAGTCAATACAGGTAGAGCAAGCGCAGGCAAGGATATCGCCCACTCAGGCTACACCCATCTTCTTTGACAAATTTCAGAAGATTATTTTTCATTTGCGAGAACTTATTTCCAACCCCACCGCGACCGCCATTGAGAAATATATTCATTCACGAGATCTGGCATTCTTCACACTTGAGTTTGTCACAGGACAGCGAGCTTCAGATCTCGGAAGGCTCAAGACTATGGATATTTTGCAGGATCCCGCGGGCAAGAATTTGGTTATCCATCAGCGAATTGGTAAATCTATAATAGCCGGTATTGCCAGACCAATTCCTATCCGACCATCACAGAACCCAGCAATCTGCCCGATTGAAAATCTAAAATTTTACCACACACTGTGCAACGCTATGAAAATTAACTTGGCGAAGGGATTCCTTTTTCGAACAACGACAAAACATGCTGCAGTTTCCACTTCTCCGTTCTTGGCACCAGCGGCTCAAGCGAGGCTCGTTGTATATTTAAAGTCTTTGGGTTTGTACACAAATGAAACTATTCGTGGTTTCCGGGGCGGTACCGCCATCCTGCTCCGTTTGATGGGCGCCTCCAAGGAAGATATCGCAGGACACATTGGTTGGCAGTCCACTAACATGGTTGACCATTATACACACGAGGATAAAGTTCTTGCGTTGGTCGACACTTCGGACAAGTTAAGTGTTAGTGCTTTGCCAGTGGCTGGGCGCATCCCATCGGCGGATTTGGGGGCTCGATTCCATCAATGTAACAACTTAGTCGGTTTAAAACCTTTCTTTACCACCTCGTAAATAGGCTTAGATTGGGGAAAAGGAATGAGTTTTGGGTATGGGTTTGAGTTACGGGTAGTGAGGTGGTAGGGTAAGACCCGGGGTTGTTAGGAATTAGCAAGTGGGAGGTGTACTCCGGCGACAGGGCTCACATTTCCCATAACTCTCTGTCTGTGAGCCAATGGGAGCAAGAGGGCAGTTGGAATAGATTACTATTCCTAGTGCAATCATGTGGAACATTGGCTATATAAGTACTGATATTCAAATTAGTCAGGGTCAGTTTGTTCAACGTGATCCCGTGAGAGTTTAGTTAGGAAGACCTGCAGTTATAGTAGTGCTATTATAGCATTGCACGATTTCTCACACGCGACTCCATAGGCTCGGAAGTGAAGTTCTTATAATTATGGGGGGATGATTGTTGAATATAATATTGAGTTGGTATAACAAATTAGTATGTCATAGATCGGATGGTTGTGTTCATCGTTTTTTCCCCCTCCTCCCCTCCCAAAACAGTCCGCTGCCTTGTTCCCCGGCTCCCGGGCTAACATTTCCCATAACTCTCTGTCTGTGAGCCAATGGGAGCAAGAGGGCAGTTGGAGTAGATTACTATCCAGACTGGGAATTTTTGCCCACGGCGAATTTAAAGCTTTGTAGCTTTTTGAGTATTTAAAATCCATGAAATTTTGTGACTTTTCATAACTAGTGTTGCGGAACACTTCTGTGTGTAAAAATGTTTTTTACACTGATTAAGCATTGCCATAGCAACCTCATTTCCATGACGTTTATGGCAAAAATTTCGAATTTTCGCTTTAATTTAGTTTTTTTTGGTTTTTTTTGAGTATTTGATTAACCTTAGTATTTTTAGTATAATTCCAATTAACCTTAGTATTTTTAATATAATTCCATGAATTTTGTGTTATTTAAGCTCATCTAATGACGTCACAAATCCAATATGGCAGAATCCAAGATGGCCGAATAATGATGTCATACAATGATTGTCATACATCAATTTAATATTTATGAAAAATTGCTTTTAAACTTAGTTACGGATGCTCATAGGATATGTCAAATAATGTCTAAAGATAGAAAATAGAACAAAGCTTGATTAATTAATATAACATTTTCCTTCTTATCACAACAACTACCTCAACGACTATAAACAAAAAAATAAACCAAATTCTTCCTAAGTTTTAAAGTTTTATAGTTTTATCTTTTTCTACTGGCCCTAACTACAGTAATAATAATAATAATAAAAAAAATTGATTTGAGAGTTTTTCTTGTCTATTATTTGGCTGTATTTCACTTTGTTGTATTTTTAGGTATGACGTCCCCAATGATGTCATCGTCATAGATACGTAACATCTGGATCTCGGAAGGCTCAAGACTATGGATATTTTGCAGGATCCCGCGGGCAAGAATTTGGTTATCCATCAGCGAATTGGTTAACACTTTGTGGCCTGGACCTCTGCCTCTGCTGAATAAAATCATCTGGCGTTAGCCAGAATAAAATACTAAAGACTCGTCTTCAGGCTTCAAGTGTTAACATACCAAGTTTCCTTTGATAGCATAAATACTTTCTGAGATAGTAACCGCGGGCACTTTCCACCCCCACCCCCGGTCCCAGAATACCAAAAAAAGCCTGGTCTGGATCCTTTCCTAATGAATTATGAATGCATAACAAAAAGAAAGCATAACACTAATTATCCACCTGCTTCCAAAGAAATACATGTATATACTATAAAAATTAGAAGATCCATTTGGTTGATGAAAAGCATTTTCAGTAAAAAATAGTACTGCTGAGTGAAGCATGTCAGAACTTCCTTTTTTACCAATGGGAATAGAATAACATAGTAAGTGAAGCCTTGAAGGCAGTTTTTTAAGACACCCAAATGGATGGATAGAATAACACAACTACCTGTAACAAGAAGTGCTTCCTTTTTTTGTAGCTTTTACTGGTTTATCTCTAAAAATGGGGTAAACAAAGAAGTCAGCTATTAGTCATGCCCAGTATGTTTTTGACATAAATCCTGACATAAATCTCCCCAGCCATGGATCATTGGTTTTGGTAGTAAAGTATTTAATATCCTAAACGACTTACTCTGTAGGGTTGGTAGTTGATGAACATCCTTGTTTTGTTGGGTTAATGTTGCCTATCGGTGGTTTCATTTCCTAGAAAAGTATCCAAATATAACCACAGTGCACAGATTATACCAATCATAATATACATCTACAGTGTTATACATGTACAGTATTGTATGTACACATCAGACTATACTATTGCTGTTGAAAAGATGGGTTTGGGTAAGTTGCCCCCGGGAGGGGGCCTCAATTCAATATATTCAATTGTACTATATGTACAGTATGTTTTGAACATTATTTTGGAACTAAATTACAATTTAATAAGCTCTTTTTGTTTATTTTCAAGCAAGAGAAAAAATTATTAAAATTCGTTCAAGCTGAGAAAGTCCCAGAGCATGTTTATTCCCTGGTGTTTCGATCACAACTTGAATTCGTCCCACAATTTTTCTTTCAACGACTGTTATATAAATAACATTAATAGGTTAGATTGGGATCAGAGGAACACCGCTGCCAAACGTTTGCGCATGCGTGAATTCGCTAGAATAAATATCAAGAGAAGCCGTGGCGACAACAACCAGACAGCGAAGACTAAGTAAGACTTGACTATTCATTTGTGTTTAAAAAAAAGGGTAAAAAAAATTAAAAAGGGGTAATTTCAGAATATGTTACAATATTGACAAAGAAGTCATGCACAAATTATCTACCTTATCATTCCGGTAGTATGCTTATAATTTTAACTTTTGTGTCCGACTCTCGGACCAGTCCAAATATTTCAGTGTTTTCCCGCTCTTTTTCTGAAGACAAGCTCGGACGTTGCGCATGCGCAAAACGTTTGGCAGCGGTGTTGGTCAGAGGTTGAAAGGGGCCCGGGAAGGTGTATTACGGTTAGGGTCGGTGGGGTTTTTGGGCGAATTTTTTTTCTAGCTTTGTGACGCGAAACACAAGGGAGTTACCCAGAGTGCCAGGCTAGCATGCATACAATAAAAAAAATCATTTACCTGCGAATCACTGTCACTATTCAACTCACTGGCAGCTAATTCGTTGCTCATGTTCCCAAAGAAATCCGTTACCTTGCATAAATATAGGGTGATTCGCTCGTACGGCTTCCCCAGTTCTTGCTTATACCTTTGCAAGGTAAAATCTTCTTCGCACCCAGGTAGCTTGCCAACACGAGTCTTGTCCGGATACAAAAGATAATATTCGTCGATGCGGTCAGAAAGACTTCGATTGAATTGACTGTGCTTTTCTACGGCTCTCACGAGCAATTCCCTGACACCGATGGAAGGAAGAACCGAAACAGTATGGTTTCCACCCCTGATGATCTTTAACTCGCCAAGTTCTTCTCTGTAAGTCATCGTGCCAATCTTTACGTTGGCAAATTTTTCCTCGGTCTTGCGCTTCTTTGACTTGTTCGTGAAATGGCCTCTTCGCTCTGTCTCTTTTCGACCTCTAAATTCTTCATATGTAAGAATTGGAGGCCCAGTACCAGCTGCTAAACCTTTAGGCTTTACCATAGTACATGTGCCTCCACTTGCAGTTACATTGGAACTTGAAGTACTCCCAGAAGGACCAGACCCTGGCGACTGTGTACCACATTTGTGGCAAAACAATGCATTTTCGATAAGCTTTGTTGCCACACTTAGAACAAAACATCGCCATATATTATAATATTAATTCGGAATCCTAATGAATAAACATCATTTCATTTAAATATTTCCTGCGTCATTGTCGAAGGCACAGGTCGAAGGTTTACGAGCATGCGTGACGTAATGCGCGCGCACGGTTTCATATTTTTATTTGCAGGTAGGTGTGAATGTTTTTACTTGGAGGTTTGATATTTGTGTAGGTATCAAAGTTTGTTATCGCGTGTGATTTTTTTTTCTTATTTATTGTTGTGTATAATTTTTTATTTGGGGGGTGTATAATTTTTTACTTGGAGGTGTATATTTTTATTTGGGGGTGTATATTTTTATTTGGGGGTGTATATTTTCTTTTATTTGGGGATGTATATTTTTATTTGGGGGTGTATATTTTTATTTGGGGATGTATATTTTTATTTGGGGGTGTATATTTTTATTTGGGGTGTATAATTTTTTATTTGGGGGTATATATTTTTTTATTTGGGAATGTGTTTTTTATTTGCAAGGTGTCCCTTGTGAGCCACCGTAAATAATGATATAACACATGATGACATTAAAGTTAACTTAAACATAAAATATCTCTTTTGTTTATCGCTTTTAATCTTTAGCAATGTATTTTTTCATGATATAATTCTCATCATTATCATTCTCATCATGATGACATCATCATCATCATCACGATCATGATGACATTATCATCATCATCATCATCATCACCATGAAATCATGATGATGACGACAATAATGTTATGATGATGGTGATGATGATGATTATGATGATTTCATCATAATGATAATCATTAAAATCATGATGATAAGATGATGATATTAATGTTATGATGGTGATCGTGATGTTGATAGTGGTGATGCTGTCATCATAATGATGACGATGATGAAGATGTCATGATGATGTCATAATGATAATAACGATGACCTCATCACTCATGACGTTAATGACGATGTTGATGGTGATGATAATGAATATTTCCGTTTTTCGTTATATTCGACCGGGCTTAGTTTTTTGACGGTAACTGTCGATATAATTACAACATACAATAGTTACACCCTCATTTCTTGTCACAATACATTACTAGACATAGCCCGGTTGAATATTTCCGTTTTTCGGTATATTCGACCGGGCTTAGTTTTTTTACGGTAACTCTCGATATAATTACAACATACTATAGTTACACCCTCATTTCTTGTCGCAATGCATTACTAGACATAGCCCGGTTGAATATTTCCGTTTTTTTGGTATATTCGACCGGGCTTAGTTTTTTGACGGTAACTCTCGATATAGTTACAATATACAATAGTTACACACCCTCATTTCTTGTAACAAGACATTACTAGACATAGCCCGGTTGAATATTTCCGTTTTTCGGTATATTCGACCGGGCTTAGTTTTTTTATGGTAACTCTCGATATACTTACCACATACAATAGTTACACCCTCATTTCTTGTCACAATACATTACTAGATATAACCCGGTTGAATATTTCCGTTTTTCGGTATATTCGACCCGGTTTAGGGAACTCTCGATATAGTTACAACAAACAATATCTACACCCTCATTTCTTGTCGCAATACATTACTAGACATAGCCCGGTTGAATATTACCGTTTTTCGGTATATTCGACCGGGCTTAGTTTTTTGACGGTAACTCTCGATATAGTTACCACATACAATATCTCCACCCTCATTTCTTGTCGCAATACATTAATAGGTATAGCCCGGTTGAATATTTCCGTTTTTCGGTATATCCGTTTTTGGAGGGCTCTAAAGTTTATTTTTCTGTTTTGAGAGTTGGGAGGGTGCTTTAAAATACTAGTTGGTTTAAAAGGGGGCGGCGGAAGGGCGGCGTGTTTATAATATACAGGTTTATTACTTCAACTGCAGCCAGTGCATGACCAAAAAAAGCCTCAGATCCGCAGCGTGAGTGGATAACTATTTGAAGTGTGAACGCTGTCGCGTATATTAATTACTTGCGTAACGTAAGTGACGATGTTGTTATATCCAAAGCGTCTATGAACGGCGTCATGATTTTGACTCAACTTTTGTACTTTTTTACTTGCCCCCCCCCAAAATAAAAGTAAAACTTGCCCTCCTGGATTTTTTAAGGGTTTAAACGGTGTTTTTTGTTTTGTTTTGTTTTGTTTTATTTTATTTTTAATCTTAAATTACTAGTATTTCATTTTCTTACATAATTTTTTTTTTGCTTGTAGTTTTCTTGAAAAAATTATTTCCCCACATATAAAGATAAATACCACAGAATTTTGTTGCGGCCATCCCATAATGCAATCCGCTCGCGTTTCACACGAAGCACATTTTCAACGCAAGTTCAAGATTGCCACTGACGGTATAAATTATTTACGATTCCACTGTGCTTTTTAAATATAAACATGGCTGTTCCAAATCCAAGTAACGTAAGTATGATATACTGCATGATTTTACAGTATTGCCTTGAGTTTTGCATTTTATAGATTTTAATTAGTTGATTTTTGCATTTGTTTTGTATTTTTGACTGCAGTTTAATATATGAGATACAATCTTGGACAATAATAGTTGTAACAGTCAACCCCTCCCCCCTGATTCAATGTTTTTTATATGAAACTCCAGTCCAACATTGTTTCAGTTCGGTCAACATTGAATCGGGGGAGGGGGTGTTACAACATTATTGTTCAAGATTGTCCTTGACTGATTTTTCTTAATATTGTATAAAATACAGCTAAAATATGATTTCAATTTGTAAATTAAAGTCGATAAACAAATTGTGAAATTTGAGACTGTTTCGTGCAATTAGTAGAGAGATATTTGCATTTAAAAATGTATAGATTGCGCTCTACTACGAGGCCCTTTCTTTGTTACTCAATAATATCTACGTCACTAGAACAGTATTGCGAGAGAAAGTGCATTCTGTCGGTGGAAAAAATGTAGGTTTCGATATTTGGATAACTGTTGAATCGAAAGAGAGATGTAGTTATAATATTGCTATTGTTTAGATATGACGCTCATATTTCAGCCGTTGGGTCTTCTGTAGTTTTTGAAGCTATTAATCTTAATATAAAAATAATAATGCTCCCATTGACAATTCATTGATAGTATTAGCTGGGGAAATAATTTTTAAACTTAAATAAAATGTTCTATTATGAAATGAAATACACCGTGCTTATTTTCCCCCAATCATCATGTCAGATAGATTCAGTTAAAGCCGGCTCAGATATCAATCATCCAACGGCTGAAATATGAGCGTCATATCTAAACAATAGTAATATTATAAATACATCTCTCTTTCAACAGCTATCCAAGTATCGAAACCTACATTTTTTCCACCGACAGAATGCACATTCTCTCGCAATACTGTTCTAGTGACGTAGATATTATTGAGTAACAAAGAAAGGGCCTCGTAGTAGAGTGCAATCTATACATTTTTAAATGCAAATATCTCTCTACTAATTGCACGAAACAGTCTCAAATTTCACAATTTGTTTATTGACTTTAATTTACAAATTGAAATCATATTTTAGCTGTATTTTATACAATATTAAGAAAAATCAGTCAGGACAATCTTGGACAATAATAGTTGTAACAGTCAACCCCTCCCCCCCGATTCAATGTTGTTATATGAAACTCCAGTCCAACATTGTTTCAGTTCGGTCAACATTGAATCGGGGGGAGGAGGTGTTACAACATTATTTTCCAAGATTGTAGCTTATTTCAAAACATTTAGTCGTTTATTATTTTTATGGGAGTGAAAAAAAACATCCGGCCATTCCGGCGGTGCATTTAAAATATCGATTGAGACTACGTTTACACGATACCGGACGAATTCGAGACCGGTCTTGAATTCGTCCTATTTCGCCGTGTAAACATCGATGCGACGCAGGCTAACATGCAGGCGGACCCGTTGCGAATTCGAGACCTGTTCCGAATTCGTCCGGTACCGTGTAAGTAGGGTCTAAAATATAAAGTCTATAAAAAGCGATGGCCTGAAAAACTATTCTGGTCGACACAAACGTTGTGTGTGCTAATTACGCAAAAAATTTTGTTTTGGTATTTTTAAATTTCTATGGTGTAACGTAACCTTAAGGTAATTCCTCAGTTTTGCAATAACTCAAGATTTACCCAAGTGTTAGTGATGAAAACACATAAAAATGTCACAAATGAGGCTAAATCAACTAATAATAACTTTGACAAGAAGATACTAACTTAATTTTTGGTTTTTGAAAAGTTATAAATTTGTTGCGTGGTTTCGTATATACAAATGCTCTATATTCAAGCTTTAACCTTGTGTAGCTCACAAAGGCACTTGGTGACCCTCCATCATTATATAATCATTATATAATCGCAAAAATGTTTGTCAATTGTTTATATTTTCATCAAATTTTCTTCCATTATTTATTGCGATTAAAAAGTTTATAAATAAGTGCATCTAAAATATCAAATATTTTTCCAGTCGGTATAAACTAAGTGCTTTTATGAAGGAGTTTTCAAGATAAGACGAAATAAAAAATTAACTAATTAAAAAATACATACAATTAATTGGGAAAACATCATGGTTTACAGGCAGCTGTATTTACTTGTAAATGAGTTCGGTGACTCCAACTTTTTTTTATTTTACTAATCAACATATCATAAATTTTAATACTGCCAGGGAAGTTTCAGCAACCTTTCACTTCTAGAAGAGGGGGACATTGGGATTTTCAGTGTTACGGTATTGTAGTGTTTTTCGTGTGGTATTCGGTTTTATTCATTCTAAGTTTTTACCACGTGACAATGAGATTTTTCAGTGAATACCATCCCAGGGCAACGCGTACCTAGGGTATTTTCTCCGAGGCGTGGTATTCGAAATCGAATACCCCGCAGATGATGTACACAGCGGCGCTCGTACCATTCCATCGCCTAATTTCATCGGACGCAAATATGGCGATGATGAAGGATTAAATTAACGATGAAATTCACAGGATATTGGAAAACAAAGACGCGGTAAATACTAAGAAGATAACAAGGCTTGCCTATAACGTTTTTAGTAGCGTGATTGAGGTCGTCAAAGCGAAAGAAGACATTCCAAGTCAAACAGTTATCGAAATTAATGTTGTGTATATTTTCTAGTATCTATAAAAATATAAAGTACATGCAATGTTCGGTATAATATATCATCTACAGACCTGTCACTCGGGGTATTCCACACAAAATGACCCCTCGGGATAAAATATCCTGATATTTTATCCCTTGGGGTAATTTTTTATGTAATACCCTTTGTTCCAAGTCTATAAATGATAAATATATATATTTATCACATACTCTTTCTTGCCTTTATCAGGGTGATAACAGGGAGCGATAAAAACGATATGACGCACTGAACTATCTGTCGAGTCAACTCGCCTTTTGTCATGTGAATTTTAACTTCAAATACTCAAACATTATAGAGCCTGAGAGTTACTAACCTGTTCACTATCGTCTTTCTCGTCATCACTGCCCGTATATACGTCATCCACATTCAATAACTTTTCCTGATAAAAAAAAACATGGCAATGATTGATTCACTTATGGCTTAAAATAACTGAGAGGCAGACGCTCTAACCATTGAGCCATGGAGACTCAGATGGCAGAGCGAAGATAAATTGTGTTACTGGTTCGATTTGACATGTGTACTTCGTACTTGAAGACTCAACATATCGGTAATTATCCAATGTATGTTAATAATGATGTATAGTTTTTCAACTGTACATTGTTAGCTTGGTGTATATATGAGTTATATATGAGTGTGTGTATATGAGTTATAGCTTGAGAACACACACTTCAACATCATATATACACCAAGCTAAGAATGTACAGTTTAAAAACTATACATCATGTCAAATCGACCTAGTAACACAATTTATCTTCTCTCTGCATCTGAGTCTCCATGGCTCAATGGTTAGAGCGTCTGCCTAGCATTTGACTAGCTTTGACGGGAGTATCTATTTGGCGCGGGTCGCGGGTATGTGGCGCGGGTCGCGGGTAAATGTCGCGGGTCGCGGGTAATTTGGCGCGGGTAATTATTCCGGGCGGGTATTGTTCACTTTCTCTCTTTGCGCTCTTGCCTTCGTTGAGTCAACATCGCCACGAGTTTTTCAGGAATATCGTATCCTAAGTAATCCTTATTCAGTTTTTTCTCTTTCTTTGACGGAAGTCTTTCTATTTGGACCTTAAGGTATGATGTGTATTATAAAGTTTTGCATTATTCATACTGATCATACCTATATAATTTATAGTTTTTAGTATGATTTAAATATTAAAATGATATGTAAATATTTTATGTAGATGACTAGTGCGGGAAGTAAAAGACTTTCTTGCTTGTTGGAGGCCACCAAAAGAGGTTTGGCGTTGCGATACGATCCACCTGGATCCGCAAATCGCTGCTTCTATAGATGTCTAGCGAAATTTTTGGGCTTAAGCAAAGATGATGTCGTCGACATGTTGGAGAAATTCATGCTTGAAAATCAAGTTATCCCCATTGAGAATGAGGTGAGTGTTTGCTGTTTAACTATTATTATACGTGTTTTTTTAATATTTCTTTAAATATTTGTCCCAATTTTATTGATTTACAGCGTGGGGAAGTTGTCGAAACAGACTTGAACAACTTTTTCTCCGATGCTGATTTTCCTTCGTGTGGGAATAAGCGACCAGTATCTTGGCATGATACTGTGATTTCTGTGATGCGGGATGAGATGACTACGCACGCAGTTATTACTGCGTCTGCGCTGTTGTTTCGTTTGGATATTATGATCCTGGATTGGGAAGCGGTAAGTACAGTAGTCTATAAAGACTAAAGTATGGTTTAATAAAAACATTTTTTACGCCGTTGATATTATTCCGACAAAATTATCCCTACTAATCCGAACCCCGACGGCTAAAAAAGACCATAACCCCAAATATCCCTAAAAACCCTAAATATCCCTAGGAATTGCTGGGCAAATATACACTTCCTTTTCTTAATATATGCTAGGGATATTTAAAGTAAAATTGGGGGTATTTAGGGTTAGGGGATACCATGTTTACATCGCCATGTGCAAGGGGAAAACAATTTTCTGTCAAATTCCCTACCCTACCCTTAGGCCTAGGAAGGTACTGCAATTGTACAGTAGGTCAAATCTTTTAAAAACATGGCCCCAGGGAACACACTGAGGCAAATTTCAGTTAATTTATAATAGCCTGAGTATCAGACCCTGAAGGAGGACTGAGTATCAGGCCTTGGAGGTGGAGGGACGATATTGGGTTGAGGGACGGGAAAGAGAGGAAAAGGAGGGCCTGACACAAGCACACCTTGTTACTTGTGTTGCGAGTCCGGATTCTGGATGCGGTATATAATTGGACAAGAAGATAAAACTGGATTTGCAATATTGATTGACACAAGTACCTCACAACAATTTTTATTTGGAATATATTTTGCGCATTTGCTATCATGATGTACGAGGTTTCATTGCATACTGTACTTTTTCGTCAGCAAGTTTATCGAAAAGTACAAACAACAATTTGATTGTTTAAAGTGATTCCTGTTCTGCAAAGTCTACACAACGACAAGCAAATATGATTTTCTTACTGTACAGTAAACGGAAAACCGAGCAGTAAACAACTGCAATGCTACTTAAACGGTTGCAACTTGATTGTATTGAACTTGTCAATCAATATCACAATGTTGCATAATGCAATATTGCATTGTAATATTGCAAAGTCGCATGCAAAAGAACTCCGGTTTGACTGTAGTACAAATATTTCATTATATGGGTTTCCCTTTAGAAACTGACAAAAACTAAACCTGCACAACAGCTGCCTGCAAACCAAATGTACTTGGCATATACAGGAGATCATTACATGCTTTTAAAGGGACAACTAAAACCTGTAAGTGCATAATATTATATACTTCCTTTTACTTAAGGATTTTTATTTAGAAAGTTTATGAGACAATTCATGTGTTGCTTGTAGGTGACTGAACAGCCTAGGTCAAACACAGTGGTTATATCTTCAGATTCTGATGTTAGCATTTTATCTCCACCAAAAAAGAGAAGACAAAATGTATGTAGTTTGTTGTGACATGTTAATTTTGGTAAAACTCTGGTAAAACTTTATTGAATACTGGATTGTACAGTACAACCTTCCGGTTACAGTAGTTGCAGAATAGATGTTTTATCTGTCGAATGGGCTTGTGTGTTTAATGATGTACATACAGTACCAATCAGCCGCTCATATTTTATCTATATTGAATGTGTACAGGTATGTAAGTATTTTGAACACACAGTTTACACTTTACAGATGTTATCGTGTTACTGTACATATTCATGTTTTAAACTTGTTCCTTTTAATAATATTTAAGGTCAAAAGGGAAAAGAAGACCATACCAATTATTTCAGATTGGAACTGGCCAGATGAAGAGGATTTTAATCCTGGAATTAGTATATTTAAAGGAATAAAGTATAATTTGAGTGAAAATGATCGTACAAAGGAAGAGAAACAGGTACATAAATACATGTAATTTATTATATCAATAATATATATTTATATACACTAGTAAATATTGAAGTTACTGCAACATAATTTTCTTGCAACTATAGACGTGTCTCGATTTAACCAGTGATGTATCTAGTGGGAATGAGCAGGAACCTGATATACCGTCAATCAAGAAAAATGATGAAAATAAATTACCAAAGGTACTGTAATTGCACTAACAGTAACAGTAATATTATATGTCATTATAAGCATCAGGATTCAGGATGTACTGTACATATGCCCACAGAAGGCACAGATGCAGCTTTTTGGTTCGACTCTTCTATAATGATATTGCAGCACAGTAAGCATGATGCATACTCATTCTTATAGGACACTGTCACAGCACAGACAAAACAGTGTGGTCATGAACGGTTGGAATCATTGAAAAGGTACATGTTATGAAATGTGATTGATTTTGCACCACAGTGTAAATCGTCTATTTAAAAAAACGTGTTTTGTCCAAATTTGATAAAATGTTCAGTGTTCAAATTCGAACAGCAAAGAAAACATCACCTCCTTTAGCCATGTTTTCATGTTTCATGCACATGGTCACATGGTGTGGCCATGCATGACAGGTTGACTTTTCCACGGGCGGAGAGGGAGGTTGAACCCACAATAGCTATAGATAGAACCAACCCTAATGCAAGGGACACTCAAATTACATTGGGAGTTGGGACTCTTTCACGATCACTTGCACTACTGCTGCTAATTAGTATATTGTCATTGTTATAGATGTGTTGCAAGTGATTCAAGTGACTCGAGTGATAGTGAAACAAAATATGTTCCAGCAAGAAAGCAGAGAAAAATTGGGCCACTTCTTTGGAGGAAAAATAAGATAGAAAAAGTAGAAAGAGTGCCGGCAGCTATAAATGGTTTGAAGGTCTATGAAATTCAAAAGCCAGAGTCTGGGAGTTATTTTTCCGTATTAAGAGATGGCCGATCATGGAAAAAAGACTCTGAGACACAATGGAAAGGGTATAACAAAGTGAGGTATTCAAATTGTCGTGGTTCATTTGAATGTCAAAATGCACAATGTGACTTTAAAAAAGAGTATGGTGTAACTAACAGGAGCCAATTTGACAAAAAAAGTAGTGATTGCCTTATATGTGGTGAAACAGGGACTTATGTTCCTTGTTCAGCTAGGAAGTATATTGCGCATCGAGCAAGAAGCATCCATGTCTACCATTATGGAGATCACACATGTCCATTTAAACCAGTACTGGATCAGAAAACAGAAGATGTCCACCGCAAAGTTTGTGAAAACCCTGCTGCCACCCCTTCACAAATACAAAGCAGTATTATATTGTCCAAAGTGAGGGAGCACAGTGATTGGTCTGTGGTGGAGCAAGCTGCTGAATCAGTCTTGAACAGAAAACGGATTTCAAATGAGAAGGAAAAGATAAAGAGACAGAATGAGCCTCTTGGCCATTACTTTGAAGCAGTAGCTCATTTCAAACAATATACTGACACGCGGGATCCTTTCTATATACATACCTTGAACTTTAAGGGACACGATCCCAGTAAACAGTCATTTGTGTTTAAAATGAGTAAACTAAAGGCCACATTCGCTTTGAATATGGACAGAACAGGTGAACATCCTTTAGGACAGGAGTTTTGCTACTTTGATGGTAAAGTTAAGAGATGCAGTGGATTTGTTTCCCTTACTGCCAGTGTCTACCATCCAGTACTACGAAAACTTATCGCACTGGCAACCATGGAATGTGAAGGGGAAAACACCACAACAGTGGCCTTATTTTGGAAACATTTTAACGATGTTCTCAGAAAGGAAAGTGGAAATGCACAATATTTTTTCAATCCACATGAATGGCTTACAGATATGGCTGGGGCTAATATGCAAGGACTGAAAGAAGTTTTTGGCTCATCCATCTCAGACAGGATCAAGACCTGTGAATTTCACTTTAAGGAATGTCGAAATAGACAAGCCCGCAAGCTGGATGAAACAACAGCAAGGATTTTCAAAAATCTGTGTAATACCCTTCTGGAAGCTGAGAGTCCAGTTGGTTATGAAAAAGCCCACGAGAACATGGAAAATTTCATCTCAGAAGTCGATACAAGATCATTTTTGAAATCTTGGTTTGACTGGTGGCACAAACGAAGAAACATGATCTTCCGTGCATTTTTATCTGGTAGTTTGCAGGGTGGTTCTAAAATGAATCAAGCAGAAACCATCCATGCAAGCTGGGTAAAAAGAGATACAATGAACATGTCATTACTAAATGCAGCACAGGCCGATGTTAGAGACAATATTCAGCTTGAAGTTGAATATAAGGCATTCTTAAATGGAACTGCACAAGCTGGAAGAGGACCTTCCATACAAGCACGGCAAAGAAAGGATGCTTCAGCCCAGTTCTCTAGAGCCAGAGCGCTTGGTGTTGAGTTAACCAGGGATGACATAACAGATGAAGAACGAATTACCGCCTACAACAGTGCATGCAGCATAAGTGGCAATGCCAACCCAAACGATAGACACAATGCCAGTGTCTCAGCAGGACCCCGGCGTTCATCGGGTGAAAGAGGTACACGATTCAGGTCATCACGTAGCAAGGTTTTCACAAATCGACTTGCCATGGCAAAAAAAGAAAAGAACAGCATTAAAGTTGTTGATTCACAAACAGAAAGAAACACTTCAGTGAGTCACAAATACAGTATAGTAACAAGCTCATCAGCAAGTTATTGTGTCAGCATTGGTAAAAAACATTCATGTAAATGTCCAGATTTTGCACAACACAATGAAAAGCAACTGTGCAAACATATTATATGGGTTTTACTCTTTATTTGCCAATTGCCAGAGACTAGTGAGCTCCTCCATCAAATACTTTTAACGGAATCTGAAATTTCAGAAATTTTAGGGAACACTCCAGCTGTCCCAGATGAATTTAAATACGTCCTGAGCTCTAACCGACAGAGCAGAAAACAATATGTGAATATGCTTTTGGAAAATGATCCACGTAATGGTAAGCCAAAGGTATGGGTTCTAGCCAGAAAAGAGAAAAAAAGAGGACCAGCCCCACGATGTCGAGGGTGCAGAAAGGAACAGTTAGATGGACAATTATTTGTTTCTGTTACAGGCTTGTATGTGCCATATGAACAGAATGTTGTGATGGAGACGATATTCTATTTTTGCCCCAGTGTCCAATGTGTCAGAAGAATCCCACCGTGGATCAACCTTAAACCACCCACTGGTATTATAAGTGACAATGGCTCAGTAACGCAAGCCGAAATTCAAAAGTTGAGGGAAACAGGGCTACCAATTGTTTTATAAACACGTGTACTGTATCAGCATGGTAAATGAAAACATATATGCCAGCATGTACCAATGTATAGGACATATAAACATAAATGATATAATTATCATTCATCAATTTGTTTTGTTCAGTTGCATCTTGCATCTATTGTTTTGTTAAGAATTGTTCCTAGCATTTGAAAAAAGACTGGGCTTCAGCCAGCTAATATCCTACTGTACATAGTTAATATAAAATAAAGAAACTTGTTATTTGGGCATATTGTATATTTATATTAAATTTGCTGCACATGCATTGTGTGATTAATAATAATCCTAACCTGCTATTGGGTCATTCCAGAAAAGATCCACACCCCTCTCGGCTCTCACAGAGGAAATGTTTTGCCGGATGGGTTACAATTAACATCATTAACTACAGTATAGTCTATAATTGTTCTGGGATGTCCGAAGAGGGTCGGGGGGGGGGGACCTATTTGGTATTTCCTCCGTGTTTTCTGGAATGACCCATTAGCAGTACAATACATGCTACAGTATATACTATTTCACGCCCCTGGCTGCAAGACAGGATAATGGGTCATTCCAGAAAATATCCACACTCCTCCCATGGAGGAAATTCCAAATAGATCCTCCCTCTTCAGACATCCTAGGACAAATATAGTCGATATGATGTTAATTGTACCCCCTCCCTCCGGCAAACATTTCATCTTTTCTGGAATGACCCAATACAACATGACACTCTACATAAATATGCAATAAAGGCTATAAAGCATGTTATTTGTAAATTTCATATCGGTAGTAAGTTACAATTTGTGAGGCCTTTTTTATCAGTACAGTATACAATGGTAAATATTTTGTGACCAGATATGAGATATGAGATATACATATATTATATACTTAATAATAATGAATGGACCAATTACTTACAGTTTAAACTTTAAATATTATTCAGAGTAATATTAAATAAGATTTCGTGTCCCTCGCTGTACAGTATAATAGTATATCGTCTTTTATAGTTTTATATAATATTTACATATGCGTTTACGGTTTATGAAATAGAAATATTTGTATAAAAAACATATTGAAAGTTGTATATTTGCTTGTAATAATTTTCAAGGAAACTGTAAACCTGGTCATGTATATCGTAAGTTATATATTCAAAATGACGGCCGCTTCTTCTCAAAAATATATTTGTATTAATAGTAAGTTAACTTATATTAAATAACTCACGTTAAACGTTCTGTGGCACGTTGCCACGTACAGCCCGTCGTTATAATGTTATTACAGATTAATATATTTAACATACCGTACGTCTATCGTACATTTCTTTCCAATTAATAATCCTCGTTTGCTATTTCCGAGCATTATGGTTGTCCGACTTGTCATTAACCATTGACTCTCTCCTCCGCAGAGGTTTGCGTGGACTATTAAAGAGAGAAAACCGCTTACTAGCGCGGAGGAGAGAGAACCATTGAAGGATTTGAAGCTAAAAAGTAAAGATGGCCGCCTTTATATAATTACAAAATTGTAAAGCCCGGAAAACAATACCCGGAATAATTACCCGCGCCAAATTACCCGCGACCCGCGACATTTACCCGCGACCCGCGCCACATACCCGCGACCCGCGACCCGCGCCAAATAGATACTCCCAGCTTTGACCAGCATGAATTTATGTTTTATAACAAAACTTTTAGGAGCTTACACTACAAATATTGGCATGAAGTACTTTTGTATTCGAATTTGTAAGTGAATTATCTTTGGGACTAAAATTCATATATAAACATTAACGAAGTTCACTAGTTAGAATTGAAAGCTATCATGTTATTGTTATATGTTTTAAAGCTAAAGCTTAAAATTTGGGGTTTCTTATTTAGAACTTATTTGGAAGGGGCCGACAATTTTCCCAATGCGGGTCGGGCCCCCTGGCCCCACTTCTGGCTACGCCTCTAACATCCTAGTTTTTATTCTTTTATCAAACGAACATTTTTTGCCTTTATATCATGGCCAGAAATTAGGGACAGTATGGCCGCCAGTTATGCGCACAAGTAACCAATTCTGCGAATTCAAGATGGCGGAAATACTAAGCTTTAACACTAAAAACATACAAATGCGATGCGCAAACTGAAACAAAATAGAATTTGCAAAGTGCACACGTCTACAAATCTATAAAATACCTCAATGAGTGGTCTTGTAAACTCTTGATATGTCACGATTTGCCAATACTCCGCCCGAGTAAGTCAATTTTACAATATTGTCTCGCAACGTAAACTCCTATTAAGTACAGCAAAATCCACATTATATGCTAAGTTCAGGTCAGTGTAGTGTTGTTCGAAGTGTTCGACGACGAAATGCACACGTCCACATTTCTTGTACGATGTTTGATTCTTCATTTTGTGTTGATTTAGAGACATCTTAGCTTGTATTCGCTCCGCCAAATACATTTAAAATAGGCTGTTTTTCATGAAAACTGTATGCTGATCCTGTTACCAATGCAAGCATGGCAGAGAAGACAGTGCGAAATCCTCCAAAAGTACGAGCGTTTCAGTGCCTTCTTGTCAACCATTTTCAAAACATTTATGCGTACAGCCGCTGACTAACGTTTATAAGGTACGAAAGGCTCCAAAATACAAAAAAATCCCTCCAAATTCAATATATTTTGGTGTACTTTTGTACTTGTCAAGTTATAAAATATTGTGTTCACTTCATTAAAAGTTTATACATTCAAGAAATCTTTGCCACATTGTTTAACTGATTTAAATCTATATTATTCTAAGTTCTTTTCGTTTATTTTAGGTTCTAAGTTATTTTAAGATGTCTGATATTCCAATTCCGGTGTAGAATTTAGCTAATTTATGCGCCCGCGATGCATTGCACTGACTGTCCCTCATTTCTGGCCATGCGAGACGTACGTACCTGCTGGAATATCCTTTTTCTTTTCTTCAGCCGGTATTTGTGTTTTGACAATCTTGGTACTTCTATTTAGAAATGAGATTTTGCATTTTACGTTTAATGGTTAAATGAAACTTATCATGCACCTAGCTATAATTGAAATGTAAAGTTGTGTGGTGATGAACCCAACACTTGGACGTCAACTAAAATATTCGTTTACAGTTTTCCAACAAAAGAGCATAAACGCGTAAATTTGCTTATTTTTGATGCCATGAATGATGGGACGGATTCGCAGTGTTTCCACTTGCCAGGAAATTTCCTGATTCTCAGGAAATCCTGGCTTGAAAAGAAAATTGCCAAAAAAACCTCAGGAAATCTCAGGAAATCTCAAGAAATCTCAAGGTCGATCGAGAATATTTTAACTTAACATAAACCTTCGGAATTCTATCTAGGTTTTCTGTGTGCTGACTGTGGAACTATTTCTCATAATTCCCGCACTAACGAACGATACGTTAAAACGAATACAGAATACATCTCGTGACTCGTCAACACTCGTGAGTCGTGTATCAGCTGACGTAAGTCGGTAATTCACTGAGTTACTGAGTAACTCAGTACACGTGAACGTCTGACAATCTGATTGGTCTGATTGTCTGAAAGTTTTCAAAACTACTGTAAGTTCGACTAAGACCAAAAATGATAAAACGAATCTGGGAAAATCCTCATATTAAATAATAAGGTAATAACGGTCGTTTGCGATTGTCGACCTATTAAGTGGGGGCAAAATTATCGGATGGTCAATCCAAAAACGATAAACTGAACCTGGAAAGTTTTCCAAAATACTGTAAGATCGACTAAGACCAGAAACGATAAACCGAACCTGGAAAGTTTTCCAAAATACTGTAAGATCGACTAAGACCAAAAACGATAAACCGAACCTGGAAAAGAAAACGGTTTAAAGAAAAACCTACCATTTATAGTATGACTTGTGTGAATACTGAGTTATGTGAGGACGGTTATCATGATCTTACCACAGCATTTTTCCTAAAAGAAAATATGCGGATGAGTTTGGCCTACTTGTTAGCCAGTTTATGTTGGACCATAAGATAGACCAAAAAATATATATATATTTGCTGGAACAAAGTGGAGGCCAGTAGTGAATGGCGCTGCAAGCTATGTAAAAAAATATAATAGTAGTTGGAAGGAGGGGCATTTAAGGTCCCAACTGCACTACAACAAAATACAGTCGCTGCCTTTCGATTCTAAATATACGCTTTTACTTCCTGGGAGGTTGATGATAAAGGCTAAGTGTATTAGGTGCGCGCCTAGCTACTTTCCCATACATTGGATGGGACTTTTTTTTAGTTTTCTTCAGTGATTGTTGGTAAGGTCACTTGTGGAGGCACTTGTGGAGGCACCAACCTTTTGTTGATATATATGTTTCCCCGTGATACAGCACCACACAACAATCCAATCAGAGGGATGTATGGACTAACGACTGAGATTATATTTTCAATATCCTTTTTAAGGATGGGATTCCCCTTCAATTCATCAGTAAGATAATTTGGGTCCTCAATTGCATCCAAACCACCCAGCATTGATGCGAACTGACTAATGGCAAGGTCGGTGAGAAATGCATCAGCATCTTTTTTCCCGCTTAACTTCGAATTGCTTATGGATTTTATCGATAACCTTATTCGAGCACTTTTTTAGGTATTCTGCCTTTTGTGTAATGTAGCCATCATCCGATGCTTTGATGAGTTCATTACGTTTGTCGTCGGCATCATCTAATAAAGTATCCACTTCCGTAATTTTGTCAGCTTTGTCGGTTCTGCTGATTTTGTCAACTTCGTTGCTAATAATATTTTCTGCGGATTGGACTTCTGAGACTAAATCATCAATGGTTTCTTTTTTTTTGGGTTCTGCGTTTAACCATTTTTATATAATACAGCATATTATATTTTAGCGGATTGTATAAGTAGGTGCATTTGCATTTAGATTAATGTCTAGATATTTGTGTTTACTAAGCTGCTTCAACATATCACGCTCAGCGTTTTTATCTGATAGATAACCAAAGAACTCCTCTCTTAATACCCTCAGACTGCGCTTATTATGCGTTTTGAAGAAAACAAGTCTAGTTGTATTATCGCGGATACCACAGGGAGCCCAACTCTGACGCCTCTTTTTTTGTTTTATTATATTGAGCTTGACTGAAAACCGAGGCCACTTAACAGTTGTGTAAGCTGGGATCGCGGCGCTTCTCTTAACAGTTGGTAATATATGCATATATATGCAAATTACAGCGTGCGGTAATTTGATACTCGAAACAGCTGTGGGCTTCTGTGCCACGTGAATGGCGCGTGACGCTCACTTAAAGCTGAGACGACTAAACACGCAGTCAGTGACACAGTGCTGGAAAACACGCGAGAGAGAAACAAGAGAAGAGAGGAGTTATGCTATGCTATTGAGAAAGGTTAAATAGTGAGAGATTATGATGCCTTCCACTAAAAGCAAGGTATGTCAACATATTTGTATTAAGATGTTGTTCAGTTGTATTGCTCATGTCATCAACAATTATTGCTGTATTTGATCCGGAGTATGTTTTAATAATGAAGCTTAAAATTTTGTCAAGTTGATGTGATGATACGTCAAGACCTGATACATATATGCGCGTGTTATCAAGGCAAAAAAGAATTGAGAAACACTTCATATGTGATTATTGTGGATCCAAAAAAGTACACAATGAATGCTACCTAACATGTACTCATTGTGGACTCCAGGAGATGATTCATTTTGTTCCGGAATATGATGAAAACGCATGGAGGAAAAACACATCTGCCCATAAGAGAAACAAGTGGTTTAGTAAAAAGTTATTTGGAATTGTGCAATATAAATATATAAGCGCAGTAACATCTGACTTTATGGAAGTAGTCTGCAAGCTTGTCGATAATAAATTTATAAAGAAAAGTGTAAGTAGGTACAACTACTATATCATCAGGTTGGCTAGTCGAAGATGCATACCTTTGCTGGAAAAAGTTAATGACTTAAAAAAAGGACCAACAAAGAATTACTTCGATAACTGTCTATTCGAAATCTATAAAGAGTTAGGATGGGATAAAGACTTCCAATGTAAATACTACAAAAAATGGCGGCGAAGTTAGTTACTACCCCCATCACACAACCTTTTTATTATCTGTGAAAGATTAGCGTTCTGCTTCTCATCACCCAAACCCTCAAGGTGCCGTGATGAAAACTTGGAGGTCTCAATAAGAAGCCTAAGATTCTTCACACTCAAATCCGTATCCACCCAATAAGATCATCCTTTCCTATCTTCTCACGAATCCTATAGTGGCCATACGCCAAAGTCGACACACCTCCGTCACGTATCCACCTTTTATCATCATAGCAGTTAAGGCTCACCTTCGGATTGGCATAGGTGCCAATTATATGGTTCTTGCTCTTAACCACATTCTGTGTATGTGTCATGGACTTCCTACTCACAAGAACACCAAAATAGTCTTCGTGTCTAATTACCTTTTGTGTTACAGAATTCTGCACACCATTGGCTTTTTTTATGTTCTCTCCACCTTCCGTTTTATAAGAGTTTCTGTCTCGTCCTTCATTTTACCCACTACCTTACAATTCTTACTAGAGTAAAAAGGCGAAGTCTTAGGATACCCAGAGTTGTCAAACAGGCTCCCCCTTAACTGAAGATCCGAGTAAACATCGTATGTCTCTATTTCGTACATTAAACTATCGATGTCGGTAAAAAGCAGCTTAGCTTTATCCCCGTAATCCTCCTCCTTTATAATGTTGTAGTGGAAGTCATACATAAGACAAAAATATCAAGTATGCACACACCAATATAGGATGGGTTGTTCAGTAGCACAAAGTTCTTCTTCTTCTCAACAGAAACAAGCTTATCTGTGATAATATTCCACCCAACAAGATTCGGCTTATAGGTCTGCTTCAAAAACTGCTTCTTAGTCGTTATCAAACAAATATCCCTACGCTTCCTAATATTCTCGCATGTCTTCCCATATATTGAGTTGTTCAGTAACTTATAGTAGTTCTTCTCAAAATTATTCTTAGCCTCCTTTCTTTTATTGGTGTTATAGTCAATGTAAGGTTTCAGCCAACGGGACTGGCTAAATTTAAGCACCCGATGAACCTTAGTTATCTTCATGCCAAGTTTCCTTTACAAAATAAGATTCTCTATGTGTGCCACGTAGTTCTTTTTATTGCGAAGTGTAGTAATCAGCTTTTTCACTTTACCAGTTGGTAAGTACTTCACCCGCAACCTAAATTCATCCGATAATGAAAGTACCTTTTTAACATCTTCATACTGAGGATCATCCCAATATTTGTCGTAACTCTTATGGTAATATTTTGAATCCTTATCTGGGTGATTTAGTCTTAGCTTTCTTATACACTTCACAGAGTACGGTGACTGTATGTGTCTGCTAATTATTGTATTTTCTGGGGCTAAAGGATAATCATTAAAGTAGTCATGCAGCTCTTCCGGACACTCTATGTCAACCTCCATAATGTACACCTTTCCAGAACCACCCACATAATAACTTAGTGGATCACCATAGATGGGATCCTCAACATCCACCCACTCAAAGTCTCCGTATGGTAATAGTTTACTCATCGCACATCCATATAGATTGTTCGCGTCAAGGTACATAATATATTTTGAGGGCCTACTATTATCAAAGTTCTTCGTGTACCTGTTGTTCGCCCTAGAAAACCTCTGTGATATATGACACACTCCTCCCCTCATGCCCCTCTCAATAAAAAGGTACTTATCTATGTCAGTCACCAAATCTAAAACCGCTCCTGTCATTTTCAGCATGGCATCGCACGATAACCCTGGGCTAGAAAGGTAGTGAGCAGGATCTAGCTTAAAGCTCTTATAAGAGTTTCCCTTCTGTAGGTCTCAAAAACATCCGCAAGTTGTAACACATAACCCTTCATGTATAGATTATGGTACTCTGACATACTTTTTATTTTGAAGGTATTCCACACTTTATCCACGTGGTTATAATCCTCATCTGAAAGCTCCTCACCGCTAAGTAAACAGAAGTCATTCTGTAATGGAAGCTCTGTCTCACTAAACTTTTCTACGCTGTCCATATATTTTTTTGGATAAACCCCTTTCTCTTCATCAAGTTAAACTCCCTCTTCTTAGTAAACTCCCATCTCGTCTGTCTCAAATCCTTCTCATCTAAATCGGACACCAGTAATCCAAGCTCTGTCGGCATAAAATGTGTTGAATCTATAAAGGTCACATACTTCCCCACAAACATAGCCATATACTTCTCTGGGCTATTCGGCACTATACTTACCCTCATCCCTAACCCATCTATCTCCTGACAATAAAGTGTGCATCATAGTTCTGAAGACCGTGTATCACAACTAGTATCCTCATCCTGTCTATCTCCAGCTTCATGCTATAGTTACAGCTGTTATGTGCAGATCCACGGTACTTACCAGTCACATGACAGTGATCCCTAACTGGTCTGGCTTCTTTGCTATACACCTCACCACATATGTGGCAGCTTGTCGCTTTCTTAAAATCTAACTCCTCATCCAAACCCATATACAGCTTCTTCCTAAACTCATTATGCGCCACTTTCTTACACAATCTCACCTCCTCGATTATCCTCCTTAAAAAAACCTTCGTCGCGTCACTACCACAATACACCTGGACTGGCCTACTGTACTCATCATCATAACAACACACTACCTTATAACCGTATGCGCTCGCAACGTGCTTCTGGTATATCCCCGTCTTCGCTCCCCTCCACCTTTTCTATAATTGCTGAAAAGTCGGCGTATATCACAAAGGGCGCTGGTAGTTGCTTATGATAGTTCTTAAAACTAACCCGCACACCCTCCTCCAGCATCACCACCGCCTGCTTGCAATTTATCCCCAAACACACTTTCCGGTGCTCCTCCAGCCTAGCCGCACTTGAAAGACACTGCAAGCAATTCATACAAAAATGCATCCTCTCTTTATGATTTGTTTTTCTGTACATAAACCTGTCAAAGTCCTTTATTAATACATAGTGCCCTTTTACGGTCTCACCTTCACAACTCGTTATGTACAGTAGGTTCATCTCATCTTTAAAACTTTTTTTGGATAAATACATCGGAAACACATTTGCGTTTTCATAACCAAACACATTCACCCTTATCTTGTTCAACCTCTCTATTAAATTGTAGTCTTTTTGCGCAACCGGAAACTCCACACCGGTATAGTTCAGCTTAGTAAATGCGTACTCTCTATCGGACTTTTTTATTCTTTGCGGATTTCTTTCCGGATTACAAAATCTGGTGTGACACCACATAAACACCGGTCATCTTTATTCTGCAAATTTATAAGCCCCTTTCTTGAATTTCTTAAGCTAACTGGTAAAGTTATATAACTTGACCCTTTTAATGGAACGTATTCCGCAGTTTTGTAATAATGCCCAGTTATATTGATAAGCACCCATCCAGATCCCTGCGATATCCACTTGCTAACCCTTTCCATTATCTCCACCGCCATTTCATCCACCATCATACTCACTTCCACTCTACTTCCCTTACTCCCCAACACAGTATGCATTCCACTACTAAAGTACGCCTTTTTGATCACACTTAGCTCTCTACCCTCCACCATATTCTTCTTCCTCAGCTCAACCCTTAATACGTCAATTATTTTAAGCCCTCTACCTTCATTTTGCACATTTACAGACATTATTTTATCCGTTAGCTCACCGCGGGTCTGCTGAGGCTCCGCCAAAGGATCATTTGTAAAAACTGGTATCTCCCAATCTACCGCACTGCCTTCCAACGCAAAGGCCCTCCCAAAAAATCGATCATGATGAAAATTTGTCATAGTATTAATAGTTAACATTTCTTTAAATCATTTTAGACGCGGCCATCCGATGATTTTGCCCACTTAATAGGTCGGCAATCCCAATCGCAAACGACCGTTAGTACCTATGTATATATTTTGGATATTTTCCCAGGTTCGGTTTATCGTTTTTGGTCTTAGTCGATCTTACAGTATTTTGGAAAACTTTCCAGGTTCGGTTTATCGTTTTTGGTCTTAGTCGATCTTACAGTATTTTGGAAAACTTTTCAGGTTTGGTTTATTGTTTTTGGATTGACTTAATCCATCCGATAATTTTGCCCGCACTTAAGGTATCCGCCCTGGCAAAATTGTATTTTTTTGAAAAATTATTAAAAATCACGGAAACACTCACTGGTGTACACATTTACAGCACATATAATATGATGTTAAAGGAATAGATTCTTATGTGTTTCGAGTCTGAACACAATCGCTAATTTAATTAACAAGCACCCCCCGTGGATCAGCAAAATTCAGAAAATCACATTTAGAGCTCTATTTGTGTTGTATTTTGCCGTTTTGAATTTTGATCATTGAATTAACCCTCCTGACGGTCCTTTCTGTGCTTGCTCCACTTGTGGTATGTTTTGGTTCAATAATTATTGTGTTTCCTATTTTTACGTTTCTAAAAAATTAAGATTTCATCAATGTGTGCGTGAAACATATGGAGCAAGCACAAAAACTTTCGTAATTATATAGACTAATACTCTGCCAAGTTCCATACAAAAAGGATAAGCTGAACAAAAGTAAAATTAAAAATTGTGTCACCTGTCTTCATATTGTCCTAGCAAATAATAATTTATAGCAAAAAATAAGGTCAAAACAAGAAGAAATGCCAAGCAAATTGGTCATTCCTGCCCTTTCCGCCATTTTGAATTTGAAAACCGCTGGTTAAAATGAATGCTGTGTGCATAGACTGTCTTTGTTATAGGTTTGTTTTGGTTTGTTGGTTCGTTGCTATGCGCGGTCTAATTAGGAGGCGCTATGATCAGTTCTCTTCCGGTTTCCTAGTTACCAGTACTTTCTCGCGCCCTTTGGAGGCGCTCATTTTCATGGTAATCATGGCGTCTTTACCAAAGAAAAAAAAGCTTTCAAAGAGTGAGAAAAAGAAGATGTTGTCAGAGAAAGGGAAGAAAGGTGCTGAAGCAAGAGGAATTGGTACGGTCGCGCGACAAGAATTTACACTGCCATCTCAGTGGGAAACAGAAATACGGCAAGGGGAAACGCGAAAGTTGGTTTACTATTATTCCCCTGGGAAGACTAAGTATCGAACCCAGAGAGAAATGGGCGAAGAGCTTCTTAGCAGAGGTATGGAATTATGTTTCGAGGAAGATGAAGAAACATCACAGCACACTTCGGAAAGGGAAAGCAACGATTGGCCTGAAGATGAGATGTCTATACCATCGAATTCTCAGGTGGTCAACGACAGTAAAGTAGAACTGGAACAGCGTTTGGTTATGTGTGAGGCCACACAGATAACCAGGCTTGTGGATGACATAAATAAAACTTCTCGGTGTTCTACCAAGGATTGTGAAGGTAAATTTCCTGTGTGTTTTAAATGTTAAACCGTTTTTAAAACTATACGAATTATCACAATATCACCTTGTATGATATCATAACAATGTCATAAATATAAAACTCATTATACATGCATGGTGTTGTCTAGGATAGCATCCTTTTGTGTTTGACATACCTGTAATTGATCAAAGTATCATACTCTTTTGTCCTCTGATTGTGTCCTATGGCAAAACTGGTTATATAAATTCCTCTACATTATACTCTACTTGTTGAAATAAATATATTTTGTAATTTACAGGAATTCTAGTGGTGACAAAAGTAGAGCCCACAGGACTTGGTGGATCAATCAACTTGACATTTTCGTGTACTGGATGTCAACTGCGAACGGTTAATTTTAATGGTTCGACACTTGTTGACGGTTCAAAAAGGACTGTTGTTGGCCTTGCTCTCGCAGTAGCATTTTTTATAACTGGGCATGGTTATGCAAAGTTTTCACGGACACTGAGACAATGCCTTGGCATATGTTGTATTACCAAGAATCGATATTATGATATTATAAAACTTGTATACCCTCAAATAACAGACATCCTCAATGAAATGTGCGAGGAAGAGAAGGAAAGGATGAAGAAAGTGCCTGTTGAGGAATTGCAAAGTTGGGAACGAGCAGTGGTTACCTCCGATGGTGTATGGCAAACCCGAGGGTATTTCAGTAAAAATGGCTCCTTCATTGTGAAGAACTATATGACTGGAGGATTATTATGGTATGGGCACAAGTGTATGCGGGGAAATGATGATGTTGTAGAGGATGATTTGTTTGGAGGTACTACCAAGTCCATGGAGGGAATTCTCGCTGAAGAGTGTTACAAAGAGGCAAAGGATGAATCTTGCAAAATTGAAGTGGTATGGCAAGATGCAGACTCAAGTGCAGCACTCTCTCTACACAAGCACCATCCTGATGCTAAAGTCTATAAATGTGGAGGACATGTTGGCAGAGCCCATTTCAACCAGCTAAAGGAAGCAGCAAAGAAAAAGGTGTTCTCGGTGGACATCAAGAGGGTTTACAAAGATCGGTTTCCCTCAGTCCTCACTGCAAAGTGTCATTGTGAAAGGCACAAGTCAGGCTGCGGATGTCTTGGGGATGCCTTCCTAAAGAATGCCAGAATTAACCACTTTTGTTGCCTCCAACAATGTGATAGTTCTGAGGAATATGCAAGGAGAATGAGAGCCCTTGGGAAATACCACAGTAGAGACATCCACGAATGGGGTGAAGGAGAATCATGTGGTTTTCATGCTAATGTCCTATGTTCATGTAACAACTGCGATGAAGATGATGATATAAAATGCCCCGGGAAGCCCTACAAAACCACATTGACATGTGATTATCACTGGTTGGCTTATCAGATCGAATGTGAACGGCGAGCAGCTGATGCGAATAATGTCATCCATCCGACAATGGGACGAGGTCATTCGAATCTCTGCGAGGCTCATTTCTCTGTCTTGCCTGCTTTCCGCTCAAAGGATCAAAGTCTTTGTAGGTAAGTGAAATTATCAGATTAAAAGTAAAACTTGTATGTATAGTGTACGTTTGTATATTTGTATGTATGTATGTGTGTGTGTGTGTATGTGTGTATATGTATGTGTGTATGTATATATGTATGTATGTATGTATGTATCGCATCATTAAACCAATTGTCTGGGTTGGCAATTGATAGCAACATCTCAATGACAATAAGTTACAGGTTGGACCCATGAGTAGGCTCACGAACATTTTCTGGGAATTTAAGTGCGCCAATTTTTGTATCATCTGTATATCACAGTCTTTCACATTCACTACTTGAATATATTAATATTAACAAACATGGTTCTGTTACTCTACTTATTTTAGACTACACTACATGACCTCAACTAACTGTGGCCTCTGCCAAGGTAATATGTCTTGGTGCTTCCAAGTGAGAGGTCAAAGGTACCACTGGATAACAGACCTCTACAACAGACTCAAGCTGCCAGTAATTCCTGCCATTGTTGAGGGTCTTCAGAAGCAAGTTGTCGACAGAATGAAGGAGCTAAACAGGGAGAAAACGGACAACAACAAAAAGAACAGAGTGCAAATGAAAGTGGCCAGAGCAGAGGATGAAGCAAGCAAGGAAAAAGTGGTCAAAAATGCAAGCTTTACAGCATATATATGGGAATGCTGATGATGAGGACGAAGAGGAAGAAGAATTGAACATGGATAAAGAAGCGGGAAAAGCTACAGGTATTGGAAGGACAGAGGGAAATGGTGGGACCACCGTAGTCATCAGTGGTCAAAGCTGCCGATGTGGCTCCAAACAGCACAAGAGGACATCACATTCTACGTGTCCTCTAAACCCAAGAAAAAACCCCAGTTAAAGACAAATATTTATACAGGGTGTCCCCAAAAAAATGCCCCCATCCCACTTTTGACAACAGCTTTGTGGCATCTGAATGGGTTTCACCAGATCTATAGAATATTCGCACAATATAAAATCACGATAGAGCTTTCATATACATATACATGTATATTCAAACTCGTGCTCTGCCCTTAAACAAAGCTGTGGTCAAAAGTGGGGTGGGGGCATTTTTTTGGGGACACCCTGTATTGTAATAAAGTAGTGTGCTGCGTAGGCAGTGTCAAAATATAAATCAAATGTAGAAACGTTGGTGTACTGCCAAAATAAGGAATATGAGTTCTAACGTTTTGAGTAAAGGTCCTTTGTCAGAGAGAAGCGTAATGTGAATTAAAAATGAGAGTGAACTTATAAGTGAACTTATATACGAAAGAGGTCATTTTTGGACCAGGATGTAATTGGGGTATCATCAATCTAGCCAATTACAAGCACATATTCAAACAATGTCATTATGCTAACGGAATTTACTATTCAGAATTGCTTATTAGGTTTAAATTCATGCAAGTGAAACAATTCTACGGTGGCTCACAGGGGACACCTTACAAATAAAAAAAATACACACATATAAAAAGAAAATATACCTTGAAATAAAAAACAAACAACTACGAAATTAAAAAGTTGAGACGTACACAAAGAAATTTGCTGCAAAAAGTAAAAACTGTACACGCAAACAAACAAACTTTGCCACCTCCACAAATAAAAATATGTGGTCTCTCCAAATAAAAATGTCACACCTGCAAATAAAAATAACACACGCAAATAAAAAATTTGAAACCATGCGCGCGCATGACGTCATGACATTACGTCACCATGTTGCGTAATTGTATCAACATGGGGACTGGGGAGGTGTCTATTCTGTAAGTGTCTTTCGCCTTTCATGAAGTGTTTTTCATAAAGTTATATGTCATTCCTCTGATTTCGTTTCATGGTATGTTTTGCCCTGGATGTGGTAGTGAGAAGGATGTTGCTGAAGCAACGTATTGCGAAAACTGTGTGTGAGAGAAGACGACGAGAGATTTAATTATCTGTTATTTTAATCGTGGATATCCATATGCTGCCATTGTTGGCCTCTTGGCTGCAAATGGCGTGCAAATGTGCGTGACAACACTAAAGAGACGCTTGAGGTCTTTGGGTTTGAAACGAAAAGGATCTGTAGTTGACGAAGACCATTTGAAACATGTCATTGGTGAGGAAATGCAAGACGCAGGACGACTTTCAGGGTATAGAAGCATTTGGCATGCACTGAAGCTTAGACATGGCATACACATCAGTCGCCATTTGGTTGCTAGACTAATGAAAGAAATAGACCCGGTCGGCATGCAAGAACGAAAGGCGAGACGACTTCATAGAAGACAATACAGGAGTGAGGGAGCGAATGCTTGTTGGCATATAGACGATAGGTTTTTTGTTCCATTTGGTACCTGCGGATCCCCTCTGTAATCTCTCTTCGTTTGAATTTATTTTTCTGATTTGGCGGGGGGAGTTCTTTCAACAAACTTTGGAGGGCGAGGGCCCCATTGAAAAGACTTGTCGTGACATATGGGATCCCTAAATAAATATTGTTATTATTATCATTAGTAGTAGTATTATCATTATTATTAAAACAATGTTTGAGAAAGTTGCTCATCTAGGTTAGTCTTGAGAAAGACAGTTTGTAGTGGTAGTGACTGACGTTTTGACAGCCATAGACAGCAGCGGTCATCTTGAGAGTCAAGTGAAAGGTTTCTGTCTGGTTTTCCTAATGTAAATGATTTATGCTGTTTTGGTTCTAATTACATTTACATGATTTTTTATTTCTTTCTTAAGGGTATGATAAGTTAAAGCCTTATGGTTTTTCAATACATGGTGGAATTTGTGGATATAGTAGACGAATTTTATGGCTTGAAGTTATTAGGTCAAATAAAGATCCACATGTTATTGCAGAAATTTTTTTGAACTGTGTTAAAGAGGTTGGTGGTTGTCCAATGCGTGTGAGGTCTGATTGTGGAACGGAAAATGTAGTATTGTCTGCTATGCAGTGTTACCTTCGTGCAGATGGCACTGACCAATGGGCTGGAGATAAGGCACATGTTTATGGTTCTTCACCAGCCAATCAGCGAATAGAGGCATGGTGGTCTTTCCTCAGGCGTAGTAGGTCAAGTTGGTGGATTGATCTCTTTCAAGATATGTCACAAAGTGGGATTTTAGATCTGGGAAATGTCTATCATATGGAGGCCTTGTGGTACTGTTACCACAAATTGTTACAAGAAGATTTGTACAGAGTTAAAGAGCACTGGAATAGCCATTATATTAGGAAGTCACAACATGAAACTGTTCCAGGAATTCCAGACATCTTATACTTTTTGCCTGAACATCATGGTGGAGAGAATTGTCTGATGGAAGTTTCAGATGTGAAATTAAATGAAATGGAGGAAAATATCAGTGAAAGTGTTGATGACAACATCTATAGAGAATATTTTGATTATGTTATTGAAGCTAAAGGTTGGTTTTACCCAGATAATAATGCAGGTGCATTTGAATTATATCAGAATCTCATTAATCTACCACAGTAAATTATTAACAATAAAGCAATAAAACATGCAACTGTTCAGCCTTGGTTATGGTGGCTCCCTGGGGATTTTACACATATGCACAGTAAGTTTCTTTTTTACCCATCGTCATTCCTAGGGCCTCCCCACTACTCTGTAAAATTGAAATTAGTTGGTCTGGTAAAAGACAAGCTAGATGCACCTGGGACATTTGTACTGTTTGTGAAAAGGATTCTGTGCCTTCTGGTAGACAAACTAGACTTTTGTTGAAGTCATTTAGTGAATGTCAATATCAAAACATAAAGTCACAGGGTTGTACAGGTTGGTTGGTCTTTGATTGGGCCTTTTTCCAAGATCATTGCCATAGCAACACAGCATTTGGGGATGATACAGTAGCTATTCTAGTCTTCTCTTTAAAGTATTAACACTTTTCATTATTTTTTTCCAAAACATCTATTATTGAGCAATTTTTGATGTTTAAAAAGTTTTTAACATTAAAAAAATTTGTTTGATAGAATTTTTAGAAAACAGAAATTGAAAGTGTTAAAGTGTGTTATGTAGGCTAGTATTAAAATTTCACCAAAAGATCCATCAGGTTTGCACAGAGATACTGTACATGTACCTTACTGCTCAGAAATAACCTAACAGTGCGGTTGAGGTAAAGTTAAACAATGATAGAAATGGTTGTAAACTTCAGTAAAGCACAATAAAATTATCTAGCAATACAGAAAACAGTCCATATTTTTATTCATAGTGATTTAGCGGCAGTTTAACTAACACTGAACAGAGTTATATTACGATTAAGCTGAGGTTAAACCTAGGTTTGACCTCGGTTTTTGTTAGGTTATTTCTGAGCAGTACTGTACGTCTATAATTATAGTATCACCAGATTTTCAATTGTTTATTTTATAATACATGTACCAGTAACTGTCATAGTTTGGTGTTTTTGCTATGCGAGTCCAAATGATGGTGAGTTGAGAATCCCTTCATCCATTTTTGCTTTGAATTCTTCAAATTCTACTTCACCATGGCTGCCTGGGAACATGGGAAGGTACAATGTGTTTGCACATGTGTTGGCTTTTGGATGGATGTCTTCCCAAAACCGTATTTGTGGCATTGGACTAAACCCAAGGGGAGGAATTTCGTCACTGCCAGTAGTAAAGGTTAATACCTCTCCAAGAGTTTCATTTGAGAGGCCAGCTAAAACAGAGAACAAGAAGAATATCAGTGCATGAAATTGTTTATAAATATCTACAGTGTAATTACCAACATTTTTTTATCAAAGCTATAAAATTTTCGTGATAAGCATCACACATGTATAACAGCAATAGTCAATACGTAAAACTAATATTGCTTAGTAAACTTTAACACAGCAACTAAACTGTTGTTAAGTTATACAACTGGGCATCTGGACCCAGATCTACTTTTGCCAGCAATTTATACATGTACAAGTAATTTAAAATAATTTTGGTAGTTCCTGTGATATTTTCTAATTCAGGGGACAATAATTGGAGGGGGTGGCAGACCCTCTAGGGGTGCGAAGGGGGTCTGAAAATGCAATACTGCAACATCTGCAATAATTTATATATGTTAATGTGGTACTTTCAGATCGAAGTTAGTAATAGTTTGTTTGTTCTTACTGGACAAGATGTCATTTGATGTTAAAACTCAGAAGTCCTGACATAACTCAAACCTGCATCCTTCATGATTGCTAGCCACACACTCAAACCATTGAGCCACAGGAAACCAGATGTCAGACCGAGGATGAATATGGTATTTAAATCCTGGGAACAAATTGATTCGTCAGTGTATCACAATGACAGATTTAAATCCTGGGAACAAATTGATTCATCAGTGTATCACAATGACAGATTGTACTGTTAGAACAAACAAACTATTACTAATATAACGTTGGGCCGAAAGTACTACATGTTTACTACAATCGAGTTTCCCAGAACTTGCATTCCTTGGTAATGACCAAAAGGATCGCAGGCTCAGTGTACGAGATTGACTGCACTAATGTACAAAAACATTTGACAGGAAAGTAACTGACACATAGCGACTTGTAGCCCAACAAGTACGAATGTAATGAATCGATTCATTCCCAGGGTTTAAACACCATAATTCATTCTTGGTCTACCATCGACTTCCTGTGTAGGCCGTCACCTGTGATTAAATAAAGCCGCTAGAAATGTCATTCCGCTGCACGTAACGCGAGGCTAAATAATCTTACGATAATAAGGCACTTCATGACCCTGGAAATAGATATTTGCGAAGCCCCCATTCATAAGTGTGCACAACTACTCAAAAACGGCAATTGAAGTTTGTGACGTCATCAGAATGGAATTTTACTATTTACGGTCAAATTATACGCTATCTGCGACTTATTTCACAATGATACGGTAGTCGGTGGTCTTGCGAATGGGCATATTCAAGATCGTATGCATAAGTGAATCCAATAGCGCAAAACAAGCAAATTATGGATATGACGTCATCAGAATGGAATGTTACTGATAAGATCTGAGCTATGCGCAGTTTTAAGAAATAATTTCTGAAATTGACGTAAAACAAATCTAATGATTCATTTAAATGAGCAAGAGATCGGTAAATGGTTTAAACGGGAGCACAAACGTTTAGCCTACCTCTCTGAAAGCGGAGGACATCATTCATTATCGGTCGTGGCTAGATGGGATACTCGCAGTTGAGGTGACCGCGAGGTACTAGGTCCGAGTCAACTTCGGAACAATCATCGGGATTCGGATTTTTCTACTCGGATTTTTCAAAATGGCGGCCACAATTTCAATCCAAGGAGTGACAAAACTCAACGAAGACAATAGACACCTCAATGAAGAACAAAGTAAGAATTTGTAAGAATAATAAGATTTAAGACTCTAAAGTTTTTATTTTATTAAGAATCGTGGTGCAAATTTAGTAAAATGCTTGTAGTAGTCTAGACGAATTTTTATGGCTCATAAAATGTTACAAATATATATATATATATACAGTGGCGTGGTGGCAGGGGGGGGGCAAGACCCCCCAACTGGGGGTGCAGAAGGGGCACCAAAACCAATCTGCCCACCCCAGCCTGAAACTTGCCACCACGCCACTGTATATATATATATATATATATATATACTGTCCCGCTCATATAAAATAAAATGTTGACAAAGATAATATAATATAATATATAATATATACACATATATATATATACAGTGGCGTGGTGGCAGGGGGAGGCAAGGGCCCCCCAACTGGGGTTGCCCGAAAAGGGGCACCGAAACTAGCAAGGGCTCCAAAGTCCAAAACTGAACAAAATAAACCTATTTCTTTGTATAGCTAGGTCTTCAATGGGGGGATATAAATATCTGTAATCTTTTGTGTTTTCTATGAAGTTTTATAATCTTGAGAATTCTGTAAAATCTCACTCCAAAATGCAGGAAATGGCATATCAGAGACTCACGGACCCCCCCCCCCCCCACCCTAGAGGTTTGGCGCTACTTCGCCGCTTGCATTGGCATGGTCTTTGAGAGCACCCATTGTTTTGTTGTAATATTATATTCCCGTTGTTTGTTGTAATATTATATTTTATTGCTACTTCAGTTATTTGAAATGTGATCATTTATCAAATACAGTAATGTCTTTCTTTCATATTTTTTTTTTTTGGGGGGGGGGGGGGGCACCAAAGCTAATCTGGCCACCCCAGCCTGAAACTTGCCACCACGCCACTATATGTATGTATATATATATATAATTATATATATATATATATATATATGACTTTATTAATTAATCACAATACAGGACATAAATACCAAGTCTCTACCATTAAATCCTATTAGTATTCTTTTCAAACAACCTATTGCAGTAGTTTGAAAGCCCTAAACACTTCTGAGCCACGGTGCATAAAAAACACGGTCTAATACACCTGCCGGGAAATTAAGACAACTTGAAGTGTATGCATGGTGAAAGTATTTAAAAGCTTTTTCTCTTCTTGTTTAACTTATGTGCTGATTAATTTATATCTTAATTTCCCAGGTGTATAAAACCGTGCTTTCTACGCATCCGTGGCTCCAGAGAAGTGTTTAGGGCTTTCAAACTACTGCAGGTGTACTAGTTATCTAGTATGGGACCTTGTGTCCTTTTGTAGTTGCACCTGCCCCTGGGCAAATTTAAAAAGTGTTATTTTCTGCTGGCTGAGGAATGAAAGAAGCAGAAAATGTTTTCTCACACACCCCTGGGGGCCTGTTTAATAATTGGGTGGTGCGGGTTAAACCACACATTTTGTTGTTGCATTCGCAAGAGCTTGACGTAAACACCCACCCACCCAGCCCTGTTAATTTAGTCATGATATATATTGGTAATGTATATGTTTTATTTAGTCTGTAGGTCTTAAACCGGACAGATTAGTGTACTTTGTAAAGACCTAGTTTAAGGGAGTTTTTGTCCCATTATCTAGTATTAAACTGTAATAGCTAGCAATGGTTTTTTTATTAAAAAGTCAAGCTTGCGGCGATTGGCTGCAGCAGCTCCCAGCGGTGTGTGAGAAAAATTTTTTAAAAAATAGGTTGTTTGAAAAGAATACTAATTCATTTTCTAAGGGTTCCTGTTTTTTTATACACACTGTATATATATATATATATATATATATATATATATATATATACAGTGGCGTGGTGGCAAGTTTCAGGCTGGGGTGGGCAGATTGGTTTTGGTGCCCCTTCTGCACCCCCAGTTGGGGGGTCTTGCCCCCCCCCCCTGCCACCACGCCACTGTATATATATATATATATATTTGTAACATTTTATGAGCCATAAAAATTCGTCTAGACTACTACAAGCATTTTACTAAATTTGCACCACGATTCTTAATAAAATAAAAACTTTAGAGTCTTAAATCTTATTATTCTTACAAATTCTTACTTTGTTCTTCATTGAGGTGTCTATTGTCTTCGTTGAGTTTTGTCACTCCTTGGATTGAAATTGTGGCCGCCATTTTGAAAAATCCGAGTAGAAAAATCCGAATCCCGATGATTGTTCCGAAGTTGACTCGGACCTAGTACCTCGCGGTCACCTCAACTGCGAGTATCCCATCTAGCCACGACCTTCATTATCGCTGTCCTCATCATCTTCAGAACTATCCTCACTATCGGAGAATCGATTGGCATTTACCTTTCCATTTATGCAATCAACACATTTGCAAAGACTGGTGCAAGATAAATTTGCTTTCAAACACGCACAACGATTGCTGGCACAGCCTTTCTTGCAGGAACACTCGATGTTTTCCAAGATCCCATCTGGTGCAGGAGGCAAATCCATCCAATTTATGGTCACATTACCATCGTCGTCAACTAGCCATCCATGGTTAGTTATATCAGGACAATCGACCATAGCATTCAAAGCGTTTTTCCAAATTGCTGCCTGATAAACTGATCGTTGAATGTGCTTACCCAACGCATCTTTTGTGCATGGCATTTGATCTGCGCCGTATTTGCCAAGACTGAAAATTTTGAATCTTGCCTCATCAACTTTGTTCGAAGTTTGCTGTTTATATAGACGGCACACAAATACTTCTAGCGCTTTTACCAAGTCCGAGTTCGGTGTAAAACAAGACCCAAAATTGGCAAACGATTCGTAAAGATCAGGAAAATCATCAAGCACTTTTAAAGATGTAATCTTTCCCTTTCCGTGAAAGGCACTAGTACTGTCGCAGCCTAAAAACAAATAATATAAATTGCGTCTATATTTCTTGGTATTTCTTCTTGGTAAAAATGCTATTTAGATTAAGTCGCCAAAGCTTATTATTTTCCATTACGATTGTGAAAGAAGTGGCAAATTAGCAGGTTTTCCTATATGTAAGTTTTTTTTTGTGAAATTAACTGCGAAACAATACAATCTAGTATATAGAGATTATTTCAAGTTATGTCGATTATTGCAATAAAAACATTTACAAAATATACAAACCAGTGAAAGCATGAAAGCCAATAAGTGCGTTACACAAGCGCGATCCCAATTGATCATGAACTTCATTGATGTCAATAAGCCTTCTGTTGTTTCCAGAACCAGTGTCAAAAAATAGCAAAGACCTGATTTCAGCCTTATGGGCCAACATCAGAATGAAAACATCTGTGTCGGGGCTTCGGATCCTGACGTTGCTGTGCATAGTAGAAGCATGTTGCGCATGCAGGATTAATCGCGTATCAGCCTCTTCATGGTTTGAATGCAGCTCTGGAACACTTTCAATCTTCAACATGTTATCGCTTAAGGTATCAGCGAAAAACTTGTGACATTCAGCTCCATGCGTGAAAAACAAGGTTACATGCTGTAGTAGTGGTGCAAGATCAAGAGTCGTCATATGTTGGAAAATGAACTCAATTAAAGCTTCTTTGTTTTCGCCTAAAGACAAAAACTTCTTGAACTGTCGAGGAACCTTTTGAGTTGCACCACCAATCCTTACCCGAGTAACACCCGACATCGATCTCTTTTTTCGCTCAAGATTTTTTATGCTGGCTAATGGGTAAGTATCACTTATAAAGTCTACTCTATTTCCTTGCGCTTTCTTTGCTGAGCTGATTATAATGTGGACGACTTTTTCTGCTAGATCACCAAATGTCTGCGGAATACCTTTGAGGACCTGGAATAATGCCATTCCATCAAGCAGAAGTGCATCGGTATTTCCGGGAGGGTCGTCATTGTATTCGGCACGGCGAAGCAATTCGTGCATCAGTTTACATTTTGGGGTTTTCACTAAATCACCATTACTTGTTGCCAATGGCGCAGGGTATTTCCTCAGACTGTATTTCATCAGATTCCGCATGTCAATTTCACGGGATTGACCAATGGCTAAAAGGCGGGCTATGAATTTTGAATCATTACGTAATTCAACGACTTTACCTTGCTTCGTGTTTGTTTTGCTGATAGTGCTTTTCTTCGAAAACGTGTTCAAATTTGTTTTCTTTATGGGCGTGAAGATATCTGGTATGTCAGCTTTGACCTTCTGTGAGACAAATTCTTCGAACTTTTCCTCACCAATCTTGTGGGACTTCAGAAGATCATTTGACACGGACGCAGTAGCAATTTCACCATTAGCAATATTTACAAGGTCCTCGAGGTCATCATCAAATGGATCAGTCATGTTGGATAACGTTTCCTCAACACTTTCAACCTCAGAATTATGACGCTTAATTTGAGTAGAGTCGACATCTTTACGTGACCTATAAGAAGAAAAAATGCGTTACTGAAATATATAGATCAATGAAAATGCAAATATAACAATTTGTGCAATAACATTAATATTTCGCACGAAAATGAACTTTATCAAACATTCTTGTGGTTGACTGTTCAGTTATACATGTACAGAGGACGTCACACCGAGGTAAGAACATCAGTGACCCGGTATCACGTTGTGACGTCATCTGTACATTTATAACTGAACAGACAATGGCAAAATGAAATCTACATGTATTAGTTAATTATAATCAAATATGAACCTTTCTTCCTCACGATGGCCAGCAACAACATAACATTGCCTCGTCATAGATCCTCTCTCCGATTGCGCCAAAATCCATCGTTTCACAGCAGTACGATTTAGAGTGAAGCCAACAATGCCGCCTTTAGTCTTCGAATCTCTATTGAATGTTTGCTCCATCGTCTGGTCGCATGCTGTTGAGGAAAACCCGTAACGATCTTGTCTTTGACATGTCCAGTTTTCAACAACTCCTTGGAGAGCTCCTAAATAAACAAGTAGAATACTCAAATAGGTGTTAAGTAGATAAGAGTGATAAGAAGCTACCCAGATATTTAAGAGTCTTGAGAGAGTCGTGTCGTGGGAAAAAAGAATCATGACAACATTGCTCTAGTTTTACCAATTTACCTGGATGCGTTTTATCCAAAGAAATCATCTCCAACCAATATATGGAGCCGAATCTAGCGTAATTGACCCGATCAGCAGCAAAAAACCACGGAAGCATGGAACGAACAGCAGACAAGTGTAATTGCCAGTCGTTTTCTCTGGTAGCACGAATGAACAGGAGCAGAACTTGTACCATTTCAATGTACAATAGCCAGTACGCCATCGTATGGTTGGATGCAGACTTCGTTTTCATGAAAAGGCTGAAATTATCCATAATTTTCTCAGACTCGTCGACTGCAGGAAATCTTCTAAGTCAGGATAAGACGCTGTCATGCTTTCTGTAAAAAAGAAACAAAGGTTTCTTCTTACTCTATCAATGTTATTGCATGTCACTTTCCTAAATGTGCAACAACCTACTGTAGAGCCTATTTCTGACCTTGCCTTTTTTGAAACTTTCTTTCTCTTACAAGTATTGCAGTCATTTGATCGAAATATAGTTTAAACTTATAACGAAATATAGTTTAAAATTATAATTTAAACAATCACAATGATTGATCTATTACGAGATGTGTTTGGCAATTATTAAATGCGATTTCGTGTAATTTATATATTTACAATATTAACATACCAATAAATCCCTTAATTTCGATTTGAGAGTCCTGTGGTAATGATTGGAGATAGGAATTGAACAGCATACGCATCATTGCCTCGTAGATTACTTTGTGCGTTCTCAAACTTCGGTTGTAGTGCTTTCCAGTCATTACTCCTTTCAACGATCCAACTGCGACAAGGTCAGCTTCAACTAACAAATCCTGAAAAGAGATATGGAAATACTGTAAATTTATTTCGTATATCTACACATGGAGTTGGCTGGGATAGTGAAAGCACAACTCGCAATAGATTTGAAGTACTGTAACTGACATGAGTTTGTAGTATAAGTATTACTTGGGAATAAGAGTTTTCGGCAGTGTAATAATTTCACGTTGCAGCAGCGTTCACAGGAAGAAACCTTTATTTTTTTAAATTTACATACAAATTGACAAGCTTACCTTTAAGCCTCCATCTCCGAATAGCTTGGCAATTGCCCCACAGAAAGACATAGCCATATGAAAAGCGCCCATACGTACGATAAAACGATCCATATACGTAACATCCTTCCACCTGATTTGTTGAATCTTTGCATAAATTGCTTCATCGAAGACAAGGCATACATATTGTAAACCCAGTTCATCAGCAATATTCGTGCTCCTCTGAAGAACGGCGTTAATTGTGGAGAACTCTGTGGCAGGTGCATCTATTATAGGCAGGTACATAACTTTGGACAATTGTGGAATACTTTCTTTGGAGAGTAATGTGTTGTAGCCTATCCAGTTAGGTAAATGATCAGTTTGCTGCATTCGACTCACGATGAATGAAAAATCAAGCTTCTTTCCATAACTTTGTGGTTGTTCATGAGCTTTTTCACCAATGTCGGTGTCTTCAAGAGCATTGCGGAGATCAACTGTCACTCTTTTCCCCAAAGTAAATGGAGCAATTTGATCTGGAACATGCTTTAAGGATGATGCTCTTGGGATGTTTTTCCTTGATGTACAGGTACTCTCACTTTCGATTTGTCCATGATCTCTTTGAATTATGATGCCCCCTGTTACATGAGTTGTGTCCTTTCCTGTTTTTGTGTCTTCTAGAAAATCGTCATTGTCCCAAGCTATTGCAATATTTTGGTTCTTTCTGACACCAGCTGGAACAACTCCTCCTTCTGATATGCTTAATTCAGCTAACCCAGTTTCATGGCGAAGTGCAAAATTGTTGGACAAACAATGACCAAACTGATTTAACAGATTAATGACTTTCGATGATCCGGTTAATTGCCTCATCGCCATTGTTAATGACAAAGTCTTTGGTGTAAACTTTTTTCCATCCGATGAAATAAAGATCATGTCTTGTACCAGTGAAAATATTCTTGATTTCTGCTTATCAGTAACAGCTACATAAGAATCAATCTGTGCTTCTTCGGAAAATCCCAGAGTCCAAGCCACGAAATTGAATAAAGTTGGTGTAACAATTTCCTGAACATTTTCAATGCTGATGTCCGCAGCCACAGGAGGCCATGGGACCCGGAGTCCCTGGGTGCTGGCTATCTTTCCCTTGAGTAACATGGAAGCATGATACAAGATGTGTGCCTCGTTAACAATGGGTTCAGTCACTTTCATGTCTGCATCAAATTCATCTGAGTCATCATCCTCATAATTACTATCACTGCTGAGATGTAAATCAGGTCCCATAACATCCGTTGGACACAAATTCTCTGCGAAGACAATTTCACTAACATTTCGTCGCTTTGGTGTAACGAATACAAGCTGTGGATACGAATGAGTAAGTCTTTCTTTCAATCTGAATTTCCTGAAGCTTCTTGCATCTAATCCTTCAACTCTTTGTACTATCTTGACAAACTTTGTATAAAGGTGTGACATAAATGTTACCTGTTTATTCTTGATGAGCTCCTCAACTACTTCTTTACAAAACTGTTCATATCCTGCATTGTAAAGAGGTTCAGCTCTGTCACTTGCTTTTTTGTCCTGTCTGCGCAAAAAGTTAGTGTAGTTTGTGTAGCATTTCTTATGGTATCTAACCTCAATAGCCACACAGTCTTTGTCCCTTATTTGGAGCAAAATCCTGTCATCCTTCTTCTCTGTTGCTGCTTCTCGTAATAGACCTCCATTTATAGTCTCGCATAAGACAAGTGGCATTCTTTTTCTTTTTCCAGATTGCTAAGATAAATTAGTATAGCAATTAGCAATATTAAAGAGAGTTTTTTGGCATTTAGCTTTATTAGTAATGCACTTGTCATCAGACCCCCCCCCCCACCCCGAAACATGGGGGCATTTGTCGGGATGGCTAATATGTGCAATAAGAGTACATTGTTTCTCATTAATTTATTATAATTAGTTCCTGAAGTCAGCAAATTATCCCCCCAGGGGGTGGGGCATTTTCTCCTTTTGTTCTTGGTAAATGTAATACCCATTCTTCCATGGGGTGAAGGTGGGGGGTCCAATGACAAGTGCATAATGCAATATTCATATGGATCTATTGCTTTACCAATTTAAAACAGTGTATTAAAGCCTTGTCTGAATTTCACAACCATATTTATAAAATAACATTTTGAAAACAAGCGCGGCGATTGGTTGAAAGCCGTGTTTCTAGAACTTTATGGAAACACGGCAAGGTCCACGCCATTCAATACGCCATCATTACGGTGTAGGATACGCCATTATACGCCATTATGAAGAGTAAGGAGAATTTACGCTTTGATGCAGTGATTATTTTTACGTTCTATATCTATTTTCGACAGGTTATTTTATAAAGGAAATAGAAAAAAAAATTTCCGTGTTCCCATACAGTTATAGAAACACGAGTGGAAGTTTGGGAGAACTCGAAATAGCGACAACAATTTCTCGTTCTCCCAAACTTCCACTCGTGTTTCTATAACTCTATGGAAACACGGAAAATGTTTTCTATTTCTTAAAAATCACTATATTAACCCCTCTCCCTCTACAACAGACCACCAGTTTGAGATTACGAAATTTATTAAACTCCCCCCCTCCCCACTTGGGCTTATGTACCGTGTAAGAACTCACCAGCTGCGTCACAACTAGCGACACGTCACGATTCAATCAATTCAATCAACTAGTAAAGTGTTGAAGTCGCGTGTGGTTTGCGGTTATATACTTTCCTACGTTGACAGGTCGACAGGTTTAATGTTCAGTTGCGCTTTCTATGCCGACAGGTCGACAGGTTTAATATTTTGAACTTTCTATGTCGACAGGTCGACAGGTTAATATTTTTCGCTTTTCTTTGTCGACAGGTCGACAGGTTTCATGTTCAGTTGCGCTTTCTATGTCGACAGGTCGACAGGTTTAATGTTTTGAGCTTTCTATGTCGACAGGTCGACAGGTTAATATTTTTCGCTTTTCTTTGTCGACAGGTCGACAGGTTTAATGTTCAGATGCGCTTTCTATGTCGACAGGTTTAATGTTTTGAGCTTTCTATGTCGACAGGTCGACGGGTTAATGTTTTGCGCTTTTCTTTGTCGACTGGTTTATTTTTGCGACTAAAGCATACATGTTTTTTGACGTTATTAGTAGAGTGTAAATGAATGATTCTGCTGGATAGAAACTTGCTTATTGTATCAAAAACTATGTATGAAAGATATGCCGCATTAGCGCGTGAAGCACCCTATGTTGCATTGTCTTATAATCATACAATCATTCGATTGCTTTCGTTCTTTCCGAGTTAGAACTCAACGAATATACGCAATACTGATATAGTGATATATAGAGATTACTTCATGATTGGTGAGCGCGTACGATTTTTATTCACGAGTTGTGAAGGATCGCAAACGAACGAGTGAGCGAAGCGAGTTTAGCGATCCTTCACAACGAGTGAATAATAAAAATAGGCATGCTACGCATGCATGTGTCCACCGCCAATTTGTATCAGTAAAACTAGTCCCTATCACGCAATCAAGGCAAGGCGGCATGAAGCTAAAATTCCTAATATCTTTTTCTATTTTGTGTTTCCATTCTCGACATTTATTTGCGCAAAACTGGGAAACGACTACTAAACGCCTGGCTCAGGCTAGCTGGTTGGCTATCTTGGTTAAAAAACGAGTACACTCATTGACTCAAAACAAAAATAGTGCGGTATTGAACGGTGTTCCAATACGTTTAATTACGTATAATTTTTGTTAGGGGGAACGGCGTTACCCCACCGTAATTTATGTCGGGGGGAACGGCGTTCCCCCGACAAAAATAGTGGGGGAACGCCGTTCCCCCGCGTTCCCCCTGCAAAACATCACTGGTTTAATATAAAGTCCACGGAAACGCCGTGTGTTTTAGTGTTTACAATAATATATTTCTCTGACGTTCAGTCATACGCTTTACAATAATTTTCACGCACATTCGTTTGCATGGGAAGAATTAAGAACACAGTCAAAATACTATTCTTCGTAAAGTTTGTGAATTTCTAAGCGAAACACTTCGAAATTTCAGCTTTCGACAAGTTTTACAGTCAAGCAGCTCACTCAGGCGAAATTGCGGATTTCGAATTTCAAAAACGCGGATTTCAAATTTCACTCACCCGAACATGAGTATCTCTGTAAATGCGCAGTAGCGATTGTGATTAACTTTAAATTTGTATAATCGGCTTATATGCAAGTATTGAACTATAACAGCATTTAATATTATCGATTACGTTTGACAATCAAATAGCCAACGAGTTGTTTGGGGGCATTGGGTCCGTTGGGGGAACAGCGCTAATACTTTAATACATAGATACGATACAAGTCCAACTGCTACAACAAATTTGTTCATAATACACATTTTAATATAAAATTTATTAATTTAGTTTGTTTAATTGGAATAAAAATTAAGGTGGCCACGCCCATTTGACTTTAGTGAGCGTTCCCCCCACTTCTAAAATTTGGAAAACATCACTGTATTAAACTGCAATTACTAATATGTCGGAAAACATATCTTGAGATATTTAACTTGTCTATTTGACATTTAATTCTATTTGATGTTTCATTTGTTCTTTAAACAGCACATCATCTCTAAATAATTTGTTCACGAGATAGTCTACAGCATTTTGTTCTTTCTGGTCGAGCTTCTGTAATTCAACAACAATTGATTCGTCTTTAGGCAATTTGATAGAATTGTCTTTAATTGACAATACTATTTTATTGTAAAAGTTCGCAAGGTTTATTGTATTAATGTCCTCCTTTTCACCCATGTGCAGAGCACATTCGACACAAAGAAGCTCTTCAAATAGCGACCAAGGAGCTTCCACCACATTCTCTCCCTTACCTATCATGAAGTTTCTTCCAGTTTCAATGTTTATTCCGTGCTTGCGACGTTTTCGTGGTTGTACTTCGGCTCCAGGTAAACCTTGCATGGATGGCGATCGTATTCCATATGTGTTGGCACAATTGTAACAACCACACATTGCTGTACATCCTTTAAGACTCCGGAAGCACTTACAACCGGACTTGTATTCAGCACAAAAAAGTCTGTGCTGTTTATTTTTTGCTCCTCCTTGACCACATCGACATCCGGGATTGGATGCTGCAGTGTTTAAACATGTTCCATGATGAAGAGTCTCGTGCCGATTATCACCGCTGAGCTCCACGCTCTCCTCGTCCTGAGGAATTGTTTGTCTTGTACTTTCAATGACTGCATCGTAATGTCCCGCACCAATTTGTTCGAATGCCAAATATGCTGGAGTATTTGTTATGGGTTCATTGTTTGGAACAATTGTAATAACTGGATAATTCTCTAGTGAAGTGAAGACGACAATACTAACGCGCAGAATATTTGCAAGAGCCAGAATAACTGCATTGCCAAGCTCGCAATCGAAAAATCCATTGCTTTCGAAATTTTTTGCTGTTTCTTCATACGACATATGCTCGGCTGATATTAAAAATGAAGAGTATTCCTGCATATTGCAGCCAAGAAATTCGTTCACTACTAGTTTTCGCAAATGCGCGGCAATTTCTTGTAAGTCTTGGTCAGTCGATAAACCCATGGATTGGAAATGTTCTCTTGACAATACGTCACAATTTTCATTCCTGTCTATATTTATTGCTAACATCTGCTTAATAAAAAACGAAATTGACGAAAATAGGCAATTACCGTCCTTAGGTGTTTGAAGACGTTCTAAACCATATCCTTTTAAAATGGAGTCAACTCTGTTGCTGGCTGCTTCATTTGATGTAAACTTTGAGTTGCTTAGGAGTAACAGGGCACTTTTCATGAAGTGAATATCCTTGGCGAAAGCTTTTGGTTTCCCATTTATCTTGGAAGAAAGATCAATAACAAGGTGCAGTTTTAACAAAACCGTTTTTAAAATAGCAGATGCTGTTGTTAAGAATGTATCACAAACCGTGGATTCGTCATCGTTGTCGGAATCGGAATCCCCACTCTTATCATTGTCCTTTTTGTCCGTGTTGTCGTTAAATATATCTTGAAAAGGAGCACTGATATCACTAGTGTGAATTTCTGCGTTGCTAATTTGTGATAGTATGTTTTGCCTTTCCAATACTGAAATTCCGAATTTTTCTTTGGTATGAGTTTTGCCAGTATCAAGGAACGACGAATAATAATTTTGGATTGAACGAACACTTACTTTTCCCTCGGCATTTTTACTCCTTTTCTCATTCCATATGAAAAAGCTTATTCCTAGAAGTGCTATTCCTAATTGGACACCAATCCGTTGTCTGGAAATATTTTTACGAAGCGTTTTGTGCATTGCTTCGTTTCTGTTTGATCCGCAAGACGGGGGAATATCCGATAGACACTCTTTTTGCATGTGCTTCCTTAAGCTCTCGAGTTCTTTAACTGCGACATCAGGAAGAATGTCTTCTTCACAGTGCGTCTGATCCTTCCATTTTGACAAAAAGTCGTCTAATTGTTCAAGCATCTTTTCTGCTGAAGGTGTATTCATGGTTCTATACGAACCAAGATCCGAAGGGTTTCGAAAAACCATTGTTAAGTCATTTATCATTCTACGTCTAATCATTTTGATGGGACTGCCTTTCTTTCCTCTTTTAGGATTTTTTTTTGTAATTCTTTGCACTGCGTGGAAAAGGTCGAGTTTGACCTCGAGATTTTCACCAAACACTTCTTTTAAGTTATTGCTCCACGAACAACAATTATCGATATAATATCTTAAAATCGGACGAGAGCTACTGCTTACACGAGCGTTTACGTTTGTCAAAAGGGATTTAACTTTCACGAAAGAAGTTCCTTTGGTCAGTTGCCATGCAATTACTTGCCCTTTCTCGTTTAGTACACAAAACAGGGAGTCATACTGCTTAATCCAGGTGCCCCGATGCCAAAATCCAATGTTTGCACTTACTTTAAACGTATGGTCAGATGACAGCCACGTGTATGGTATATCCGACATATGTTGTGCGTACATATTTTCGTACTCGAAATACGCTCTGACAAAGCAATTTGTTGTTATTCGCCTGCCTGGGCACTGTAAATCATCCACTGGATTCTGTCCGTTAGTTCCGCGTTGTTGCATCGTGGTACATTTGTACAAGAAACCTCTCAATGTCAGTAAGTTTCACACCAGCTTGTACATGTGTAAATACGTATTGGTATAGATCACGAGTTACTCCACTCCTATGGAAGAGGACAAAAGGGACTTCCGTGGAGGATGATATAATTTGGAGAAGCCAAGGATCATGCGCTAATACCTGGTGACCAGCTGTGCAACGATAAACTCTACTCACTAAAACAACTGGTCTTTGAATACAGAAAAGTCTACGTGGTTGATCGTGTGAGGCTTTTCCGTCCTTCCATCGTGTAGCATAAAGCGAGTTACCGATATCTAATTTTGAGCAATGCGGACAAGTCAATTCGAGTTTGTACTGTGTCATCGGATCCCAAAGAATAATATCTGGAACATGTGTTGGATCGTTTTGGTCACATGTGTTATAAATCATTGAACCGCTTACTCGATTTGGAAACAAAACTGGATTCTGCATCCAGACTTCAATAAGCCTTTTAACATGGGCTCTGCATTTTTCAGAAAGAGGAATGGCTTCACCATTGCCATCGAAAACAATGAGCAGAAATATTACTATCGTCCTCAAGAGGGGAAGTAGCATTCTCTTGTAATCTGAATTGTGCTGCAACGCAAGTGTAACGACATCCATTAGTAACATGCAAGCAAGACATGGTTTTACTATTGGAGAATGTCAACCCCATGCACACGTTGCACACGCTTTTGCGTTACTTTTAAATGTTTTAAATGTTCGCACTATTATAATTTTTCTATAATAATAAAAATAATACTAATAATAGTGATAAACTTCCAGATTAGCTAGAAACGTTACATTTCCAACCCAAATTGCATTTTTCAATAACCTGTTTGATATAGCTCAAAGTTGTACATATTTATAATTATAAATATTTGAAATTTATAACACTTGTGAGAAGTGCGTTAAAAATTGTGCCATCATTTTGCAAATTTTAATAAAATTCACATAAGGCAGAAACTTCAATTATGTACAACGAATGAAAGTTTATGAAATAACATGCATACATATACATTGTATATTTAAACGAATTGTAGCTTAGAAATTATGAAATATAAAACAAAACAAACGCCGAAAAGCAGCATCTTGTAAAAACTCAAGATTTGAGAAAATAAACAAGACGACAAACCAGGTTGGACAATGATTCTGAAATAGATTCGAAATATCACCTCGATTACTGTCTCGTCTTGTTTATTTTCTCAATTCTTTAGTTTTTACAAGATGCTGCTTTTTGGATTTTGTTTTGTTTTAAATTTTGTAAAGTTGTTGGTTGGAAAATGTTTTTAGAAATTATGGTCCTTGTTTTATAAGGGGCAAAATCGGTACAGGCGAAAATTGTGAAACTTGGCTATGCAGCCTCGTTTTCATACAGCGTGACGTAATTATCGGAAAGGTGTATTATTGAGTGACAATATTTTTAACAAACAGACAACGCGCCCGAGTTTTCTATATAACAATTATAGGCGCCGAAGTCGAGGTGAAATGGAAACCCAAATCTATGAATGTATGAAATTATGTTGACGTGACACGCCTCAAAAAATAAATCAAGTATTTTGAACATTGTGTACGCAGAATTCAGCAAGTAATACGTCTTATTGCAGGCTGATTATAAACTATCTCAATAATATGACAACGGAATGCAATTAAACGAAATATATGAATATATAGCATCTTTATTAATTAAGGTCGAGGCGGAAAACACATGCTCAGATACATTCCTGACCTCCAGTTAACAATAGTAATATACAGAAACAGAACAATTAGGAAAAACATATGGTGAAACAATGAAAACAGTTATTGTTTTTGGCGCAATAAAAAATTAAACTAAAGGTGTCTAACAGTATATTTGCCAAGAACAGCTATTAAAATAGTTACGTATGCTTTAGCACGAATTGTGAAAGCATATATCCCTGTCATTTGCATGTTCGATGCACATTATACTAATTTGAAGTGTTTGTGAGTTTTATTTAAAAAAAACTCAGTTCCATTCGATATATTTATTCGTTGTCGTTTTCGGCTTGCATTACTGTACGCATTGCATTCGATTTGCACGGTGTATTGCCTCTCGTTGTCGTTCACAACACTTGTAGTCTACTTGGTTGAATTTGACGCGGTAATCTCGCAAGCTAACTGCGTGATTTTTTAACGATTCTTCTATGTCCGCAGACGGAATTGTTTTATAGAAGATGGTTTGTTGTTGAGTCCTTTGAACAAGGCATCCCAAATGCTCGTCTACCAATTCATTCATTCGGATCATCATGGTTTTCGCATCTACTGCTTTACAATCTCTGTAAATCCTGCGCGGAATTACAAATTCACCAGGATGAAGAAGAATTTTTCGGTAAATTTTTGAACTTTCCGTTGCACTCAAATCTTCTACGCAAATCTACAAATAAGTAATCATAAGTAAATAGTGGTATACTTATATAAGTAGTTATTTTACTTTCAAAACGACAAAAGTCCAAAACGACACTTCTGTGTAACAACCTTATCAATACATTACGAACATATACTGAATAGTCGTACAGTACATTATACAAGGCGATATGATTTGAACTGATACTCGACTTGGTTGCTTGTAAATCGTCGAAATCGGTAGCTTAGTGTTAAATTTCAAGTTACTTCATATTATTCTTTCGGTGAATTGTTATCGGGCTTATAGAAGCGTAATTGAAGTCAAACAGGCAGAAATACAGTTGTACACTGAATTGTACTTTATCTTTTATACTTTTTAATTGTCAATGCAGCGGGATATTTATCCGTTGAAAACGAAAGTGATATTACCGTAACTTCAACATCATCACAGCCATATGTAAAGGGAACTAAACCTTTTGAGGTATTTTTTCTTACGAAAGATTATTTATCATCTAACATTGAAAAATTGAAAAAAATATAATTAGAGGTTAAGGCGCATGATCAAAGAGGGGAACTGCACTCAAAATACAAGTGGGGTTCATATGACTGAACGGTCTTACTTACTTAAGGTTATTCCCGATGTTTCAGAGTTTCATTCAATTTAGTAAAGGAGATAGTTGTAAATTTGTCGATTTTTTTGGCTTGTCAGCGGGCTCTCAAATATGACGTCACTTATAGTGCTTCTTTCTCGTCATTCTCGATAGTGGTGTTTTTAAGGTAATTATATAGTGAATGTGTTGTCGTTCAACGCTCTTTGTAGGATAATTAATCTAATTTGGATAAAAAAATGGATTTGCTCACATTTGCAAACTTTCAAACATAGTAAAAGTGAAATTTGCACTAGTTTGCAACCGGCGCAAAAGTGCAATTGCATAATGCAAATTCGATGTTAATTGCAAATTCGGCAATTGCAACTTCGCACCGGTGCAAATTTCGTATCTGCAACATTTGCAAAATATTTGCATCATGTTTGACGTACTTGCAAATGTTAGCGGCATGTTTGCACTGACCAAATTTGCCATATTTGCAAGTGTTGGCAAATCCACTTTTTCTTCCCGTGGTAGTCAACATTTACTATATAATCACCTTCAAAAGTACACCACTGTCGAGAAAGAAGCACTTAGTGAAGTTATATTAATTTGAGAGGCCGCTGACAAGCATCGTCTGCATCAAAATGGCGCCGAAAATCGACAAATTTACAAATTCAGTTAGCGATATCTCCTTTATTAAATTGAATGAAACTCTGAAACTTCGGGAATAATCTTAAGTCAGTAAGACCTTTCATATGAACCCCACAATTTTGAGTGCAGTTCCCCTTTATGGTATTTTTTTTCTGTTGACTTTTTGTTACACGACCGCGTTTTTAGGAGAATGGGTACTACCGGTAACACAGTGACATTTTTATGTAAGTAACTTCATATTCGAAACTATTATTGAGTTTAGGTTTGGGATACTTTGAGTATTGGTTTCTTGTCTTGTGGATGGACTGGTTTCTCTCAGTGTGTTACCGTTACGATATCAGAAATACTCTAGTACCAGTCTTCAGACAGACGCGGTCGTGTTTCAAAAGGTTTAGAAGAAAAGGCCGAAAATTCGACATTCGGCAAATCATAAAAGCCCTACCAAGTGACTGATTGATTATTTCTTCGGATTTCAATTGAATTTTACCGAATCTAACGGGAAATGAAATAACATTTAACACCAGATATGTAAATCAATCATGAGATCCGTTTAAGAAATCATTAAGAAATTTAAAATGAATTTATACTATCACAGAAGCTCATATGTAAGTTCATGGATTTTTTGACTGTCGGTGTAGACATGTTTAACAAAATTTAAGGTAATTCCAAGCGGCCAAATATTAAAGTTGTGAACGAATATTTTTAACAAAAGGAAAACATATCGGATATACTTACACCTTTCAGCACTGCTTTCACATCCACAGAGTATTCGTTCGTAGCAATTGCTCGGTGCATGTTCTCCTGGCTGATTTCAAGTGGCAGAGGAACATTTGGCAATATTGACCCAAGTGCTTTGTCAATTCCGTGGAACAATACTTGAAGGATGACGGCTAACCGAATTACATGTTTGGTATCCTTTGAAGAAGAACCTTCACCAGCTCCCCTCTCTCCCTCGAATTTCAAATTTTGCTCTTCAAACACTTGGGCACAGTAATTGTTGTATACGGTCTTTGCTGCCTCAGAAAGTTCGTATATCCTGGTCTCTTCGCTTTGATGTAGATGGTAGATATTATCAAATACACGTGACAACTCTGTCAACTGTGTCAGTTCAAGTTGGTCGATGAATTGTTGTACTTGATTAGGTGGAAGTAGATGTGGCTTTGGAGCTGCAATCAGTATTCTTTCCAAGAGACCATCGCCAGCTTTAGACATTTTAACAAAAACGCCTTTCGCAAGGAAGGAGCGTGGCTGACTAGCCCCACAAAATGCAACGCCAGTTTGTTTCGGACCGTCACGTTTACCATGTCTCCCCTTCGTCATCAGCCAAGGTTTGCCATCGTGGAACTTACACATCAGTTCACTGTTTAGCTCCTTTCCGTTATCGCGTCCGTTACATGAAAGTAATTTCTGAAAAAATGCATGAGCTTCGTCTTTGGCCAAGAGTCCCTGTCCTTTGGTTGTTTTGAGGTGTTCGTACAACCCATTACGTGAACTATCTTCAACAACAATCACGGTATTCTGTTTCTCTTCCACGTATTCAATTATAGGATCGATTGATAAACTAAAAGCAGTCGACTTATTTGACCCAGATTCTGCCAGAAACAGAGTGTAAATATTTACCGGTTCTGGGTAGAGACTTGATGCCTTAACCTTCGTCTTCGGTGAAATAAGAGCGGAGATAGCACTAAGTAATGGCCACAAAACGAATTCTTTGACGACGTTCCTTGCCCTTGAAAATTTTTCCAACCAATTCACAAAGTTATCCGGAGCCGCGTCTGACCATGGAAATTGGATTTTCTTTGCTTGGGAATATATTTCGTCGATGTTTTTCACTGAAGTCTTTGCTCGCTTAGCGCTATCGGTCTGCGACATCTGAAGAAAATATGTCTGTCTATTACCAACATGTAGCAAATAAAATCGTGATTTGTTACCGCTTTCCCGCGCAAAATACCCAAATACGGAACCCTTATACGACAGTAATATTATAAGTTTTCAACAACAATTGTATCAAACTTAAATTGTATTTGTATATACGATACTAAAACGCAAATTCTTTTGAGACTGAAGTACTGACTTATATTGAAGAATATTTTTGTATAGAGCAAAGAGGCTGTTTTTGATTATACCCTAGGGTCTGAAAACTATTAATTTTTGGTTTTGCATGAACAATTCTTTTGTTTCGAAGGACGTCGCCGTTGAGGTTGCAGTCGTAGATCGCAGTGGCGGCGCCAAGCCTCGCAGTTGGGGGGGGGGGGCAATCGAAGGGCGAACTATTTTTTGGGGGGGCGGCAACACTTTTTTCGCGTAACAGTGTTATAAAACTGTATTTGGCGTTTTCTGCGAATTAAAAAGTGACATATCCTAAGGGCTAAGGTCAAGTATAGTGTAGTGTAAACTGGGAAGTTTAAGTTTCCAACAATTTACAGTTCTTTATCCTAACGTAGTTTCATTATTGGTACTATTATTATTATTATTATTATTATTATTATTATTATTATTATTATTAATATTAATATTATTATTATTATCATTATTATTATTATTATTATTATTATTATTATTATTATTATTATTATTATTATTATTAATATTATTATTATTATTATTATTATCATTATTATCATTAGTATTATTATTATTATTATTGGTACTTTGGAGGTTGGCGAAAACACGAATTATTTTTTGAATTAGTTCTAGAAAACGTACACTAATCTTAGCAAGGTGCAGGTGCATAGTAGTTGATGAGAGTTACAACAAAAGCATCAGGAATTTATAACATTGTGTAAAAGACATGTATTTTTATTGAAATAATTCGGACGATATGCGTTGGTGTATAGTTTGTAAAAGCCGAATAATATAAAGTATGTATCATAACTAATGCCGAACTGATGTGGACATGAAGCGAAGGAACTAGGCAAAATCTGATGACAAACTGTAGTTCTCGCATAAGAAATGAACGAAAAATCCTATTATAATACATTTCTTATTGACGTCATTTTCTCGGTCTTTACGGGAAGTAATTTTTTCTCACAGGCGAAATAATCAAGCTTGCTGGAAAACTATCATGGTATAGCCTATAGGTATAGCCAAATTAGAGTGCCGACTCAAAGTGGTTTAATACAATTCCAAGCCGACGCCGCGGTGTAGACCCAATTTACACTTAACCCACCTAACTAAGGCCCGAGCCAAACGACGATCTTTTGTTTAAGTTCATTTGGACTAACTCCAACTCATGAAAAGTTCGACGTTTGGCCCCGGTGTTAGACTGACTAAGCCCACCTTAGACCCACTTTAACACTGGCCTGCGTGCAGGTTTCCGCATACCCGTTTCCGTGTGAAGTCTGCACGCAGCCGGCTACTTTAACACTTAACTCTACAAATACACCCCCTTTCCGTATCTTCAGATAGGCCGTTTTTAATTTTGCATGATTCCCAAAAAACAAACCATGTAAAATGTAAAAGGGGGGAGGGCCGGGGGTTTAGAGGGAGGCCGAAAGCCAGAGAGGCGGGAAACCCGCGAGGCGGAAAGGGTTTTCTGCCTTGAACGTTTCCCGCCTCTCTGGCTTTCGGCCTCCCTCAAAACCCCCTCCTCCCAAACGACCGTCTGCTACGCAGGCTATTATAAGGAAAGAATAAAAAATAGCAACATTATATTAGTGAGACTATATGTCGCCTTAGATTATCGGCATGCCTTGTAAAATTATTATTGTTGAAAGAAAACGTTAATCTTCTACTCCACGTGTCCGCTTAATAGAGGTGTCCGCTTAAGGTGGTACTGGAGGCTAAAGTCAACTTCTCCGATCTTAACAGTTTTTGGTCTGTTGAAAGATATAGTAACAATAAGTTTGTATGCCAATTTTGACAGCGCTGCTTTATATACTTTTCGAGATTTGTGCGATCAAACTTTGGTATCTAAGGATGAATGTTCGCGCCAAAACCGCAGATAAAACTAATGGAGGCTGAAAGACGATGCGTTTGTAATTGCTCTCCTACAGCGAGTTTTGACAGAATTTACACCTTGAGATTGGTGTTGTGATTTGACATGCCGCGATTTTGTCATCACCGACACCTTATGCGTCGTTGCTACGCGAACTGGTTAATCCCATTCCCGCGCTATTTCTCCACACTAAAAATAGGGGTTACAGTGCTTTTTTGTCCATATTTGGGGAGACGTTATAACTATTGACCACTGACTTATCACCGACGGCTCATCAGAACATGGGGGAACGTGTTGGCAAGTCGAAATAGACAAAAATTTAGGTTAAAAAAGCTGTAATTTGAGGCAATATGGCCAAAATTTGATAAATTTTCATCAGTGTAATGACCTAAACCTCCATATCTCTTTCTCTTTTCAATCGATTTGATCAAAATTTGGCCTGATTGTGCACAAGCCTATAATAAAAAAATAATCTCGGAGTCCGCCAGAGTCCGCTTCAAAGCTTTTGGTTGCGAAATTTTTGAATATCTGTTATCTTGCCAAATAACGTAATGCTTGTAGGTCAGCGACATTTAATCGACTGATTGCGGACTCCGAGATTAAATCTTTGTATTGGTATGATAAGTAAGTCTTCTTCGTTTCAGTTCATGAAGTTGAAAGCAAAAGCTACAATCGACCATTGAAAATCGTTAATATGGAGTTCAAATTTCACTTCCCACACCCCCCTGGACTCAAAATGATTTTTTAGTGGCTGCAACAACTTCTTCTACACGATATCAATTTTTTCAAAATTAGCCTCCAGTACTACCTTAATAGAGGTTTATACAACTATAGGATTTTATTAACTGAAATAATTGTCGGGACTTTAGATAGGTGTTTGCCCCTTAATAGAGGTCTCCGTTAATAAAGGTTCGACTGTATAGCAAATATATCATAGAAATAAAAATGGGAACAATTATCGATCATATCAATGCCAATGGTGAACAGGAAAGTGTTCTCTTTACTTTGTACTTTGACACGCAATTCTTAATTCACTTAATTCCTTTGACACTTGCAAAGAAAAGGCAGATTCTTATTAGCCAAGCTGTGTGAATTTTCCATGCTAAAACTCTTCTTTAAAAATATCTATTTTATTTCATAATTACGTTCTTAGTCAATATCAATAACGATTCATAGCTAAACTAAAACATCTAAGAATAAAGGTGCTCTATGCAAAAAGGACGTAATCCGTGCATCTACAACAAAGACGGACCTTTATAAATCCGGAGACATGAGATTTTTGTTTATGGTGTCATAAGACCATCAAGCGTTTCATGGTACACAGAAGACGCGATGTTTTACGTTTTTGGTCACGAAACGTGACGAATTCATTGTTTTCCCGCATTACTTACTTAATTACTGTGAAAAACAAAATATAACGTGTTCCTTATTTAAAAACATTTATGTCACTGCAACACACCCACATGCAATGTATTAAAAAGCACGAACATGCACGATCGATGTCTAGCATTGCGCCTAACCTAAAGTTTATGTTACTGCACGAGACAATTATTAGCGACGATTAATTTACAATGTTTTATACCCAAATATTACGGTGGATAAAGTATATAGCACGTTAAACGTGATATAACAATTGTACGTACCTTAGGCCGTGGATAAAATTCGAATCTGTGAAAAGAGGGATTGCCAAAAAGTAACTCGTCTATTGTCTTCGTTTCCAGCGCTTACGTATACCAAATAGTCTTGTACTCACTCGACCGATACACATTACATGTGAAAGTATATAGTATTAGTTTGCGTTAACTTATACACCAAGTATTATAATTAACAATTCATCGTTTGTTTGAAAATAGAACAAGTAACTTGTTTGTATCTTTGATTAATGTGAATTGAACTTTGTTTTACTGTTAATGAAACATATCAATCAATGTTTCACTTCAAAGTTCGGCACTACCGGGCACAACTAAGAGAACTGACAAGGAGCACAGACAATGTGTACAAACATGTATTGCCTTTTTACTTGCTAAGCTACTGTTTATTCGCATATATTATAGATTTTTTTTACAGAAGGGAGTTTAAGCATGGAAAATTCACACAGCTTTGGCTACGAATCTGCCTTTTCTTTTCAAGTGTCAAAGGAATTAAGTGGATTAAGAATTGCGTGTCAAAGTACAACGTAACGACAACACTTCCCTGTTTACCACTGGCATAATAATTGTTCCTATTTTTATTTATTTTTATGATATATTTGCAAATTATTTGATATTCAGCTAAACTCAATCAAATAAAAGTATAAAAGTCACGTTAGGCAGTAACCTTAACCCAAGTTGGGATTCTATAGTTTAACAAGAACTTGTCGTGTTGTGTTTTGTTTTAGACGTTAATGTGGCATATATCTTTGGTTGAATGTATATTATATGTTCATATGTTGCATATTTGTTCTTAAAGTAATTCGGAAAAAACGAAGGCAATTAAATGACAATGCAACTTATAATCCACAGCAAAACGTGTTTTGCATCTTCTAGTCTTCTACTCTAGATTAAATATTATCAGACAGAATTGCACAATAAGTCAATCATATATATATATATAGTCATACCGCATGTTTGCGCGCATTTGAATATTTATGTAGACTAAATATAGTTCATGCAATTCGCATGCTACAAATAAGTGAATTACAGCAGTTTCAGGTGATTCGCGGCCACCGGATGTAAAAGTTCTTGGCGCCGATAGTTGTTTTTGACATAAAGGAGTGATTAGGAAATCACGCAAAATAACAAAACCACCGACACCACCGATGTCCGAAAGAACATCAAAACCGTTTTAAACCAATATTAGTGAGATATAAATAGGAATAGGCTGTTTAATCAGATAATATATACTAAATATTGTTTTAAACACGTGATTTGGTAACCACTCCTTTATGTCAAAAACAACTATCGTCACTAAGAACTTTTATATCCTGTGGGCGCGAATCACCTGAAACTGCTGTAACTAGTTTTATATGAAGGTACACTACCTTTTTGTTGCTGCGCAATTCACGGTTCACCAACAATATCACCAACGAGTACTTGCCCTTCATAACTTCATTTCTGAATTTTGAACGATGTACAATGTGTGTGGTTTAAAACAACGCGCCTTGGCGCCTATATAATTTGCATCTGGCCTGTTTGAAATTGAAAACCCGACTTATGCTGTTTTGCATGCGTGGCATTCCTAAAGGAGTAAGGGCCCAGAGGCAAGCTCATTGTAGCACACGTGTGTGTTGGCCAATCAACTATCAAGCGGTGTCCCTTAGAAGCGCCGCTTGCTTTTGCTCTATATTCGTCCAATTGGGCCAAACCTAAATTAGCGCATGCGCAAAATCGTTCATTTTAAGCTCTGAAGGCAAGCGGCCCTTGCCTTGATTAATAATCAAGAAATAATCTAAACTCTTAAGCAGGGTGTATCAAGATAAGTCTTCTTAATCCACTTGACTCTTTTTAGACAAAACATCTAGAACAGTCACGCAAACACTAACAAGTGTTATGCAACCACGACATTAAAATCGCGTATAAACAGTGTTCCGTTGGTGAAGGCAGAAGATTTAGTTTGAGTCCTTGAGAGACCGACTTTGTTCAGAGATTGGTCCAGAAATTTTTTACTCAGTAAAAATGTTTAGGCAAGCGGCGCTTGCCTACGCTTACATGACCGCACGCCACTGAATGCAAGAAATAAGATGTTTTATAGGGTGCTTCACGCGCTAATGCGGTATTTCTTTCATAAATAATTTTTGATACAATAAGCAAGTTTCTGTCCAGCAGAATCATTCATTTACACTCAAATAACGTAAAAAACATGTTTGCTTTAGTCGCAAAAATAAACCAGTCGACAAAGAAAAGTGAAAAATATTAACCTGTTGACCTGTCGACATAGAAAGCTCAAAACACTAAACCTGTCGACCTGTCGACATAGAAAGCGCAACTGAACATGAAACCTGTCGACCTGTCGACTAAGAAAAGTGAAAAATATTAACCTGTCGACCTGTCGACATAGAAAGTTCAAAATATTAAACCTGTCGACCTGTCGGCATAGAAAGCGCAACTGAACATTAAACCTGTCGACCTGTCAACGTAGGAAAATATATAACCGCAAACCACAGGCGGCTTCAACACTTTACTAGTTGATTGAATTGATTGAATCGTGACGTGTCGCTAGTTGTGACGCAGCTGGTGAGTTCTTACACGGTACATAAGCCCCCACTTGGTTGTACTATTGTGACACTGATGTTACCAAATTAATATGTATGACATTACATGTATAGTTGTTATTTATACAAGTTAAAAAACACATTAATTAACGATTATGAGGTTAATATTCATTATCAATTTTCAGACTTACCATGACAAACAAATCTGATTCTTTCTCACAAAATATGCACCTAGGTTGCAGGACATGAGATGTCCTAGCAGGTACACCAGATACTTGACCATCATTCCCGAGTGATAGACGTTTCAACTTCCTTCGTGGCTCACTCACTTCACTGTCCGTTTTCTCTTGGATGCTTTTAATACAAGATAGATGTTTCGCTTCCACCATTTTAAGCTTATATTCGTCGCAAATTCGTTTGTAGCAGTTTTGATGGTAATACCATTGTAGATTCTCACAAGTGTTTGCCGAAAGATATTCAGCTACGTCTTCGTCAGTAAATAAACCGTACGATTTTCGACCAATCTCCGATTTCTCGCCTTCTAGCTTAACCCATCTTTTTCGGCAACTAATAAACTTCGACAAACGCTGGTCGGTAACTTGCGTAAGAGATTGTGATACATCGTCAAAATGAATAAAACATTTGCATAACTTTAAATTTTTAATGTCAGCCATGTTGTTTTGCAATTTTTAGACAATTTTCGGGTGGCCACATTGCCTGATCGCAGGCAAGCGTTCGTGTTGCCTCGGTGATAGCAAGCAGAAAGCTCAAAAATTCAAAATGGCGGCCAGTCACGAAGATAGAAAATGGCGCAAGTTTGATGTTAAGTTTCTACTTCTTGTGCACGATTGAGAATGGGGGCTTGGCATTTCTTAACACAGGAGACTTAAATACATATTAAACTATGAAAGAATTTCTTAGCCTCGCGACATGTGCAACGAACTTGAACGAAAGGATGCAACAGGTGACGGCCTAGTGGCTCAATGGTTAGAGTGTTTGACTAGCAAGCATTAAATCGATGAGCAGCACTGTACCTTCACAGTCCTGTAGGTAATCCCTCCAGTGCATTACAATTAGCTCCTGTCGTGAATGTTTGTTACTGCCAGGCTCATCAAGCACTGGCAGAAACAAATTACTGATGTCCAAGGCACATAGTTGGCTGCTATTGGCACAAAATGCTTGCTCCATCACAAGAGAGTGCCTTTTCAATAAAGACAAAACATTTAATGTTGCAAGACCTTCTCTTATTTGGTCTAGTGCACTTCGCACTCGGTCAATAACATAGAAATGACAAAGCTCTTTGACCATGTCTTCTTTGTTGTCTAATGACTGTATTTTAGAGTAACCACATTGCTCCAAATAGGCTGAAACGTTGTTTAATGCATGTGGAAACTTCTCCAGGTCAGCCCCAGCAAGCTAATTAAGAGAGAGAGAAAATCTTAGCGCATGATCTTGTGCTCAGACAATATCAAGTAGGCAATTACTATCATAATGAGAAACAACAACTCGCACACAGTGTCCTTTATTGAGTACCTAGCTCACCTAGCTAGCGTAACTCATTCCTGTTTGGGCCCAGCCAAAAACGGCCGCTTTATTTATTATTCATACTACTGTGTACATGTATGTCTAACACTCTAATGCTAGACATGATTTGACTCATCAAAGAGAAAACCCTCTCAGTACAAAGCGGCAATGGGTAACCTGACACAAAGAATTTTAACCTGCCATGGTGGAAGTACTGTACAAAGTGAATTACTACATACCTCACCAACTGCAGTTCGCACTTCATGATCAGGAATCTCATCTTATAGTTAATTTTAGATATTGCAAGTTGAGATGTTTAGTCTTCAAAAGTGGGATACTAGATTTCAAGGATGGGATACCAAATTCAGAAACCTGGTATCCCACTTGGATACTGCCAAAAATTGTAAATTTCAAGCCCTGATATTTCCTTTTTGTTTGAAAGCAACATATTATTTCATTTCTCACCTTGTGAGTTGGGAAGTACAGCCTTGATCTTATCATCTCCACCAAACATCCCAGATGTTTCAAACATTTCTCGTATAGACAATCGCAGAAATTCACGGGTCGGTCCACCAAGATCGACGGCCCCCTCTGATTTCCCCATGTCATCAGCAAACTTCACTGAGAGTTTTCTGCGGGGAATAAAGCTTGGCTTGGCAAGTTTGGTTAAAGCATCTTTTAAGCAATGTTTCCTCCTGACATTTATGATGTTTTTCATAGCATATGGGTCATTGTCCAGAACAACAGCAACATGGTCTGCCAGAATATCTTGTAATATTTCCCCATGATTTCTAAAGAAAGAAACAGGGTCAAAATTATTTTAGCTAAAATAAAATTACATTTAGCAATGGTCAACCTCGTACCCAGGGCCATTTGTAGGGAACTGGGCCAAGATGGCGAATAAAAAGAAAATGGTGGGAACATGGGTACGAGGTTGATCAATGGTATTTTATCTTATTGATCACCATAGGTACACCACATATAATGCCCAATAAAACATTCCAACATACCCCTCGTCTATTATCACTTCAACTTGATGTTCTGGGACCACCGGTATGTTCAGAACTTCTAAATCTCCTTCATCTTCACCTTCTGTGTCAGAAATCAAACTTATGTATGAGCTGTTAAAAAAAATTGTGACAAACATTAGTCTACACTTACAGTATGCCTAATTTCCGTAGACCACTTTGGATACACTTAAACATAATAGAAACTCATCTTTTGATGAGGAACAAATATACGATACTGAAAGATTACACAAAATGACAAAACCATTGACAGTACCTGTAACAGGAAGTGCTTTCCTCTTTCTTTACAGGTTTTATCTGGTTATCACTAAACAGACAAAAAATATGACAAATTGTGTAGTATTCTATAATACTTATGTAGATACTGAACTATCAGGAATTTGAGCAGAATCAATTGAGTGCTGGATAGTTTGTATAAAAACTGACTTCTGCTGAAGACAAAAGATGTTGTAATAAACACATGCACTTGGCTTTTGAATAGACATGTGCATGGAGAGTGCTAGGCAACACTGCTGACTACTGGACATACAGTACCTGTCTGGCAATACCCACCATGAGCACTGAACCATAATTAAATACTAATAATTTAGTTCCAATACATCATTGTATTTGCTGTCTTTAATTGTTATTTTAATAGTTCCTTACAGAAATGCTGTTCTGTGTAGCCAAGTAAACATACATATATTGAATGGGGATGCCGAAATACAGTATTTGCATAATACTGTAAATGGCTGGGGGATTAACTGCATTAACCCTTTATAGCCCAAGACCTTCCTATATGCTGAATAAAATCATCTGGCATTAGCCAGAATAAAATTCTTAAAGTGGCCAAAGGACTATAAAGGGTTAATCAAGTAGGTTGTAAACATGGCCACAATGAAAAGAAAATTATTTAATTTTATGAAGGACTTACTTCGCCAATTTAATAGATGTATTCTCTGGTATTGTACCAGGTTTAGGGTTGCATACATATACTGCTTGTGGCTTCATTTCCTAGAAGGTGAGGGAATATCATACACAATGTTAAAAAAATTATTTTGCATAACATGAACTGTTCTTACTGTTGTTATGTTCATGAGCTCCACCACTTGACATATTTCTTAGAAAATATTATTATGTCCCAGAAAGGATATACAGGTATACTGTACAGTATTTTCAGTGGCATAGACTATCAGTGGGGGGAGGGGGGTAAAAGGGATTTCATGTGAAAATGGGAGAGGGCTATAGAGTCCAGGAGCACACACCCCCTGAAAATGGTTAACTTTGAATGCCATTTTCCACGTTTTGGGGTGAGATTTTACAGAACTTTGAAGATTATAAAACCTCATGTATATAAAATACCCAAAAGACAAAATTTTTAATGGGGGTGCACCACCTAGCTTTGAACTAATCCACTATATTTATTTTTTCGCATACTACATATACACCCTTTAACAAATAGATTCCATTTTGCCGTTGTCTGTTCAGTTATACCATGGATGGTTATACTGTAGATGCACAGATGACGTCACAACGTGTTAAGAACAAAAAAGTGGCCTACAAGACGCAGTCGAGTGGGTCACTGATGTTCTTACCACGTTGTTACGTCTTCTGTGCATCTATAACTGAATAGACAACAAAAGAAATGGAATCTATTTGTTTTATACAATAAAAATTTAAAAGGTTTTTATCGAAACTCTTCCGAGATTTTGGGGCATGAAGTAACAAATAAGCAAGTCAGCTGACGTGATCTGACGTGACCATGTGTCTGTCCTCTATCATGCGCAACAACCAATGAAAACACGCATAGCAACCAGGGTATTGTATAAATGAAGTTTTTTACTATAATTATTACACTATAAAAATTTGATTTAATACCTCAGAATCACTATCAGTATCCTCACTATGTCACTTACAACTGATTCATTGGTCATGTTGACAAAGAAGTCCGTTACTTTACATAAATACAGAGTGATTCGCTCGTACGGCTTCCCCAATTCTTCCTTGTACCTGTGCAAGGAGAAATCTTCTTCCGATCCAGGTATTTTGTCCACACGAGTCATGTCTGGATATACTAAGTAGTACTCGTCTGCCCGATCAGAAATACTACGGTTGAAGCGACTGTGTTTCTCGACGGCTTTGGCTATCAGTTCCTTCGTACAGATTGAACAGGGAACTGAAACGGTATGATTTCCACCTCTAACAATTTTCAACTTGCAGAGCTCTTCTCGATAGGTAACCATACCAATCTTCACGTTGGCTGTTCGCTCTTGATTTGCCTTCTCTTCCGTCTTACGCTTCTTAGAGCCAGATTTGCTGATGAAATAGCTTCTTCTTTCTGTCTTTTTGACCTCGGAATTCGTGAAATGTCATTATTGGAGGCCCAGAACCAGCTGCAAAAGCTTTTGATCCACCACTGTTTTTTGTATTTTTGACACCACTTGATGTTGAAGCATGTGAAGGGCCAGACTTCGACGACTGTGCTGCCTGGGCGCCGCAATGATGGCAAAATAATCCATTTTCAACGACCTTTGTGGCACACTCAGAACAAAACATCAGAATGATTTGAATTTTAAATATATTCAGACTTCAAAATGGTCGAATCCAATGAATAAATCGAGTTGACCACATGTGACAGTGACATGGCAGAACATTGTCTCGTACCCAGACCCAGCACAGCAGGTCATGACGTCATGCGCGCGCATGGTTTCAAATTTTTTATTTGCGTGTGTTATTTTTATTTGCAGGTGTGACATTTTTATTTGGAGAGACCACATATTTTTATTTGGAGAGACCACATATTTTTATTTGTGGAGGTGGCAAAGTTTGTTTGTCTGCGTGTGCAGTTTTTACTTTTTGCAGCAAATTTCTTTGTGTACGTCTCAACTTTTTAATTTCGTAGTTTTTTTGTTTTTATTTCAAGGTATATTTTCTTTTTATATGTGTATTTTTTTATTTGTAAGGTGTCCCCTGTGAGCCACCGTACAATTCGACTGCTCATGACTTCACCACTTGCAGCTCATCTTGTGACTTAGCCACTCTTTGCACAACACAAATGTGACCGACTTGTGGGTTGTGGCAAGTGTAATATGCCAGTATAATATGATTGTATAGATTATAAATAAAATATATCATATAAATATTAAAAATATAATATAAATAATGTAAATATTTTTAGTGTAAATATTTTCAATATTATTGCATTTTCCTTCAAATTAAAAATGCTGATGAGTTGTATATATCAAGATCATGCAATTTCGTGAGGAAATTAAAAAAATGAAAGACTGCAATTATTTTTGTTTTTATTATCAATATAATATTATTTTTAAATGTGCACAATAGTTTAATTTCCTCCTTGATTTTGCTTTTTGGGGCCATTTTGCATTGGCAAGGTCACCAATATTTACCTTGTATACCTAAACAGTGGCAAAGAAATATTAAGTAAAAACAAATATTTTCCAATTTCATAATACAGTGGGAATATAAACTTACCCTACGACCACTTGGATCATCATGGTCAGCAACATGTTCTGGAAGAAGAGAGCGAACAACTCTCTTCAGGGATGGTGGGTATACATAGGTTGGTATTTCTCCTACAGATACCGCATCTTTGCCAATCGACATTCCAAACTAAAATAATAATTTAAGCAGACAAATTCAGGAATAGATCTTGAGTTAAAACTAAACGTGAAACACGTGGCATAAAATTAGTCTATTCAGTATTCATTTACATAATTTGCGCAAACAAGGAAAACTTGAAGATCCTCACATAAAACAATCCAAAAGATGACACCTACCCACATTATACACCACATACGTTTGTATATGCGACTCCTAAGGTCAGTCGAGGATTCGCCTGGTTTAGGTCCATTTCGCAAGTAGGACTTCAAAAGATCTATAAGGCCTTTTGGAGCCTCACCAAAGCTAGCAAAGGGTGGAATATAAATAAACATTGACAAGGAATGATTTTTATCGTGATTAAATGCAAAATACTCACCCATTTCTTTCAAATTCCGCATTGAAAGCCATAAACGCGGCTTCTCTTTCCGCAACACTTGCCGCCATACTGAAATTTGCGTAGAAGCAGACATGCTGATCAAAACAAAACTTCCGGTGAAACTTGACACTCGAACAAGACTTACCCTAGCAACCTTCCCAGTCTTCCGCTCAACTATAATGGCTACTTCCGTGGAAAAGGGACATTTTCAGTGTATTACCAGAGGAAAACTAAAGCCCGACACGTAAAACGAACGACATTAACGAAAAATAGAGGACATAAACTTTATCTAGACAAATAATCATCGCATATACTTCATGTGAAATTTTGCCAGGGCGGATACCTTAATAGGTCGTAAATCGCAAACGACTGTTATTACCTTATTATTTAATATGAGGATTTTCCCAGATTCGTTTTATCATTTTTGGTCTTAGTCGATCTTACAGTAGTTTTGAAAACTTTCCAGATTCCTTTTTATCGTTTTTGGATTGTCTTAATCCATCCGATGATTTCGCCCTCTCTTAATAGGTCGGCCATTGCAAACAACCGTTATTACCTTATTATTTAATATGAGGATTTTCCCAGATTCGTTTTATCATTTTTGGTCTTAGTCGTTCTTACAGTAGTATGAAAAAATGGGATGTCGTAGACAGGGGTACAAGCATACTTGACACGAAGTGGAAAGTGTGCTCGTACCCCCATTTCTCCATACTACTATCCAAGAATATATAGATTTTCCAAAGTTAAACCACCAATTTTTTTCACCTTTGTTTTGTATATATCTAGAGTAAAAGTCGAAGAGAATAAATGGAAAAGAAAAAAACGAGATTGCTCAACTCACTGTATGGATTATAACGAAGCCATTATTAAAATGTTTTCTATAAAGTCATAGATTTTTGTTTCTCAAACTGATATATAAGACTGCAAATATGCGGACAAAGATGGTTAATAGCATTATGCCATATACCTTATAGTTATAACGAGTTAGAATGTTTGAATATGTTCATAAGACATTTTAAATAAAAACGTCAGTCATGCACATTTCATGAGAGTGTCCCTTTATTATTATAAGTCTACTGGTTTAAATATACTAATATACCTGCTGCACCTTTTCCGCTATTTTTTTCTTGTTTGGGTCCCCCATCGACGTCCTCATTTAACTGTTGCGCAAGTTGTGGCGAGTGAGCAATGCTTTCTTGTTCATCACTAACGCAAGCTTCTATAATGGAAGATTTATTGAAAAAATGTTAGAAAGAACGAATTAAATTGCGATTTTAAGTCAAAACAAGTAAGAAATTAAAGCGATGCAGAATTTGCAAGTGTCAAATTAACCCTAATTTAACTAAATTTGAGTTAATTTAACCAATGACTAAAGAGCTCGTATTAATATGAAGATCACTAAAAATGTTTAGCAAGTGATATTTTGTGGACTTTTTTATTTGAAATCCAAGAATATATAGATTTTCCTAAGTTAACCGCCAATTTTTTTCACCTTTGTTTTGTATATATCTAGAGTAAAAGTCGAAGAGAATAAATGGAAAAGAAAAAAACGAGATTGCTCAACTCACGGTATGGATTATAACGAAGCCATTATTAAATGTTTTCTATATAGTCATAGATTTTTGTTTCTCAAACTGATATATAAGACTGCAAATATGCGGACAAAGATGGTTAATAGCATCATGCCATATACCTTATAGTTATAACGAGTTAGAATGTTTCAATATGTTCATAACACATTTTAAATAAAAACGTCAGTCATGCACATTTCATGAGAGTGTCCCTTTATTATAAATCTACTGGTTTAAATATACTAATATACCTGCTGCACCTTTTCCGCTATTTTTTTCTAGTTTGGGTTCCGCATCAACGTCCTCATTTAACTATTGAGGAAGTTGTGGCGAGTCAGCAATGCTTTCTTGTTCATCACTAACGCAAGCTTCTATAATGGCAGATTTATTGAAAAACTGTTAGAAAGAACGAATTAAATTGCGATTTTAAGTCAAAACAAGTAAGAAATTAAAGCGATGCAGAATTTGCAAGTGTCAAATTAACCTTAATTTAACTAAATTTGAGTTAATTTAACCAATGACTAAAGAGCTCGTATTAATATCAAGATCACTAAAAATTTTTAGCAAGTGATATTTTGTGGACTTTTTTATTTGAAATCCAAGAATATATAGATTTTCCAAAGTTAACCGCCAATTTTTTTCACCTTTGTTTTGTATATATCTAGAGTAAAAGTCGAAGACAATAAATGGAAAAGAAAAAAACGAGATTGCTCAACTCACGGTATGGATTATAACGAAGCCATTATTAAATGTTTTCTATATAGGCATAGATTTTTCTTTCTCAAACTGATATATAAGACTGCAAATATGCGGACAAAGATGGTTAATAGCATCATGCCATATACCTTGTAGTTATAACGAGTTAGAATGTTTCAATATGTTCATAACACATTTTAAATAAAAACGTCAGTCATGCACATTTCATGAGAGTGTTCCTTTATTATAAGTCTACTGGTTTAAATATACTAATATACCTGCTGCACCTTTTCCGCTATTTTTTTCTTGTTTCGGTCCCCCATCGACGTCCTCATTTAACTGTTCAGCAAGTTGTGGCGAGTCAGCAATGCTTTCTTGTTCATCACTAACGCAAGCTTCTATAATGGAAGATTTATTGAAAAAATGTTAGAAAGGACGAATTAAATTGCGATTTTAAGTCAAAACAAGTAAGAAATTAAAGCGATGCAGAATTTGCAAGTGTCAAATTAACCTTAATTTAACTAAATTTGAGTTAATTTAACCAATGGCTAAAGAGCTCGTATTAATATCAAGATCAATAAAAGTGTTTAGAAAGTGATATTTTGTGGACCTTTTGAAATCCAAGAATATATAGATTTTCCAAAGTTAAACCGCCAATTTTTTTCACCTTTGTTTTGTATATATCTAGAGTAAAAGTCGAAGAGAATAAATGGAAAAGAAAAAAACGAGATTGCTCAACTCACGGTATGGATTATAACGAAGTCATTATTAAAATGTTTTCTATCAAGTCATAGAGTTTTGTTTCTCAAACTGATATATAAGACTGCAAATATGCAGACAAAGATGGTTAATAGCATCATGCCATATACCTTATAGTTATAACGAGTTAGAATGTTTCAATACGTTCATAAGACATTTTAAATAAAAACGTCAGTCACGCACATTTCATGAGAGTGTCCCTTTATTATAAGTCTACTGGTTTAAATATACTAATATACCTGCTGCACCTTTTCCGCTATTTTTTTCTAGTTTGGGTTCCGCATCAACGTCCTCATTTAACTGTTGAGGAAGTTGTGGCGAGTCAGCAATGCTTTCTTGTTCATCACTAACGCAAGCTTCTATAATGGCAGATTTATTGAAAAACTGTTAGAAAGAACGAATTAAATTGCGATTTTAAGTCAAAACAAGTAAGAAATTAAAGCGATGCAGAATTTGCAAGTGTCAAATTAACCTTAATTTAACTAAATTTGAGTTAATTTAACCAATGACTAAAGAGCTCGTATTAATATCAAGATCACTAAAAATGTTTAGCAAGTGATATTTTGTGGACTTTTTTATTTGAAATCCAAGAATATATAGATTTTCCAAAGTTAACCGCCAATTTTTTTCACCTTTGTTTTGTATATATCTAGAGTAAAAGTCGAAGAGAATAAATGGAAAACAAAAAAACGAGGTTGCTCAACTCTCGGTCTGGATTATAACGAAGCCATTATTAAAATGTTTTCTATATAGTCATAGATTTTTGTTTCTCAAACTGATATATAACACTGCAAATATGCGGACAAAGATGGTTAATAGCATCCTGCCATACACCTTATAGTTAATAACGAGTTAGAATGTTTCAATATGTTCATAAGACATTTTAAATAAAAACGTCAGTCATGCACATTTCATGAGAGTGTCCATTTATTATACGTCTACTGGTTTAAATATACTAATATACCTGCTGCACCTTTTCCGCTATTTTTTTCTAGTTTGGGTTCCGCATCAACGTCCTCATTTAACTGTTGAGGAAGTTGTGGCGAGTCAGCAATGCTTTCTTGTTCATCACTAACGCAAGCTTCTATAATGGCAGATTTATTGAAAAACTGTTAGAAAGAACGAATTAAATTGCGATTTTAAGTCAAAACAAGTAAGAAATTAAAGCGATGCAGAATTTGCAAGTGTCAAATTAACCTTAATTTAACTAAATTTGAGTTAATTTAACCAATGACTAAAGAGCTCGTATTAATATCAAGATCACTAAAAATGTTTAGCAAGTGATATTTTGTGGACTTTTTATTTGAAATCCAAGAATATATAGATTTTCCAAAGTTAACCGCCAATTTTTTTCACCTTTGTTTTGTATATATCTAGAGTAAAAGTCGAAGAGAATAAATGGAAAAGAAAAAAACGAGATTGCTCAACTCACGGTATGGATTATAACGAAGCCATTATTAAATGTTTTCTATATAGGCATAGATTTTTCTTTCTCAAACTGATATATAAGACTGCAAATATGCGGACAAAGATGGTTAATAGCATCATGCCATATACCTTGTAGTTATAACGAGTTAGAATGTTTCAATATGTTCATAACACATTTTAAATAAAAACGTCAGTCATGCACATTTCATGAGAGTGTTCCTTTATTATAAGTCTACTGGTTTAAATATACTATTTTACTATA
>JAWNZC010000039.1:0-277500 GCA_035771165.1 Paragorgia papillata
CTGCAACAAAATTTTGAGATATTTTTATAACCACACCCAATACCATGGCGACACAAAATTTATGTGAGATTATTATTAACCAACCCCAGCCATTGCCACAACAATTTCAACATTTTCATTTGACCACCCCGGCACCTGCGACAAAATATTTTGACATTTGAGTTGTGGAGCCACACCTCAGGTTCCTGCCACTAACAAATTATTGACTCACAATGTTTTTGATCGATCCCCGGCCCTGCGACAAATAATTTTGTGGATTTTTTAGACCAACCCCGGGCGCTGTCGACTCAATAACTTTGACATTTTTTGACCACCCTCTCCGCCCTGCCATCAAAATTTTGAACATTATTTTGACTACCCCGGGCACTGGGATAAATATTTTGAGATTTTTGTGAGCCACCCCCGGCCCTGTGACAAATATGTTTGGTGATTGTTTTTAATCCACACCCAACCATGAAGACAATAATTGTTGTAGATTTTTTAACCACCCCAGCCATGGCCATCACAAATTTTGAAGATTTTGTTTGACTCACACTCGCTGCCCTGCGACAAAATTTTGAACATTTTTTGCCGACCCTGGCCCTGCCTACAAAATTTTGAGATTTTTTAACCACCACAAACCAAGCGACAAATAATATTGACAAATTTTTTGACCAATCCCCGGCACCTGCCAGATCAAAATTTTGAGCATTTTATTTATTTGACCACCCCCGCCCTGCCACACAAAATTTTGAGAATTTTTTAGCCACCCTGGCAATTCCCTGCAACATCAAATTTTGAGATTTTTTTAAACCACCCAAACCATGCGAATCCTCAAAATTATTTGAGATTTTTTGACACCACCTCTCGGCCCTCTGCGTACAAAATTCTTGGATCATTTTTATTTTAACCACCACCGGCCCTGAGCGAGCAAAATTTTGAGATTTTTTGACAACCCCGGTCCGCCTGCAGACACAAATTGTTGAGATTTTTCTTTAGACCACCAGACCCCGCCCTGTCCACCTACAAATTAATTTTTTTGAGGGGATTAATTTGATCACCCCTGGGCCTTGCGGACAAAAACTTTTGACAATTTTTATTTCCACCCCGGTCCCTGCGAAAAAATTTTGAGGTTTTTGAACTGCACCCTGGCCCTGCAACAAAATTTTGAGATTTTTTTAACTCCACCCCAACCATGCGACAAAACAAATTTTGAGAGATGTTATTATAACCCACCCTCAGCAGTGCCATGCCACAACTTAAATTTCAACTATTGTATTTTGACCACCCCGGCCCCCACTGCGACAAAATTTTGTACAATTATTTTGACCACCCTGGTCCTGATTTTGCATCCACAAAATTATTGTCCTTATTTTTGAGTTTACATCCCCGGGCCCTGCGACAAAATTTGTATGAGATTTTTATAACACTCCACACCCAACCATGCGTCAAAATTTTGAGATTTTTTTGACTATACCCGGCCCCTGTGACATAAATTTTAGTGATTTTTTGACAACCCCGGCGCTGCTGACCAAAACTTTGTGACATTTTTTGACCACACCCACCGCCCTTGCCACAAAACTTTTGTACATGTTTTTGACTACCACCACAAATTTACTGGCTCACTGAGGGATAAAATTCTTCGAGATTTTTTGACCACCCCGGACCTGAGAAAATTTTGGAGAACTTTTTGATCCACCCCGGCCCCTGTGCACAAAATTTTTGATGATTTTTTGACTCCACCCCGAACCTGCGATAAAAATTTTGAGAATTTTTTTGATCACAACCGGACCCCTGCGATAAAAAGATATTTGAGATTTTTCAAAACAACCCAACCTAGCGAGAAAAAATTTTTGAGCGATTTTTTTGGAACGCCCAGGACCTGCGAAAAAAAAAAACTTTTTGAGCATTTTTGACAACCCCGGTCGCCTGCGACAAAATATATGAGATTTTATGACCACCCCCATCCATGCCCACAATAATTTTTATATTTATTTGACCCACTCCTGACCCATGCGGCAATATTTCTGGGCTATTTTTGTGACCACCCCGGCCTTCTGCAATACAAAATTTTGCGTGATTTTTTTAATTCCACCTCCAACCATGCGACAAAAATTCTTAGAGATTTTTTTAACCACCGCAGCCATGCCACAGAGAATTTCTATACATTATTTTGACCACCCCGGCCCCATGCGACAAAATTTATTGACATTTTTTGACCCACCCTGGGTCCTGCCACATATAAATTTTGACATTTTTTGATTCACCCCGGCCCTGGCGACAAAATTTTTGAAATTTTTTAACCAACCCCCAACCATGCGTCAAAATTTTGAGATTTATTTGACTAACCCCGGCCCAGTGAACAAAAATTTGGTGATTTGTTTGACGAACCCCGGTCGCTTCTGGCGACAAAACTTTGTACAATTTTTTGACCAACCCCCGCACCTGGCCACTAAAATTTTGAACATTGTACTTTTGAACTACCCCCGGACCACTGGGATAAAATTTTGAGATTTTTTGACCACCCCGGACCTGCGATAAAATTTTTGAGATTTTTCAACCAACCCAATCCAAGCGAGAAAATTTTGAGATTTTTTGAACGCCCAGGACCTGCGAAAAAATTTTGAGAATTTTTGACAACCCCGTCGCTGCGACAAAATTTTGAGATTTTTGACCACCCCCATCCTGCCACAAAATTTTTATATTTTTTGACCACTCCTGCCTGCGGCAATATTTTGGCATTTTTTGACCACCCCGGCCCTTGCAACAAAATTTTGAGATTTTTTAACCACCCCAACCATGCGACAAAATTTTGAGATTTTTTGACCAACCCCGGCCCTGCGACAAAATTTTGACATTTTTTAACACACCCCAGCCATGCGACAAAATTTTGAGATTTTTTGACCACCCCCGCCTGCGACAAAATTTTGAGATTTTTTGACCACCCCGAAAACTGTGAGAAAATTTTGAGAATTTTTTGACCACCCGGACCTGCGATAAAATTTTGAGATTTTTTTACCATCCCGGACCTGAGAAAATCTTGAGAATTTTTGACCACCCCGGAACTGCGACGAAATTTTGAGATTTTTCAACCACCCCAACCATGCGAGAAAATTTTGAGATTTTTTGAACGCCCAGGACCTGCGAAAAAATTTTGAGAATTTTTGACAACCCCGGCGCTGCGACAAAATTTTGAGATTTTTGACCACCCCCATCCTGCCACAAAAATTTTTTACATTTTTTGACCACCCCGGCCCTGCGGCAATATTTTGGCATTTTTTGACCACCCCGGCCCTGCAACAAAATTTTGAGATTTTTTAACCGCCCCAACCATGCGACAAAATTTTGAGATTTTTTGACCACCCCGGCCCTGCGAGAAAATTTTGACATTTTTTAACCACCCCAGCCATGCGACAAAATTTTGAGATTTTTTTGACCACCCCGAAACTGTGAGAAAATTTTGAGAATTTTTGACCACCCGGACCTGCGATAAAATTTTGAGATTTTTTGACCATCCCGGACCTGAGAAAATCTTGAGAATTTTTGACCACCCCGGACCTGCGACGAAATTTTGTGATTTTTCAACCACCCCAACCATGCAAGAAAATTTTGAAATTTTTTGAACGCCCAGGACCTGCGAAAAAATTTTGAGAATTTTTGACAACCCCGGCGCTGCGACAAAATTTTGAGATTTTTGACCACCCCCATCCTGGCACAAAATTTTTACATTTTTTGACCACCCCGGCCCTGCGGCAATATTTTGGCATTTTTTTGACCACACCGGCCCTGCAACAAAATTTTGAGATTTTTTAACCACCCCAACCATGCGACAAAATTTTGAGATTTTTTGACCACCCCGGCCCTGCGACAAAATTTTGACATTTTTTGACCACCCCGAAACTGTGAGAAAATTTTGAGAATTTTTTGACCACCCCGGACCTGCGATAAAAATTTTGAGATTTTTTGACCATCCCGGACCTGAGAAAATCTTGAGAATTTTTGACCACCCCCGACCTGCGACGAAATTTTGAGATTTTTGAACCACCCCAACCATGCGAGAAAATTTTGAGATTTTTTGAACGCCCAGGACCTGCGAAAAATTTTTTAGAATTTTTGACAACCCCGGCGCTGCGACAAAATTTTGAGATTTTTGACCACCCCCGCCCTGCCACAAATTTTTTACATTTTTTGACCACCCCGGCCCTGCGGCAATATTTTGGCATTTTTTGACCACCCCGACCCTGCAACAAAATTTTGAGATTTTTTAAACCAACCCCAACCATGCGACAAAATTTTGAGATTTTTTTGACCACCCCCCGGCCCTGCGACAAAATTTTTGACATTTTTTGACAACCCCGGCGCTGCCACAAAATTTTGAGATTTTTTGACCACCCCCCGCCCTGCCACAAAATTTTGAGATTTTTTGATCACCCCGGCCCTGCGACAAAATTTTGACATTTTTTGCCACCCCGGCCTTGCGAGAAAATTTTGAGGTTTTTGACCACCGTGGCCCTGCAACAAAATTTTGAGATTTTTTAACCACTCCAACCATGCGACAAAATTTTGAGATTTTTTAACCACCCCGGCCATGCCACAAAATTTAACATTTTTTGACCACCCCGGCCCTGCGACAAAATTTTGACATTTTTTGACCACCCCAGCCCTGCGACAAAATTTTGAGATTTTTTAACCACCCCAACCATGCGTCAAAATTTTGAGATTTTTTGAGCACCCCGGCCCTGTGACAAAATTTTGTGATTGTTTGACAACCCCAGCGCTGCGACAAAATTTTGAGATCTTTTGACCACCCCGGCCCTGCGACAAAATTTTGAGATTTTTGACCACCCTGGCCCTGCGACAAAATATTGAGATTTTTTAACCACCCCAACCATGCGACAAAATTTTGAGAATTTTTGACCACCCCGGACCTGCGACAGAATTTTGAGATTTTTTGACCACACCGGACCTGTGAGAAAATTTCGAGAATTTTTGACCATCCCACACCTGCCAGAAAATTTTGAGATTTTTTCAACGCCCAGGACCTGCGGCAAAATTTTGAGATTTTTCGTGCACCTCGCACCTGCGAGAAAATTTTGAGATTTTCTGCCCACCCTGGACATGCAGCAAAATTTTGAGATTTTTTGCCCACCCCGGACCTGCTACAAAATTTTGTAGATTTTCTATTCACCCCGGACCTGCGACAAAATTTTGAGATTTTTTGACCACCCCGAACTTGTGAGAAATTTTGAGAATTTTTGACCACTCCCGAAACCTGCGACAAAATTTTGAGATTTTTTGACCACCCCGGACCTGTGAGAAAATTTAGAGAATTTTTTACCCCCCCGGACCTGCGACAAAATTTTGAGATTTTTTAACCACCCCAACCATGCGACATAATTTTGAAATTTTTTGACCATCCCGGCCCTGCGACATAATTTTGAGATTTTTTGACCACCCCGGACCTGCGACAAAACTTTGAGATTTTTTGACCACCCGAACTTGTGAGAAAATTTTGAGAAAATTTTGACCACCCCGGACCTGTGAGAAAAATTTTGAGAATTTTTGACCACCCCAGACCTGCGAGAAAAAATTTTGAGATTTTTTAACCACCCCAAACCATGCGACATAATTTTGAGATTTTTTGACCATCCCGGCCCTCCAACAAAATTTTGATATTTTTTGACCACCCCGGACCTGCGACAAAATTTTTGAGATTTTTTAACCACCCCAACCATGCGACATAATTTTGACATTTTTTTACCATCCCAGCCCTGCGACAAAATTTTGAGATTTTTTGACCATCCCGGCCCTCCAACAAAATTTTGATATTTTTTGACCACCCCGGACCTGCGACAAAATTTTGAGATTTTTTAACCACCCCAACCATGCGACATAATTTTGACATTTTTTTACCATCCCAGCCCTGCGACAAAATTTTGAGATTTTTTGACCATCCCGGCCCTCCAACAAAAATTTTGATATTTTTTGGACCACCCCGGCCCTGCGGACAAAATTTTGAGGTTTTTTGACCACCCCGAACCTGTGAGAAAAATTTGAGAATTTTTTTACCACCCCGGACCTGCGACAAAATTTTGAGATTTTTTAACCACCCCAACCATGCGACATAATTTTGACATTTTTTTACCATCCCAGCCCTGCGACAAAATTTTGAGATTTTTTGACCACCCCGGACCTGTGAGAAAATTTTGAGAATTTTTGACCACCCCGGACGTGCGACAGAATTTTGAGATTTTTTGACCACCCCGAAACCTGTGAGAAAATTTTGAGTATTTTTTACCACCCCGGACCTGCGACAAAATTTTGAGATTTTTTAACCACCCCAACCATGCGACAAAATTTTGAAGATTTTTTGACCACCCCGAACCTGTGAGAAAATTTTGAGAATTTTTTACCACCCCGGAACTGCGACAAAATTTTGAGATTTTTTAACCACCCCAACCATGCGGACAAAATTTTGAGATTTTTTGTCCACCCCGGACCTGCGACAAAATTTTGAGATTTTTTGACCATCCCGGCCCTGCGACAAAATTTAGAGATTTTTTTTGGACCACCCCGGACCTGTGAGAAAATTTTGAGAATTTTTGACTCCACCCCGGACCTGCGACAGGAATTTTTAGATTTTTTGACCACCGCGGACCTGTGAGAAAATTTTGAGAATTTTTGACCACCCCGGACCTGCGACAGAATTTTGAGATTTTTTGACCACCCCGGGACCTGTGAGAAAATTTTGAGAATTTTTGACCACCCCGGCCCTGCGACATAATTTTGAGATTTTTTGACCACCCCGGACCTGCGACAAAACTTTGAGATTTTTTGACCACCCGAACTTGTGAGAAAATTTTGAGAAATTTTGACCACCCCGGACCTGTGAGAAAATTTTGAGGAATTTTTGACCACCCCAGACCTGCGAGAAAAATTTTGAGATTTTTTAACCACCCCAACCATGCGACATAATTTTGAGATTTTTTGACCCATCCCGGCCCTCCAACAAAATTTTGATATTTTTTGACCACCCCGGACCTGCGACAAAATTTTGAGATTTTTTAACCACCCCAACCATGCGACATAATTTTGACATTTTTTTACCATCCCAGCCCTGCGACAAAATTTTGAGGATTTTTTGACCATCCCGGCCCTCCAACAAAATTTTGAATATTTTTTGACCACCCCGGCCCTGCGACAAAATTTTGAGGTTTTTTGACCACCCCGAACCTGTGAGAAAATTTGAGAATTTTTTACCACCCCGGACCTGCGACAAAATTTTGAGATTTTTTAACACACCCCAACCATGCGACATAATTTTGACATTTTTTTACCATCCCAGCCCTGCGACAAAATTTTGAGATTTTTTGACCACCCCGGACCTGTGAGAAAATTTTGAGAATTTTTGACCACCCCGGACGTGCGACAGAATTTTGAGATTTTTTGACCACCCCGAACCTGTGAGAAAATTTTGAGAATTTTTTACCACCCCGGACCTGCGACAAAATTTTGAGATTTTTTAACCACCCCAACCATGCGACAAAATTTTGAGATTTTTTGACCACCCCGAACCTGTGAGAAAATTTTGAGAATTTTTTACCACCCCGGAACTGCGACAAAATTTTGAGATTTTTTAACCACCCCAACCATGCGACAAAATTTTGAGATTTTTTGTCCACCCCGGACCTGCGACAAAATTTTGAGATTTTTTGGACCATCCCGGCCCTGCGACAAAATTTAGAGATTTTTTGACCACCCCGGACCTGTGAGAAAATTTTGAGAATTTTTGACCACCCCGGACCTGCGACAGAATTTTTTAGATTTTTTGACCACCGCGGACCTGTGAGAAAATTTTGAGAATTTTTTGACCACCCCGGACCTGCGACAGAATTTTGAGATTTTTTGACCACCCCGGACCTGTGAGAAAATTTTGAGAATTTTTGACCACCCCGGACCTGCGACAGAATTTTGAGATTTTTTGACCACCCCGAACCTGTGAGAAAATTTTGAGAATTTTTTTACCACCCCGGAACTGCGACAAAATTTTGAGATTTTTTAACCACCCCAACCATGCGACAAAATTTTGAGATTTTTTAACCACCCCAACCATGCGACAAAATTTTGAGATTTTTTAACCACCCCAGCCATGCGACAAAATTTTGAGATTTTTTGACCATCCCGGCCCTGCGACAAAATTTAGAGGTTTTTTGACCACCCCGAACCTGTGAGAAAATTTTGAGAATTTTTTTACCACCCCGGACCTGCGACAAAATTTTGAGATTTTTTAACCACCCCCAACCATGCGACATAATTTTGACATTTTTTTACCATCCCAGCCCTGCGACAAAATTTTGAGATTTTTTGACCACCCCGGACCTGTGAGAAAATTTTGAGAATTTTTGACCACCCCGGACGTGCGACAGAATTTTGAGATTTTTTGACCACCCCGAACCTGTGAGAAAATTTTGAGAATTTTTTACCACCCCGGACCTGCGACAAAATTTTGAGATTTTTTAACCACCCCAACCATGCGACAAAATTTTGAGATTTTTTGACCACCCCGAACCTGTGAGAAAATTTTGAGAATTTTTTACCACCCCGGAACTGCGACAAAATTTTGAGATTTTTTAACCACCCCAACCATGCGACAAAATTTTGAGATTTTTTGTCCACCCCGGACCTGCGACAAAATTTTGAGATTTTTTGACCATCCCGGCCCTGCGACAAAATTTAGAGATTTTTTGACCACCCCGGACCTGTGAGAAAATTTTGAGAATTTTTGACCACCCCGGACCTGCGACAGAATTTTTAGATTTTTTGACCACCGCGGACCTGTGAGAAAATTTTGAGAATTTTTGACCACCCCGGACCTGCGACAGAATTTTGAGATTTTTTGACCACCCCGGACCTGTGAGAAAATTTTGAGAATTTTTGACCACCCCGGACCTGCGACAGAATTTTGAGATTTTTTGACCACCCCGAACCTGTGAGAAAATTTTGAGAATTTTTTACCACCCCGGAACTGCGACAAAAATTTTGAGATTTTTTAACCACCCCAACCATGCGACAAAATTTTGAGATTTTTTTAACCACCCCAACCATGCGACAAAATTTTGAGATTTTTTAACCACCCCAGCCATGCGACAAAATTTTGAGATTTTTTGACCATCCCGGCCCTGCGACAAAATTTAGAGATTTTTTGACCACCCCGGACCTGTGAGAAAATTTTGAGAATTTTTGACCACCCCGGACCTGCGACAGAATTTTTAGATTTTTTGACCACCGCGGACCTGTGAGAAAATTTTGAGAATTTTTGACCACCCCGGACCTGCGACAGAATTTTGAGATTTTTTGACCACCCCGAACCTGTGAGAAAATATTGAGAATTTTTTACCACCCCGGAACTGCGACAAAATTTTGAGATTTTTTAACCACCCCAACCATGCGACAAAATTTTGAGATTTTTTAACCACCCCAACCATGCGACAAAATTTTGAGATTTTTTAACCACCCCAACCATGCGACAAAATTTTGAGATTTTTTGACCATCCCGGCCCTCCAACAAAATTTTGATATTTTTTGACCACCCCGGACCTGCGACAAAATTTTGAGATTTTTGACCACCCTGGCCCTGCGACAAAATATTGAGATTTTTTACCACCCCAACCCTGCGACAAAATTTTGAGAATTTTTGACCACCCCGGACCTGCGACAGAATTTTGAGATTTTTTGACCAAACCGGACCTGTGAGAAAATTTCGAGAATTTTTGACCATCCCACACCTGCGAGAAAATTTTGAGATTTTTTTCAACGCCCAGGACCTGCGGCAAAATTTTGAGATTTTTCGTGCACCTCGCACCTGCGAGAAAATTTTGAGATTTTCTGCCCACCCTGGACATGCAGCAAAATTTTGAGATTTTTTGCCCACCCCGGACCTGCTACAAAATTTTGAGATTTTCTATTCACCCCGGACCTGCGACAAAATTTTGAGATTTTTTGACCACCCCGAACTTGTGAGAAATTTTGAGAATTTTTGACCACCCCGAACCTGCGACAAAATTTTGAGATTTTTTGACCACCCCGGACCTGTGAGAAAATTTCGAGAATTTTTTACCACCCCGGACCTGCGACAAAATTTTGAGATTTTTTAACCACCCCAACCATGCGACATAATTTTGAAATTTTTTGACCATCCCGGCCCTGCGACATAATTTTGAGATTTTTTGACCACCCCGGACCTGCGACAAAACTTTGAGATTTTTTGACCACCCGAACTTGTGAGAAAATTTTGAGAATTTTTGACCACCCCGGACCTGTGAGAAAATTTTGAGAATTTTTGACCACCCCAGACCTGCGAGAAAAATTTTGAGATTTTTTAACCACCCCAACCATGCGACATAATTTTGAGATTTTTTGACCATCCCGGCCCTCCAACAAAATTTTGATATTTTTGGACCACCCCGGACCTGCGACAAAATTTTGAGATTTTTTAACCACCCCAACCATGCGACATAATTTTGACATTTTTTTACCATCCCAGCCCTGCGACAAAATTTTGAGATTTTTTGACCATCCCGGCCCTCCAACAAAATTTTGATATTTTTTGACCACCCCGGACCTGCGACAAAATTTTGAGATTTTTTTAACCACCCCAACCATGCGACATAATTTTGACATTTTTTACCATCCCAGCCCTGCGACAAAATTTTGAGATTTTTTGACCATCCCGGCCCTCCAACAAAATTTTGATATTTTTTGACCACCCCGGCCCTGCGACAAAATTTTGAGGTTTTTTTGACCACCCCGAACCTGTGAGAAAATTTGAGAATTTTTTACCATCCCGGACTGCGACAAAATTTTGAGATTTTTTAACCACCCCAACCATGCGACATAATTTTGACATTTTTTTACCATCCCAGCCCTGCGACAAAATTTTGAGATTTTTTGACCACCCCGGACCTGTGAGAAAATTTTGAGAATTTTTGACCACCCCGGACGTGCGACAGAATTTTGAGATTTTTTTGACCACCCCGAACCTGTGAGAAAATTTTGAGAATTTTTTACCACCCCGGACCAGCGACAAAATTTTGAGATTTTTTAACCACCCCAACCATGCGACAAAATTTTGAGATTTTTTGACCACCCCGAACCTGTGAGAAAATTTTGAGAATTTTTTTACCACCCCGGAACTGCGACAAAATTTTGAGATTTTTTAACCACCCCAACCATGCGACAAAATTTTGAGATTTTTTGTCCACCCCGGACCTGCGACAAAATTTTGAGATTTTTTGACCATCCCGGCCCTGCGACAAAATTTAGAGATTTTTTGACCACCCCGGACCTGTGAGAAAATTTTGAGAATTTTTGACCACCCCGGACCTGCGACAGAATTTTTAGATTTTTTGACCACCCCGGACCTGTGAGAAAATTTTGAGAATTTTTGACCACCCCGGACGTGCGACAGAATTTTGAGATTTTTTGACCACCCCGAACCTGTGAGAAAATTTTGAGAATTTTTTACCACCCCGGACCTGCGACAAAATTTTGAGATTTTTTAACCACCCCAACCATGCGACAAAATTTTGAGATTTTTTGACCACCCCGAACCTGTGAGAAAAATTTTGAGAATTTTTTACCACCCCGGAACTGCGACAAAATTTTGAGATTTTTTAACCACCCCAACCATGCGACAAAATTTTGAGATTTTTTGTCTACCCCGGACCTGCGACAAAATTTTGAGATTTTTTGACCATCCCGGCCCTGCGACAAAATTTTAGAGATTTTTTGACCACCCCGGACCTGTGAGAAAATTTTGAGAATTTTTGACCACCCCGGACCTGCGACAGAATTTTTAGATTTTTTGACCACCGCGGACCTGTGAGAAAATTTTGAGAATTTTTGACCACCCCGGACTGCGACAGAATTTTGAGATTTTTTGACCACCCCGGACCTGTAAGAAAATTTTGAGAATTTTTGACCACCCCGGACCTGCGACAGAATTTTGAGATTTTTTGACCACCCCGAACCTGTGAGAAAATTTTGAGAATTTTTTACCACCCGGAACTGCGACAAAATTTTGAGATTTTTTAACCACCCCAACCATGCGACAAAATTTTGAGATTTTTTAACCACCCCAACCATGCTCCAAATTTTGAGATTTTTTAACCACCCCAGCCATGCGACAAAATTTTGAGATTTTTTGACCATCCCGGCCCTGCGACAGAATTTTTAGATTTTTTGACCACCGCGGACCTGTGAGAAAATTTTGAGAATTTTTGACCACCCCGGACCTGCGACAGAATTTTGAGATTTTTTGACCACCCCAGACCTGCGAGAAAAATTTTGAGATTTTTTAACCACCCCAACCATGCGACATAATTTTGAGATTTTTTGACCATCCCGGCCCTCCAACAAAATTTTGATATTTTTTGACCACCCCGGACCTGCGACAAAATTTTGAGATTTTTTAACCACCCCAACCATGCGACATAATTTTGACATTTTTTTTTACCATCCCAGCCCTGCGACAAAATTTTGAGATTTTTTGACCATCCCGGCCCTCCAACAAAATTTTGATATTTTTTGACCACCCCGGACCTGCGACAAAATTTTGAGATTTTTTAACCACCCCAACCATGCGACATAATTTTGACATTTTTTTACCATCCCAGCCCTGCGACAAAATTTTGAGATTTTTTGACCATCCCGGCCCTCCAACAAAATTTTGATATTTTTTGACCACCCCGGCCCTGCGACAAAATTTTGAGGTTTTTTGACCACCCCGAACCTGTGAGAAAATTTGAGAATTTTTTACCACCCCGGACCTGCGACAAAATTTTGAGATTTTTTAAACCACCCCAACCATGCGACATAATTTTGACATTTTTTTACCATCCCAGCCCTGCGACAAAATTTTGAGATTTTTTGACCACCCCGGACCTGTGAGAAAATTTTGAGAATTTTTGACCACCCCGGACGTGCGACAGAATTTTGAGATTTTTTGACCACCCCCAACCTGTGAGAAAATTTTGAGAATTTTTTTACCACCCCGGACCTGCGACAAAATTTTGAGATTTTTTAACCACCCCAACCATGCGACAAAATTTTGAGATTTTTTGACCACCCCGAACCTGTGAGAAAATTTTGAGAATTTTTTACCACCCCGGAACTGCGACAAAATTTTGAGATTTTTTAACCACCCCAACCATGCGACAAAATTTTGAGATTTTTTGTTCCACCCCGGACCTGCGACAAAATTTTGAGATTTTTTGACCATCCCGGCCCTGCGACAAAATTTAGAGATTTTTTGACCACCCCGGACCTGTGAGAAAATTTTGAGAATTTTTGACCATCCCGGACCTGCGACAGAATTTTTAGATTTTTTGACCACCGCGGACCTGTGAGAAAATATTGAGAATTTTTGACCACCCCGGACCTGCGACAGAATTTTGAGATTTTTTGACCACCCCGGACCTGTGAGAAAATTTTGAGAATTTTTGACCACCCCGGACCTGCGACAGAATTTTGAGATTTTTTGACCACCCCGAACCTGTGAGAAAATTTTGAGAATTTTTTACCACCCCGGAACTGCGACAAAATTTTGAGATTTTTTAACCACCCCAACCATGCGACAAAATTTTGAGATTTTTTAACCACCCCAACCATGCGACAAAATTTTGAGATTTTTTAACCACCCCAGCCATGCGACAAAATTTTGAGATTTTTTGACCATCCCGGCCCTGCGACAAAATTTAGAGATTTTTTGACCACCCCGGACCTGTGAGAAAATTTTGAGAATTTTTTGACCACCCCGGACCTGCGACAGAATTTTTAGATTTTTTGACCACCGCGGACCTGTGAGAAAATTTTGAGAATTTTTTGACCACCCCGGACCTGCGACAGAATTTTGAGATTTTTTGACCACCCCGGACCTGTGAGAAAATTTTGAGAATTTTTGACCACCCCGGACCTGCGACAGAATTTTGAGATTTTTTGACCACCCCGAACCTGTGAGAAAATTTTGAGAATTTTTTACCACCCCGGAACTGCGACAAAATTTTGAGATTTTTTAACCACCCCAACCATGCGACAAAATTTTCAGATTTTTTAACCACCCCAACCATGCGACAAAATTTTGAGATTTTTAACCACCCCAGCCATGCGACAAAATTTTGAGATTTTTTGACCATCCCGGCCCTCCAACAAAATTTTGATATTTTTTGACCACCCCGGACCTGCGACAAAATTTTGAGATTTTTGACCACCCTGGCCCTGCGACAAAATATTGAGATTTTTTTAACCACCCCAACCATGCGACAAAATTTTGAGAATTTTTGACCACCCCGGACCTGCGACAGAATTTTGAGATTTTTTGACCACACCGGACCTGTGAGAAAATTTCGAGAATTTTTTGACCATCCCACACCTGCGAGAAAATTTTGAGATTTTTTTCAACGCCCAGGACCTGCGGCAAAATTTTGAGATTTTTCGTGCACCTCGCACCTGCGAGAAAATTTTGAGATTTTCTGCCCACCCTGGACATGCAGCAAAATTTTGAGATTTTTTGCCCACCCCGGACCTGCTACAAAATTTTGAGATTTTCTATTCACCCCGGACCTGCGACAAAATTTTGAGATTTTTTGACCACCCCGAACTTTGTGAGAAATTTTGAGAATTTTTGACCACCCCGAACCTGCGACAAAATTTTGAGATTTTTTGACCACCCGGACCTGTGAGAAAATTTCGAGAATTTTTTACCACCCCGGACCTGCGACAAAATTTTGAGATTTTTTAACCACCCGAACCATGCGACATAATTTTGAAATTTTTTGACCATCCCGGCCCTGCGACATAATTATTGAGATTTTTTGACCACCCCGGACCTGCGACAAAACTTTGAGATTTTTTGACCACCCGAACTTGTGAGAAAATTTTGAGAATTTTTGACCACCCCGGACCTGTGAGAAAATTTTGAGAATTTTTGACCACCCCAGACCTGCGAGAAAAATTTTGAGATTTTTTAACCACCCAACCATGCGACATAATTTTGAGATTTTTTTGACCATCCCGGCCCTCCAACAAAATTTTGATATTTTTTGACCACCCCGGACCTGCGACAAAATTTTGAGATTTTTTTAACCACCCCAACCATGCGACATAATTTTGACATTTTTTTACCATCCCAGCCCTGCGACAAAATTTTGAGATTTTTTGACCATCCCGGCCCTCCAACAAAATTTTGATATTTTTTGACCACCCCGGACCTGCGACAAAATTTTGAGATTTTTTAACCACCCCAACCATGCGACATAATTTTGACATTTTTTTACCATCCCAGCCCTGCGACAAAATTTTGAGATTTTTTGACCATCCCGGCCCTCCAACAAAATTTTGATATTTTTTGACCACCCCGGCCCTGCGACAAAATTTTGAGGTTTTTTGACCACCCCGAACCTGTGAGAAAATTTTGAGAATTTTTTACCACCCCGGACCTGCGACAAAATTTTGAGATTTTTTAACCACCCCAACCATGCGACATAATTTTGACATTTTTTTACCATCCCAGCCCTGCGACAAAATTTTGAGATTTTTTGACCACCCCGGACCTGTGAGAAAATTTTGAGAATTTTTGACCACCCCGGACGTGCGACAGAATTTTGAGATTTTTTGACCACCCCGAACCTGTGAGAAAAATTTTGAGAATTTTTTACCACCCCGGACCTGCGACAAAATTTTGAGATTTTTTTACCACCCCAACCATGCGACAAAATTTTGAGTTTTTTTGACCACCCCGAACCTGTGAGAAAATTTTGAGAATTTTTTACCACCCCGGAACTGCGACAAAATTTTGAGATTTTTTAACCACCCCAACCATGCGACAAAATTTTGAGATTTTTTGTCCACCCCGGACCTGCGACAAAATTTTGAGATTTTTTGACCATCCCGGCCCTGCGACAAAATTTAGAGATTTTTTGACCACCCCGGACCTGTGAGAAAATTTTGAGAATTTTTTGACCACCCCGGACCTGCGACAGAATTTTTAGATTTTTTGACCACCCCGGACCTGTGAGAAAATTTTGAGAATTTTTGACCACCCCGGACGTGCGACAGAATTTTGAGATTTTTTGACCACCCCGAGCCTGTGAGAAAATTTTGAGAATTTTTTACCACCCCGGACCTGCGACAAAATTTTGAGATTTTTTAACCACCCCAACCATGCGACAAAATTTTGAGATTTTTTGACCACCCCGAACCTGTGAGAAAATTTTGAGAATTTTTTACCACCCCGGAACTGCGACAAAATTTTGAGATTTTTTAACCACCCCAACCATGCGACAAAATTTTGAGATTTTTTGTCTACCCCGGACCTGCGACAAAATTTTGAGATTTTTTGACCATCCCGGCCCTGCGACAAAATTTAGAGATTTTTTGACCACCCCGGACCTGTGAGAAAATTTTGAGAATTTTTGACCACCCCGGACCTGCGACAGAATTTTTAGATTTTTTGACCACCGCGGACCTGTGAGAAAATTTTGAGAATTTTTGACCACCCCGGACCTGCGACAGAATTTTGAGATTTTTTGACCACCCCGGACCTGTAAGAAAATTTTGAGAATTTTTGACCACCCCGGACCTGCGACAGAATTTTGAGATTTTTTGACCACCCCGAACCTGTGAGAAAATTTTGAGAATTTTTTTACCACCCCGGAACTGCGACAAAATTTTGAGATTTTTTAACCACCCCAACCATGCGACAAAATTTTGAGATTTTTTTAACCACCCCAACCATGCGACAAAATTTTGAGATTTTTTAACCACCCCAGCCATGCGACAAAATTTTGAGATTTTTTGACCATCCCGGCCCTGCGACAGAATTTTTAGATTTTTTGACCACCGCGGACCTGTGAGAAAATTTTGAGAATTTTTGACCACCCCGGACCTGCGACAGAATTTTGAGATTTTTTGACCACCCCAGACCTGCGAGAAAAATTTTGAGATTTTTTAACCACCCCAACCATGCGACATAATTTTGAGATTTTTTTGACCATCCCGGCCCTCCAACAAAATTTTGATATTTTTTGACCACCCCGGACCTGCGACAAAATTTTGAGATTTTTTAACCACCCCAACCATGCGACATAATTTTGACATTTTTTTACCATCCCAGCCCTGCGACAAAATTTTGAGATTTTTTGACCATCCCGGCCCTCCAACAAAATTTTGATATTTTTTGACCACCCCGGACCTGCGACAAAATTTTGAGATTTTTTAACCACCCCAACCATGCGACATAATTTTGACATTTTTTTACCATCCCAGCCCTGCGACAAAATTTTGAGATTTTTTGACCATCCCGGCCCTCCAACAAAATTTTGATATTTTTTGACCACCCCGGCCCTGCGACAAAATTTTGAGGTTTTTTGACCACCCCGAACCAGTGAGAAAATTTGAGAATTTTTTACCACCCCGGACCTGCGACAAAATTTTGAGATTTTTTAACCACCCCAACCATGCGACATAATTTTGACATTTTTTTACCATCCCAGCCCTGCGACAAAATTTTGAGATTTTTTGACCACCCCGGACCTGTGAGAAAATTTTGAGAATTTTTGACCACCCCGGACGTGCGACAGAATTTTGAGATTTTTTGACCACCCCCAACCTGTGAGAAAATTTTGAGAATTTTTTACCACCCCGGAACCTGCGACAAAATTTTGAGATTTTTTAACCACCCCAACCATGCGACAAAATTTTGAGATTTTTTGACCACCCGAACCTGTGAGAAAATTTTGAGAATTTTTTACCACCCCGGAACTGCGACAAAATTTTGAGATTTTTTAACCACCCCAACCATGCGACAAAATTTTGAGATTTTTTGTCCACCCCGGACCTGCGACAAAATTTTGAGATTTTTTGACCATCCCGGCCCTGCGACAAAATTTAGAGATTTTTTGACCACCCCGGACCTGTGAGAAAATTTTGAGAATTTTTGACCACCCCGGACCTGCGACAGAATTTTTAGATTTTTTGACCACCGCGGACCTGTGAGAAAATTTTGAGAATTTTTGACCACCCCGGACCTGCGACAGAATTTTGAGATTTTTTGACCACCCCGGACCTGTGAGAAAATTTTGAGAATTTTTGACCACCCCGGACCTGCGACAGAATTTTGAGATTTTTTGACCACCCCGAACCTGTGAGAAAATTTTGAGAATTTTTTACCACCCCGGAACTGCGACAAAATTTTGAGATTTTTTAACCACCCCAACCATGCGACAAAATTTTGAGATTTTTTAACCACCCCAACCATGCGACAAAATTTTGAGATTTTTTAACCACCCCAGCCATGCGACAAAATTTTGAGATTTTTTGACCATCCCGGCCCTGCGACAAAATTTAGAGATTTTTTGACCACCCCGGACCTGTGAGAAAATTTTGAGAATTTTTGACCACCCCGGACCTGCGACAGAATTTTTAGATTTTTTGACCACCGCGGACCTGTGAGAAAATTTTGAGAATTTTTGACCACCCCGGACCTGCGACAGAATTTTGAGATTTTTTGACCACCCCGGACCTGTGAGAAAATTTTGAGAATTTTTGACCACCCCGGACCTGCGACAGAATTTTGAGATTTTTTGACCACCCCGAACCTGTGAGAAAATTTTGAGAATTTTTTACCACCCCAACCATGCGACAAAATTTTCAGATTTTTTAACCACCCCAACCATGCGACAAAATTTTGAGATTTTTTAACCACCCCAGCCATGCGACAAAATTTTGAGATTTTTTGACCATCCCGGCCCTCCAACAAAATTTTGATATTTTTTGACCACCCCGGACCTGCGACAAAATTTTGAGATTTTTGACCACCCTGGCCCTGCGACAAAATATTGAGATTTTTTAACCACCCCAACCATGCGACAAAATTTTGAGATTTTTTGACCACCCCGAACCTGTGAGAAAATTTTGAGAATTTTTTACCACCCCGGAACTGCGACAAAATTTTGAGATTTTTTAACCACCCAACCATGCGACAAAATTTTGAGATTTTTTTGTCCACCCCGGACCTGCGACAAAATTTTGAGATTTTTTGACCATCCCGGCCCTGCAACAAAATTTAGAGATTTTTTGACCACCCCGGACCTGTGAGAAAATTTTGAGAATTTTTGACCACCCCGGACCTGCGACAGAATTTTTAGATTTTTTGACCACCGCGGACCTGTGAGAAAATTTTGAGAATTTTTGACCACCCCGGACCTGCGACAGAATTTTGAGATTTTTTGACCACCCCGGACCTGTGAGAAAATTTTGAGAATTTTTGACCACCCCGGACCTGCGACAGAATTTTGAGATTTTTTGACCACCCCGAACCTGTGAGAAAATTTTGAGAATTTTTTACCACCCCGGAACTGCGACAAAATTTTGAGATTTTTTAACCACCCCAACCATGCGACAAAATTTTGAGATTTTTTAACCACCCCAACCATGCGACAAAATTTTGAGATTTTTTAACCACCCCAGCCATGCGACAAAATTTTGAGATTTTTTGACCATCCCGGCCCTGCGACAAAATTTAGAGATTTTTTGACCACCCCGGACCTGTGAGAAAATTTTGAGAATTTTTGACCACCCCGGACCTGCGACAGAATTTTTAGATTTTTTGACCACCGCGGACCTGTGAGAAAATTTTGAGAATTTTTGACCACCCCGGACCTGCGACAGAATTTTGAGATTTTTTGACCACCCCGGACCTGTGAGAAAATTTTGAGAATTTTTGACCACCCCGGACCTGCGACAGAATTTTGAGATTTTTTGACCACCCCGAACCTGTGAGAAAATTTTGAGAATTTTTTACCACCCCGGACCTGCGACAAAATTTTGAGATTTTTTTACCACCCCAACCATGCGACAAAATTTTGAGATTTTTTGACCACCCCGAACCTGTGAGAAAATTTGAGAATTTTTTACCACCCCGGAACTGCGACAAAATTTTGAGATTTTTTGACCACCCCGAACCTGTGAGAAAATTTTGAGAATTTTTTACCACCCCGGAACTGCGACAAAATTTTGAGATTTTTTAACCACCCCAACCATGCGACAAAATTTTGAGATTTTTTACCACCCCAACCATGCGACAAAATTTTGAGATTTTTTAACCACCCCAGCCATGCGACAAAATTTTGAGATTTTTTGACCATCCCGGCCCTGCGACAAAATTTAGAGATTTTTTGACCACCCCGGACCTGTGAGAAAATTTTGAGAATTTTTGACCACCCCGGACCTGCGACAGAATTTTTAGATTTTTTGACCACCGCGGACCTGTGAGAAAATTTTGAGAATTTTTGACCACCCCGGACCTGCGACAGAATTTTGAGATTTTTTGACCACCCCGGACCTGTGAGAAAATTTTGAGAATTTTTGACCACCCCGGACCTGCGACAGAATTTTGAGATTTTTTGACCACCCCGAACCTGTGAGAAAATTTTGAGAATTTTTTACCACCCCGGAACTGCGACAAAATTTTGAGATTTTTTAACCACCCCAACCATGCGACAAAATTTTCAGATTTTTTAACCACCCCAACCATGCGACAAAATTTTGAGATTTTTTAACCACCCCAGCCATGCGACAAAATTTTGAGATTTTTTGACCATCCCGGCCCTCCAACAAAATTTTGATATTTTTTGACCACCCCGGACCTGCGACAAAATTTTGAGATTTTTGACCACCCTGGCCCTGCGACAAAATATTGAGATTTTTTAACCACCCCAACCATGCGACAAAATTTTGAGAATTTTTGACCACCCCGGACCTGCGACAGAATTTTAAGATTTTTTGACCACACCGGACCTGTGAGAAAATTTCGAGAATTTTTGACCATCCCACACCTGCGAGAAAATTTTGAGATTTTTTCAACGCCCAGGACCTGCGGCAAAAATTTTGAGATTTTTCGTGCACCTCGCACCTGCGAGAAAATTTTGAGATTTTCTGCCCACCCTGGACATGCAGCAAAATTTTGAGATTTTTTGCCCACCCCGGACCTGCTACAAAATTTTGAGATTTTCTATTCACCCCGGACCTGCGACAAAATTTTGAGATTTTTTGACCACCCCGAACTTGTGAGAAATTTTGAGAATTTTTGACCACCCCGAACCTGCGACAAAATTTTGAGATTTTTTGACCACCCCGGACCTGTGAGAAAATTTCGAGAATTTTTTACCACCCCGGACCTGCGACAAAATTTTGAGATTTTTTAACCACCCCAACCATGCGACATAATTTTGAAATTTTTTGACCATCCCGGCCCTGCGACATAATTTTGAGATTTTTTGACCACCCCGGACCTGCGACAAAACTTTGAGATTTTTTGACCACCCGAACTTGTGAGAAAATTTTGAGAATTTTTGACCACCCCGGACCTGTGAGAAAATTTTGAGAATTTTTGACCACCCCAGACCTGCGAGAAAAATTTTGAGATTTTTTAACCACCCCAACCATGCGACATAATTTTGAGATTTTTTGACCATCCCGGCCCTCCAACAAAATTTTGATATTTTTTGACCACCCCGGACCTGCGACAAAATTTTGAGATTTTTTAACCACCCCAACCATGCGACATAAGTTTGACATTTTTTTACCATCCCAGCCCTGCGACAAAATTTTGAGATTTTTTGACCATCCCGGCCCTCCAACAAAATTTTGATATTTTTTGACCACCCCGGACCTGCGACAAAATTTTGAGATTTTTTAACCACCCCAACCATGCGACATAATTTTGACATTTTTTTACCATCCCAGCCCTGCGACAAAATTTTGAGATTTTTTGACCATCCCGGCCCTCCAACAAAATTTTGATATTTTTTGACCACCCCGGCCCTGCGACAAAATTTTGAGGTTTTTTGACCACCCCGAACCTGTGAGAAAATTTGAGAATTTTTTACCACCCCGGACCTGCGACAAAATTTTGAGATTTTTTAACCACCCCAACCATGCGACATAATTTTGACATTTTTTTACCATCCCAGCCCTGCGACAAAATTTTGAGATTTTTTGACCACCCCGGACCTGTGAGAAAATTTTGAGAATTTTTGACCACCCCGGACGTGCGACAGAATTTTGAGATTTTTTGACCACCCCGAACCTGTGAGAAAATTTTGAGAATTTTTTACCACCCCGGACCTGCGACAAAATTTTGAGATTTTTTAACCACCCCAACCATGCGACAAAATTTTGAGATTTTTTGACCACCCCGAACCTGTGAGAAAATTTTGAGAATTTTTTACCACCCCGGAACTGCGACAAAATTTTGAGATTTTTTAACCACCCCAACCATGCGACAAAATTTTGAGATTTTTTGTCCACCCGGGACCTGCGACAAAATTTTGAGATTTTTTGACCATCCCGGCCCTGCGACAAAATTTAGAGATTTTTTGACCACCCCGGACCTGTGAGAAAATTTTGAGAATTTTTGACCACCCCGGACCTGCGACAGAATTTTTAGATTTTTTGACCACCCCGGACCTGTGAGAAAATTTTGAGAATTTTTGACCACCCCGGACGTGCGACAGAATTTTGAGATTTTTTGACCACCCCGAACCTGTGAGAAAATTTTGAGAATTTTTTACCACCCCGGACCTGCGACAAAATTTTGAGATTTTTTAACCACCCCAACCATGCGACAAAATTTTGAGATTTTTTGACCACCCCGAACCTGTGAGAAAATTTTGAGAATTTTTTACCACCCCGGAACTGCGACAAAAATTTTGAGATTTTTTTAACCACCCCAACCATGCGACAAAATTTTGAGATTTTTTGTCTACCCCGGACCTGCGACAAAATTTTGAGATTTTTTGACCATCCCGGCCCTGCGACAAAATTTAGAGATTTTTTGACCACCCCGGACCTGTGAGAAAATTTTGAGAATTTTTGACCACCCCGGACCTGCGACAGAATTTTTAGATTTTTTGACCACCGCGGACCTGTGAGAAAATTTTGAGAATTTTTGACCACCCCGGACCTGCGACAGAATTTTGAGATTTTTTGACCACCCCGGACCTGTAAGAAAATTTTGAGAATTTTTGACCACCCGGACCTGCGACAGAATTTTGAGATTTTTTGACCACCCCGAACCTGTGAGAAAATTTTGAGAATTTTTTACCACCCCGGAACTGCGACAAAATTTTGAGATTTTTTAACCACCCCAACCATGCGACAAAATTTTGAGATTTTTTAACCACCCCAACCATGCGACAAAATTTTGAGATTTTTTAACCACCCCAGCCATGCGACAAAATTTTGAGATTTTTTGACCATCCCGGCCCTGCGACAGAATTTTTAGATTTTTTGACCACCGCGGACCTGTGAGAAAATTTTGAGAATTTTTGACCACCCCGGACCTGCGACAGAATTTTGAGATTTTTTGACCACCCCAGACCTGCGAGAAAAATTTTGAGATTTTTTAACCACCCCAACCATGCGACATAATTTTGAGATTTTTTGACCATCCCAGCCCTGCGACAAAATTTTGAGATTTTTTGACCACCCCGGACCTGCGACAAAATTTTGAGATTTTTTAACCACCCCAACCATGCGACATAATTTTGACATTTTTTTACCATCCCAGCCCTGCGACAAAATTTTGAGATTTTTTGACCATCCCGGCCCTCCAACAAAATTTTGATATTTTTTGACCACCCCGGACCTGCGACAAAATTTTGAGATTTTTTAACCACCCCAACCATGCGACATAATTTTGACATTTTTTTACCATCCCAGCCCTGCGACAAAATTTTGAGATTTTTTGACCATCCCGGCCCTCCAACAAAATTTTGATATTTTTTGACCACCCCGGCCCTGCGACAAAATTTTGAGGTTTTTTGACCACCCCGAACCTGTGAGAAAATTTGAGAATTTTTTACCACCCCGGACCTGCGACAAAATTTTGAGATTTTTTAACCACCCCAACCATGCGACATAATTTTGACATTTTTTTACCATCCCAGCCCTGCGACAAAATTTTGAGATTTTTTGACCACCCCGGACCTGTGAGAAAATTTTGAGAATTTTTGACCACCCCGGACGTGCGACAGAATTTTGAGATTTTTTGACCACCCCCAACCTGTGAGAAAATTTTGAGAATTTTTTACCACCCCGGACCTGCGACAAAATTTTGAGATTTTTTAACCACCCCAACCATGCGACAAAATTTTGAGATTTTTTGACCACCCCGAACCTGTGAGAAAATTTTGAGAATTTTTTACCACCCCGGAACTGCGACAAAATTTTGAGATTTTTTAACCACCCCAACCATGCGACAAAATTTTGAGATTTTTTGTCCACCCCGGACCTGCGACAAAATTTTGAGATTTTTTGACCATCCCGGCCCTGCGACAAAAATTTAGAGATTTTTTGACCACCCCGGACCTGTGAGAAAATTTTGAGAATTTTTGACCACCCCAGACCTGCGACAGAATTTTTAGATTTTTTGACCACCGCGGACCTGTGAGAAAATTTTGAGAATTTTTGACCACCCCGGACCTGCGACAGAATTTTGAGATTTTTTGACCACCCCGGACCTGTGAGAAAATTTTGAGAATTTTTGACCACCCGGACCTGCGACAGAATTTTGAGATTTTTTGACCACCCCGAACCTGTGAGAAAATTTTGAGAATTTTTTACCACCCCGGAACTGCGACAAAATTTTGAGATTTTTTAACCACCCCAACCATGCGACAAAATTTTGAGATTTTTTAACCACCCCAACCATGCGACAAAATTTTGAGATTTTTTAACCACCCCAGCCATGCGACAAAATTTTGAGATTTTTTGACCATCCCGGCCCTGCGACAAAATTTAGAGATTTTTTGACCACCCCGGACCTGTGAGAAAATTTTGAGAATTTTTGACCACCCCGGACCTGCGACAGAATTTTTAGATTTTTTGACCACCGCGGACCTGTGAGAAAATTTTGAGAATTTTTGACCACCCCGGACCTGCGACAAAATTTTGAGATTTTTTGACCACCCCGGACCTGTGAGAAAATTTCGAGAATTTTTTACCACCCCGGACCTGCGACAAAATTTTGAGATTTTTTAACCACCCCAACCATGCGACATAATTTTGAAATTTTTTGACCATCCCGGCCCTGCGACATAATTTTGAGATTTTTTGACCACCCCGGACCTGCGACAAAACTTTGAGATTTTTTGACCACCCGAACTTGTGAGAAAATTTTGAGAATTTTTGACCACCCGGACCTGTGAGAAAATTTTGAGAATTTTTGACCACCCCAGACCTGCGAGAAAAATTTTGAGATTTTTTAACCACCCCAACCATGCGACATAATTTTGAGATTTTTTGACCATCCCGGCCCTCCAACAAAATTTTGATATTTTTTGACCACCCCGGACCTGCGACAAAATTTTGAGATTTTTTAACCACCCCAACCATGCGACATAATTTTGACATTTTTTTACCATCCCAGCCCTGCGACAAAATTTTGAGATTTTTTGACCATCCCGGCCCTCCAACAAAATTTTGATATTTTTTGACCACCCCGGACCTGCGACAAAATTTTGAGATTTTTTAACCACCCCAACCATGCGACATAATTTTGACATTTTTTTACCATCCCAGCCCTGCGACAAAATTTTGAGATTTTTTGACCATCCCGGCCCTCCAACAAAATTTTGATATTTTTTGACCACCCCGGCCCTGCGACAAAATTTTGAGATTTTTTGACCACCCGAACTTGTGAGAAAATTTTGAGAATTTTTGACCACCCCGGACCTGTGAGAAAATTTTGAGAATTTTTGACCACCCCAGACCTGCGAGAAAAATTTTGAGATTTTTTAACCACCCCAACCATGCGACATAATTTTGAGATTTTTTGACCATCCCGGCCCTCCAACAAAATTTTGATATTTTTTGACCACCCCGGACCTGCGACAAAATTTTGAGATTTTTTAACCACCCCAACCATGCGACATAATTTTGACATTTTTTTACCATCCCAGCCCTGCGACAAAATTTTGAGATTTTTTGACCATCCCGGCCCTCCAACAAAATTTTGATATTTTTTGACCACCCCGGACCTGCGACAAAATTTTGAGATTTTTTAACCACCCCAACCATGCGACATAATTTTGACATTTTTTTACCATCCCAGCCCTGCGACAAAATTTTGAGATTTTTTGACCATCCCGGCCCTCCAACAAAATTTTGATATTTTTTGACCACCCCGGCCCTGCGACAAAATTTTGAGGTTTTTTGACCACCCCGAACCTGTGAGAAAATTTGAGAATTTTTTACCACCCCGGACCTGCGACAAAATTTTGAGATTTTTTAACCACCCCAACCATGCGACATAATTTTGACATTTTTTTACCATCCCAGCCCTGCGACAAAATTTTGAGATTTTTTGACCACCCCGGACCTGTGAGAAAATTTTGAGAATTTTTGACCACCCCGGACGTGCGACAGAATTTTGAGATTTTTTGACCACCCCGAACCTGTGAGAAAATTTTGAGAATTTTTTACCACCCCGGACCTGCGACAAAATTTTGAGATTTTTTAACCACCCCAACCATGCGACAAAATTTTGAGATTTTTTGACCACCCCGAACCTGTGAGAAAATTTTGAGAATTTTTTTACCACCCCGGAACTGCGACAAAATTTTGAGATTTTTTTAACCACCCCAACCATGCGACAAAATTTTGAGATTTTTTGTCCACCCCGGACCTGCGACAAAATTTTGAGATTTTTTGACCATCCCGGCCCTGCGACAAAATTTAGAGATTTTTTGACCACCCCGGACCTGTGAGAAAATTTTGAGAATTTTTGACCACCCCGGACCTGCGACAGAATTTTTAGATTTTTTGACCACCCCGGACCTGTGAGAAAATTTTGAGAATTTTTGACCACCCCGGACGTGCGACAGAATTTTGAGATTTTTTGACCACCCCGAACCTGTGAGAAAATTTTGAGAATTTTTTACCACCCCGGACCTGCGACAAAATTTTGAGATTTTTTGACCACCCCGAACCTGTGAGAAAATTTTGAGAATTTTTTACCACCCCGGACCTGCGACAAAATTTTGAGATTTTTTAACCACCCCAACCATGCGACAAAATTTTGAGATTTTTTGACCACCCCGAACCTGTGAGAAAATTTTGAGAATTTTTTACCACCCCGGAACTGCGACAAAATTTTGAGATTTTTTAACCACCCCAACCATGCGACAAAATTTTGAGATTTTTTGTCTACCCCGGACCTGCGACAAAATTTTGAGATTTTTTGACCATCCCGGCCCTGCGACAAAATTTAGAGATTTTTTGACCACCCCGGACCTGTGAGAAAATTTTGAGAATTTTTGACCACCCCGGACCTGCGACAGAATTTTTAGATTTTTTGACCACCGCGGACCTGTGAGAAAATTTTGAGAATTTTTGACCACCCCGGACCTGCGACAGAATTTTGAGATTTTTTGACCACCCCGGACCTGTGAGAAAATTTTGAGAATTTTTGACCACCCCGGACCTGCGACAGAATTTTGAGATTTTTTGACCACCCCGAACCTGTGAGAAAATTTTGAGAATTTTTTACCACCCCGGAACTGCGAGAAAATTTTGAGATTTTTTAACCACCCCAACCATGCGACAAAATTTTGAGATTTTTTAACCACCCCAACCATGCGACAAAATTTTGAGATTTTTTAACCACCCCAGCCATGCGACAAAATTTTGAGATTTTTTGACCATCCCGGCCCTGCGACAGAATTTTTAGATTTTTTGACCACCGCGGACCTGTGAGAAAATTTTGAGAATTTTTGACCACCCCGGACCTGCGACAGAATTTTGAGATTTTTTGACCACCCCGGACCTGTGAGAAAATTTTGAGAATTTTTGACCACCCCGGACCTGCGACAGAATTTTGAGATTTTTTGACCACCCCGAACCTGTGAGAAAATTTTGAGAATTTTTTACCACCCCGGAACTGCGACAAAATTTTGAAGTTTTTTAACCACCCCAACCATGCGACAAAATTTTGAGATTTTTTAACCACCCCAACCATGCGACAAAATTTTGAGATTTTTTAACCACCCCAGCCATGCGACAAAATTTTGAGATTTTTTGACCATCCCGGCCCTGCGACAAAATTTAGAGATTTTTTGACCACCCCGGACCTGTGAGAAAATTTTGAGAATTTTTGACCACCCCGGACCTGCGACAGAATTTTTAGATTTTTTGACCACCGCGGACCTGTGAGAAAATTTTGAGAATTTTTGACCACCCCGGACCTGCGACAGAATTTTGAGATTTTTTGACCACCCCGGACCTGTGAGAAAATTTTGAGAATTTTTGACCACCCCGGACCTGCGACAGAATTTTGAGATTTTTTGACCACCCCGAACCTGTGAGAAAATTTTGAGAATTTTTTCCCACCCCGGAACTGCGACAAAATTTTGAGATTTTTTAACCACCCCAACCATGCGACAAAATTTTGAGATTTTTTGACCACCCCGGACTTGCGACAAAATTTTGAGATTTTTTAACCACCCCAACCATGCGAGAAAATTTTGAGATTTTTTGACCACCCCGGCCCTGCGACAAAATTTTGAGATTTTTTAACCACCCCCAGCCATGCGACAAAATTTTGAGATTTTTTGACCACCCCGGCCCTGCGACAAAATTTTGAGATTTTTTAACCACCCCAGCCATGCGACAAAATTTTGAGATTTTTTGACCACCCCGGCCCTGCGACAAAATTTTGAGATTTTTTGACCACCCCGGACCTGTGAGAAGATTTTGAGAATTTTTGACCACCCCGGACCTGCGACAGAATTTTGAGATTTTTTGACCACCGCGGACCGGTGAGAAAATTTTGAGAATTTTTGACCACCCCGGACCTGCGACAGAATTTTGAGATTTTTTGACCACCCCGGACCTGTGAGGAAATTTGGAGAATTTTTGACCACCCCGGACCTGCGACAGAATTTTGAGATTTTTTGACCACCCCGAACCTGTGAGAAAATTTTGAGAATTTTTTACCACCCCGGAACTGCGACAAAATTTTGAGATTTTTTAACCACCCCAACCATGCGACAAAATTTTGAGATTTTTTGACCACCCCGGCCCTGCGACAAAATTTTGAGATTTTTTGACCACCCCGGACCTGTGAGAAAATTTTGAGAATTTTTTACCACCCCGGACCTGCGACAAAATTTATGGGTTTTTTTAACCACCCCAACCATGCGACAAAATTTTGAGATTTTTTGACCACCCCGAACCTGTGAGAAAATTTTGAGAATTTTTTACCACCCCGGAACTGCGACAAAATTTTGAGATTTTTTAACCACCCCAACCATGCGACAAAATTTTGAGATTTTTTGACCACCCCGGACCTGCGACAAAATTTTGAGATTTTTTAACCACCCCAGCCATGCGACAAAATTTTGAGATTTTTTGACCATCCCGGCCCTGCGACAAAATTTAGAGATTTTTTGACCACCCCGGACCTGTGAGAAAATTTTGAGAATTTTTGACCACCCCGGACCTGCGACAGAATTTTTAGATTTTTTGACCAACGCGGACCTGTGAGAAAATTTTGAGAATTTTTGACCACCCCGGACCTGCGACAGAATTTTGAGATTTTTTGACCACCCCGGACCTGTGAGAAAATTTGGAGAATTTTTGACCACCCCGGACCTGCGACAGAATTTTGAGATTTTTTGACCACCCCGAACCTGTGAGAAAATTTTGAGAATTTTTTACCACCCCGGACCTGCGACAAAATTTTGAGATTTTTTAACCACCCCAACCATGCGACAAAATTTTGAGATTTTTTGACCACCCCGAACCTGTGAGAAAATTTTGAGAATTTTTTACCACCCCGGAACTGCGACAAAATTTTGAGATTTTTTAACCACCCCAGCCATGCGACAAAATTTTGAGATTTTTTGACCACCCCGAACCTGTGAGAAAATTTTGAGAATTTTTTACCAACCCGGAACTGCGACAAAATTTTGAGATTTTTTAACCACCCCAACCATGCGACAAAATTTTGAGATTTTTTGACCACCCCGGACATGCGACAAAATTTTGAGATTTTTTAACCACCCCAGCCATGCGACAAAATTTTGAGATTTTTTGACCACCCCGGCCCTGCGACAAAATTTTGAGATTTTTTGACCACCCCGGACCTGTGAGAAGATTTTGAGAATTTTTGACCACCCCGGACCTGCGACAGAATTTTGAGATTTTTTGACCACCGCGGACCTATGAGAAAATTTTGAGAATTTTTGACCACCCCGGACCTGCGACAGAATTTTGAGATTTTTTGACCACCCCGGACCTGTGAAAAAATTTTGAGAATTTTTGACCACCCCGGACCTGCGACAGAATTTTGAGATTTTTTGACCACCCCGAACCTGTGAGAAAATTTTGAGAATTTTTTACCACCCCGGAACTGCGACAAAATTTTGAGATTTTTTAACCACCCCAACCATGCGACAAAATTTTGAGATTTTTTGACCACCCCGGACCTGCGACAAAATTTTGAGATTTTTTAACCACCCCAACCATGCGAGAAAATTTTGAGATTTTTTGACCACCCCGGCCCTGCGACAAAATTTTGAGATTTTTTGACCACCCCGGACCTGTGAGAAAATTTTGAGAATTTTTGACCACCCCAGACCTGCGACAGAATTTTGAGATTTTTTGACCACCCCGAACCTGTGAGAAAATTTTGAGAATTTTTTACCACCCCGGACCTGCGACAAAATTTTGAGATTTTTTAACCACCCCAACCATGCGACAAAATTTTGAGATTTTTTGACCACCCCGAACCTGTGAGAAAATTTTGAGAATTTTTTACCACCCCGGAACTGCGACAAAATTTTGAGATTTTTTAACCACCCCAACCATGCGACAAAATTTTGAGATTTTTTGACCACCCCGGACCTGCGACAAAATTTTGAGATTTTTTAACCACCCCAACCATGCGACAAAATTTTGAGATTTTTTGACCACCCAGGACCTGCGACAAAATTTTGAGATTTTTTAACCACCCCAGCCATGCGACAAAATTTTGAGATTTTTTGACCACCCCGGCCCTGCGACGAAATTTTGAGATTTTTTGACCACCCCGGACCTGTGAGAAAATTTTGAGAATTTTTGACCACCCCTGACCTGCGACAGAATTTTGAGATTTTTTGACCACCGCGGACCTGTGAGGAAATTTTGAGAATTTTTGACCACCCCGGACCTGCGACAGAATTTTGAGATTTTTTGACCACCCCGGACCTGTGAGAAAATTTTGAGAATTTTTGACCACCCCGGACCTGCGACAGAATTTTGAGATTTTTTGACCACCCCGAACCTGTGAGAAAATTTTGAGAATTTTTTACCACCCCGGAACTGCGACAAAATTTTGAGATTTTTTAACCACCCCAACCATGCGACAAAATTTTGAGATTTTTTGACCACCCCGGACCTGCGACAAAATTTTGAGATTTTTTAACCACCCCAACCATGCGACAAAATTTTGAGATTTTTTAACCACCCCAACCATGCGACAAAATTTTGAGATTTTTTGACCACCCCGGACCTGCGACAAAATTTTGAGATTTTTTAACCACCCCAACCATATGACAAAATTTTGAGATTTTTTGACCACCCAGGACCTGCGACAAAATTTTGAGATTTTTTAACCACCCCAGCCATGCGACAAAATTTTGAGATTTTTTGACCACCCCGGCCCTGCGACGAAATTTTGAGATTTTTTGACCACCCCGGACCTGTGAGAAAATTTTGAGAATTTTTGACCACCCCTGACCTGCGACAGAATTTTGAGATTTTTTGACCACCGCGGACCTGTGAAGAAATTTTGAGAATTTTTGACCACCCCGGACCTGCGACAGAATTTTGAGATTTTTTGACCACCCCGGACCTGTGAGAAAATTTTGAGAATTTTTGACCACCCCGGACCTGCGACAGAATTTTGAGATTTTTTGACCACCCCGAACCTGTGAGAAAATTTTGAGAATTTTTTACCACCCCGGAACTGCGACAAAATTTTGAGATTTTTTAACCACCCCAACCATGCGACAAAATTTTGAGATTTTTTGACCACCCCGGACCTGCGACAAAATTTTGAGATTTTTTAACCACCCCAACCATGCGACAAAATTTTGAGATTTTTTAACCACCCCAACCATGCGACAAAATTTTGAGATTTTTTGACCACCCCGAACCTGTGAGAAAATTTTGAGAATTTTTTACCACCCCGGAACTGCGACAAAATTTTGAGATTTTTTAACCACCCCAACCATGCGACAAAATTTTGAGATTTTTTGACCACCCCGGACCTGCGACAAAATTTTGAGATTTTTTAACCACCCCAACCATGCGACAAAATTTTGAGATTTTTTGACCACCCCGGACCTGCGACAAAATTTTGAGATTTTTTAACCACCCCAGCCATGCGACAAAATTTTGAGATTTTTTGACCACCCCGGCCCTGCGACGAAATTTTGAGATTTTTTGACCACCCCGGACCTGTGAGAAAATTTTGAGAATTTTTGACCACCCCTGACCTGCGACAGAATTTTGAGATTTTTTGACCACCGCGGACCTGTGAGGAAATTTTGAGAATTTTTGACCACCCCGGACCTGCGACAGAATTTTGAGATTTTTTGACCACCCCGGACCTGTGAGAAAATTTTGAGAATTTTTGACCACCCCGGACCTGCGACAGAATTTTGAGATTTTTTGACCACCCCGAACCTGTGAGAAAATGTTGAGAATTTTTTACCACCCCGGAACTGCGACAAAATTTTGAGATTTTTTAACCACCCCAACCATGCGACAAAATTTTGAGATTTTTTGACCACCCCGGACCTGCGACAAAATTTTGAGATTTTTTAACCACCCCAACCATGCGACAAAATTTTGAGATTTTTTAACCACCCCAGCCATGCGACAAAATATTGAGATTTTTTGACCACCCCGGCCCTGCGACGAAATTTTGAGATTTTTTGACCACCCCGGACCTGTGAGAAAATTTTGAGAATTTTTGACCACCCCGGACCTGCGACAGAATTTTGAGATTTTTTGACCACCGCGGACCTGTGAGAAAATTTTGAGAATTTTTGACCACCCCGGACCTGCGACAGAATTTTGAGATTTTTTGACCACCCCGGACCTGTGAGAAAATTTTGAGAATTTTTGACCAACCCGGACCTGCGACAGAATTTTGAGATTTTTTGACCACCCCGAACCTGTGAGAAAATTTTGAGAATTTTTTACCACCCCGGAACTGCGACAAAATTTTGAGATTTTTTAACCACCCCAACCATGCGACAAAATTTTGAGATTTTTTGACCACCCTGGACCTGTGAGAAAATTTTGAGAATTTTTGACCACCCCGGACCTGCGACAGAATTTTGAGATTTTTTGACCACCCCGAACCTGTGAGAAAATTTTGATAATTTTTTACCACCCCGGAACTGGGACAAAATTTTGAGATTTTTTAACCACCCCAACCATGCGACAAAATCTTGAGATTTTTTGACCACCCCGGACCTGCGACAAAATTTTGAGATTTTTTAACCACCCCAACCATGCGACAAAATTTTGAGATTTTTTGACCACCCCGGACCTGTGAGAAAATTTTGAGAATTTTTTACCACCCCGGAACTGCGACAAAATTTTGAGATTTTTTAACCACCCCAACCATGCGACAAAATTTTGAGATTTTTTGACCACCCCGGACCTGCGACAAAATTTTGAGATTTTTTAACCACCCCAACCATGCGACAAAATTTTGAGATTTTTTGACCACCCCGGACCTGTGAGAAAATTTTGAGAATTTTTGACCACCCCGGACCTGCGACAGAATTTTGAGATTTTTTGACCACCGCGGACCTGGGAGAAAATTTTGAGAATTTTTGACCACCCCGGACCTGCGACAGAATTTTGAGATTTTTTGACCACCGCGGACCTGGGAGAAAATTTTGAGAATTTTTGACCACCCCGGACCTGCGACAGAATTTTGAGATTTTTTGACCACCGCGGACCTGGGAGAAAATTTTGAGAATTTTTGACCACCCCGGACCTGCGACAGAATTTTGAGATTTTTTGACCACCCCGGACCTGTGAGAAAATTTTGAGAATTTTTGACCACCCCGGACCGGCGACAGAATTTTGAGATTTTTTGACCACCCCGGACCTGTGAGAAAATTTTGAGAATTTTTTACCACCCCGGAACTGCGACAAAATTTTGAGATTTTTTAACCACCCCAACCATGAGACAAAATTTTGAGATTTTTTGACCACCCCGGACCTGTGAGAAAATTTTGAGAATTTTTGACCACCCCGGACCTGCGACAGAATTTTGAGATTTTTTGACCACCGCGGACCTGTGAGAAAATTTTGAGAATTTTTGACCACCCCGGACCTGCGACAGAATTTTGAGATTTTTTGACCACCCCGGAATGGTGAGAAAATTTTGAGAATTTTTGACCACCCCGGACCTGCGACAGAATTTTGAGATTTTTTGACCACCCCGGACCTGTGAGAAAATTTTGAGAATTTTTGACCAGCCCGGACCTGCGACAGAATTTTGAGATTTTTTGACCACCCCGGACCTGTGAGAAAATTTTGAGAATTTTTGACCACCCCGGACCTGCGAGAAAATTTAGAGATTTTTTGACCACCCCGGACCTGCGAGAAAATTTAGAGATTTTTTGACCACCCCGAACCTGTGAGAAAATTTTGAGAATTTTTGACCACCCCGGACCTGCGAGAAAATTTAGAGATTTTTTGACCAGCCCGAACCTGTGAGAAAATTTTGAGAATTTTTGACCACCCCGCACCTGCGACAGAATTTTGAGATTTTTTGACCACCCCGGACCTGTGAGAAAATTTTGAGAATTTTTGACCAACCCGGACCTGCGACAGAATTTTGAGATTTTTTGACCACCCCGGACCTGTGGGAAAATTTTGAGAATTTTTAACCACCCCGGACCTGCGAGAAAATTTAGAGATTTTTTGACCACCCCGAACCTGTGAGAAAATTTTGAGAATTTTTGAGCACCCCGGACCTGCGACAGAATTTTGAGATTTTTTGACCACCCCGGACCTGTGAGAAAATTTTGAGAATTTTTGACCAACCCGGACCTGCGACAGAATTTTGAGATTTTTTGACCACCCCGGACCTGTGAGAAAATTTTGAGAATTTTTGACCACCCCGGACCTGCGACAGAATTTTGAGATTTTTTGACCACACCGGACCTGTGAGAAAATTTTGAGAATTTTTGACCACCCCACACCTGCGAGAAAATGTTGAGATTTTTTGAACGCCCAGGACCTGCGACAAAATTTTGAGAATTTTTGACCACCCCTGGTCTGCGACAAAATTTTGAGATTTTTGACCACCCCGGACCTGCGACAGAATTTTGAGATTTTTTGACCACCCCGGACCTGTGAGAAAATTTTGAGAATTTTTGACCACCCCGGACCTGCGACAGAATTTTGAGATTTTTTGACCACCCCGGACCTGTGAGAAAATTTTGGGAATTTTTGACCACCCCGGACCTGCGAGAAAATTTAGAGATTTTTTGACCACCCCGAACCTGTGAGAAAATTTTGAGAATTTTTGACCACCCCGGACCTGCGAGAAAATTTAGAGATTTTTTGACCAGCCCGAACCTGTGAGAAAATTTTGAGAATTTTTGACCACCCCGCACCTGCGACAGAATTTTGAGATTTTTTGACCACCCCGGACCTGTGAGAAAATTTTGAGAATTTTTGACCAACCCGGACCTGCGACAGAATTTTGAGATTTTTTGACCACCCCGGCCCTGTGGGAAAATTTTGAGAATTTTTAACCACCCCGGACCTGCGAGAAAATTTAGAGATTTTTTGACCACCCCGAACCTGTGAGAAAATTTTGAGAATTTTTGACCACCCCGGACCTGCGACAGAATTTTGAGATTTTTTGACCACCCCGGACCTGTGAGAAAATTTTGAGAATTTTTGACCAACCCGGACCTGCGACAGAATTTTGAGATTTTTTGACCACCCCGGACCTGTAAGAAAATTTTGAGAATTTTTGACCACCCCGGACCTGCGACAGAATTTTGAGATTTTTTGACCACACCGGACCTGTGAGAAAATTTTGAGAATTTTTGACCACCCCACACCTGCGAGAAAATGTTGAGATTTTTTGAACGCCCAGGACCTGCGACAAAATTTTGAGAATTTTTGACCACCCCTGGTCTGCGACAAAATTTTGAGATTTTTCGTGCACCTCGCACCTGCGAGAAAATTTTGAGATTTTCTGCCCACCCCGGACCTGCGACAAAATTTTAAGATTTTCTATCCACCCCGGACCTGCGACAAAATTTTGAGATTTTATGCCCACCCTGGACCTGCGACAAAATTTTGAGATTTTTTGCCCACCCCGTACTGTTTAAACATTAATAATCCCAAAAAAAAAGGATTTGGCACCTTCATGTACCTTTCAACATGAATCGTAGGTTGATTGTTAACCGCTTTGAAGTTTGCCGGGTTTCCAAAGCATGTCTACTTTCTTTTAATGTGGCTCGACAGTCTAAATCATGAGAAATTACGTATTTTCTTCATGGAAAATTTTGCGCTGGTCTCATGAGCTCATTTTGGTTCATTGCACAGCTCTAGTGGTAGTCTTGATTATTGAAAAGATTTATACTTGTAGCGCTTGCGTATCTAGAGAAATTGTGTTTGTGGTAAGCGACAGATTTTATGCAAATTAGGTTTTCTGCATTTACTGGGAACACGATTTCTTCACTTAGGTTATAAAACTTTTCAATAATCAAGACCACCACTAGAGCTATGCAATGAACTACAATGAAGCTCATGGGACCTGTGCAAAACCTTTTATGGAGAAAAACGATAATTTCTTGTGATTTAGACTGTCGAGCCACCTTAAAGTGCCCCTAACCTCGACAATTTTTATTGTCTTATTTGGAAGAACTTTTAAAAGGATAAAGTAACTTCTTTGGAAGATTTTCGCTTTATTTTTGAGATATTTCATTTTGTTTGATATGCAAATGTCCGGAATTTACGTCAGCCATGCATAATGACTTATCAGAGAATGTTATGCATCTTTGCGTTCATCAAGTAAAAACACTAAAGTATGAATAACGTGTGTGCGTGTTTCTCCCACAACACCAAACTTGTCGATTTCAAAGGATTTCGTTCGAGAATGAAAGAGATACACAAACTTCTTCGATAAGTCATTATGCATGTGTGACGTAAATTCCGGACATTTGCATATCAAACAAAATGAAGTATCTCAAAAACAAAGCGAAAATCTTCCAAAGAAGTTACTTTATCGTTTTAAAAGTTCTTCCAAATCAGACAATTTTCTCTTTCAAACACTGCTTTAAACTCTAACAGCAGTATGTGTAGCTCGCTTGTTTTTTCTTGGTGGTTTTAGCATCAACAAAACGTGCCAAATCCGCCGGATTAATCCGCTTCTGATCTTCACTCCTAAGGACGGCCGCCATGTTTGGTTTGTTCAAAACGCTGCCAGCGCATCATAGCTACAGATAATTTTTTATATTTTGTAGGTGGCAAGACATCAAGAATTGTCTGTAGGTTTTTAGCCAATCACAGTCGAGATTGTATCAGTATTGTATAATAATAAAAATTGTCGAGGTTAGGGGCACTTCAACTACAGTATGGTCAGACGTTCACTCGGGCTACTGGCATTGCGCAAAGTAGAGATCTCCTCCCCAGAAGCTCTATACCGGGCGGGCAAAGGTGGGAGTGGGACGAGGAAGATCAGATCGACGAAGGGTGAATGTGGTGCATACTTCACAGAGGTGAACATATTTACGATCAAGGAGTTGTCAGCCAGCCACATCACTGTTAAATAAACGTTGTGATATACTTGCGTGGCATTATGCTGTGTAATGCTCTCATCTCGAATATTTCGTACTTGTCGTATGCCGGAGTTTTATAAAGAACGAGGCAACATTGTGATATACTTGCGTGGCATTATGCTGTGTAATCCTCAAGTCTCGAATATTTCGTACTTGACGTACGTCGGAGTGATAAAGAACGAGGCAACAATACATTGTGATATACTTGCGTGGCATTATGCTGTGTAATGCTCTAGTCACGAATATTTCGTACTTGACGTACGCCGGAGTTTTATAAAGAACGAGGCAACATTGTGATATACTTGCGTGGCATTATGTTGTGTAATGTTCTAGTCACGAATATTTCGTACTTGACGTACGCCGTAGTTTTATAAAGAACGAGGCAACAATACATTGTGATATACTTGCGTGGCATTATGCTGTGTTAATGCTCTAGTCACGAATATTTCGTGTGTGCTGGCTCAAGTGAGTTGTCGGCCGAGCAACTTGATGAAATTAAATTTACTAAATTCTAAACACAGCACACACGCAAAACAAGAACAAGTGAACTGTCCATATATAGCCAAAAACAAAAAATCAAGACAAAGAAAAAATCAATAGTTGAGATATTTATTCATCCTCCATAGTTGATTGGGTTTGTTTTATGTCAACTCTTCATTTCCTCGGTCGTCAAGTACACTTTCCACGACTGATTCGAACTTTAAAACCCATTTTAAAGGTCAATTGGGTACACACATCTTCCAAAAACAACAACCCGACTTCTTTTGGGGGTAGTAAACGGTCAACAAACAACAGATTTTAGTCATTTAACATAGAAGTTTACGATACTAGATCGCACCTTGTTCTTCGTCTAATTTTCCCGCCATATTTGATTTCAAGTCAGCAAATGCTTGATATCCTACAATATCCCTAGTATCCTCTTCAATGGATCCATTATTTTCCTTTATCTTCACTAATTTTATCGTATGAACCCACATGTACCACAACGCTCCTTCGCTCCTGATTCATCTCGCGCCAGCCTCGCTTGGTCTCGCGTGAATTGACGTTTACACGCAAGATATTCGTTCTACGCATGCGTAGCTAATCCAGGTCAACCTGGATTAGATCCCAGTCGACAGCCGCAATTTCCGATCGTGAGAAGACCCTGGCAAAGGCTGGTCACGTGACACCAATAATTTTGGAATATTTTGATGAGTGACTCACACTGTACCGTATAGTTGGTTTGCGTGTGTAAAACTATTCAGCAAACTATTTAAGCAACCAAGAATAACAAAAACCGTACAAATAACAAGACATTCTCTTAACAAGTTTATCAAATCAGTTAATGACCGTGTTTAGTAAAAAGCGTCTACACTACAACATATTTGCTTATATTATGCAAGCAAGAAGAGTTTATTAATATTTCGGTTTCTGGACTTTCCAAATCTAATTTAAAAAGTTTAGAAATATACAAAGTCAAAGTCTTCAGTGCTGATTTATATAAATGTTCGTCGATCGAAGAATTGTTGTTGATCGAATATTTGTATTAAAGTACAACCTCAAAGTCAACGAGGAGTCGAGGGCAGCAGATTCGAATATGCCGTTTGAGTATAAATCGACAGATACAACAATTAAACTTCCACAAATCCAAAACGTGTGGACAAGAAACATAAATGTGCTATACTGGACGGTAAATATACTTCCAACAATCAACAGCATTCGAATATTTTTAGTGTATGTATCAGTACCTTAAACCGCAGACCGGGTTTCTGTTTATCAGTTTATGATCGTTCGTCGCCTTCGGCTTCATTTCTAGCGATTGACGACAACAAATATGAATTATCCAGCAAATGGCGTAAATTTTGAAATATATCTAATTTACCGCTCGAATTTTAGTTACCGGACTAGCAACAACCTTGACGTTTTTACCGCTCCCCCCCAGGACGGGCGAAGCTCAAATTATCCACGTGACCAAATACTCGAAGAATCGTGGAGTATTTGGGAATCACGTGACCAACCTTTGCCAGGGCCTTCTCCTCTCGCCATTTTGAAAGCAGAGAAGACCCTGGGTACGAGGTTGGTAGGTTGAGCGGATCATCGGACGTTCGTACTTAGGCTGCCTCAGGCGCCACTCCCCTCCCGCTTTCAAACAGAGGGGGGACCGTGGCTGAGATAGCGTGTGATTTTCTCAGGCTAGTTCTGACTTTCAAAGAGAAACTGCATAATTTTTTTATTCACTCATTTTTTTGGGCCGGTCAGAATCTGGGGCCGGGGGCAAATGCCCCCTTTGCCCATAGGTAATCCGCCACTGGCTCAACCTCGTTCTCAGGGCCTTTTTGAAATTGGTAATGTGGGAAAAGGTTCTGGCATCGGCTGTTGGATTCGGCATTTTCATTGGTTGCTTGCTTTTCTTAAGCATTCCTCGTGAAACATATTTATGCATAGTTTTGTGCCAGTTATGAGCAAAAAACTTCAATGGGACCGCCAACGGGACAAATAGGACCGCCATTACAATGAACTTCTCCCACGGGGCTGCCACAGTGAACTCGATGTAAGTTAAAATCTGATACCTGGAACGCTAACGAAGAACCAAAAAGTGAGGCAAAAAGTTCCAGGCCCCTGCGCGGTTTGCAGGTAGGATTCAGTCTCCCACAAAATGTTTTTTACACGGCCGCCCGTCTTGAGCAAACTGCGAAGGCTCGAAAAGGTTTGAAAAAATTATTTATCAAATTATTTTGTCAGACTAAACGTGCATTTAATGGTTTCACATTGTTGTGCAGTGCTGTTGTTGTTTTATTTACTGTATAGCAGTCCGAAATTATACAGTAAATTAAGCTCGGGTCTCGGGATGAAAATAGGCTGAGAAAACAGACGTCCTTTTGCTGGCTATGATGAAAACAGCCAGCTGAAAAGGTGAGAACAAGAGTGAGAAAGTTATTCTTGTACGAGTTTGAAGACGTATTGATACTTGATATCCAATGTCATTTTCTTATTTCTGCTCCTTTAATTCTTTGTTCGAATGTGTTAAACGGCATTATGATATTTTAAGAAATAACTGACAACTAGATTTTTTATTTTCCCCGTTTACTCATGGCTAGTTGTTGTTTTCGGTACGAATGCGGAATGCTTTTTAAACAAAATGACACTGATGGAACTGGTACTAACCTAAACGGCATATTCTATACTAAGTTTGTGTTGATTTTTTGTATCCTCTTCGGAGTGACGAAACTCTAATATATATGGTTTATAATATAACGAAAATTTGATTTAATTTCTTCACTGACAAACTTCGTGCACGTTTCGTAAAGACAATGACTTTTACTATAGCAACAAATAGACATATCACTGCATAATCAGTTCGGCAGCATAGCACAACCAATCAAAATTTAAAATGCACGTTTAGCAAAGCGTGATAAAATGATTCAATAAATAATTTTTCAAACCTTTTCGAGTCTTCGCAGTTCGCTCAAGACCGGTGGCCGTGTAAAAAACATTTTGTGGGAGACTGAATCCTACCTGAAAACCGCGCAAGGGACTGGAACTTTTTGCCTCACTTTTTTCCCCCCCGAATGACTGGACGTTAGCGTTCCAGGTATCACATTTTAACTTACATCGAGTTCACTGGGCTGCCATTATTCAGAATGATTTTGCATACTAAGCTAAATTGCTCATTTATTACGCCCAGTATTTTTGGGTGCTGTGACTAGCCGATGCCAGGGCTTTTTCCCACCCTCCAAATCTCAAAAACGCCCTGAGAACGTGGTTGGACACAGCTAACCTAAGGCAAAATTAGTTTGCTGCTTCTGTATGGTCTGCAGTAATACGTTAGCTTGTGAGACATTTGAGGTATTAATACAAAAGTCATTCCTCTTACGTGAAAGGGCAATTGGTTGCCCCCGTGCTGCCTCCACGCTGTGAGGGCAGGGGAGGCAGCTGCCCCCGTGGCTCCGGCGCCCCTGAAATAAACTACAAAGTCAGCCAGTCAGTTTCGAAATCTACCAACAACGTACAAGAACACCTTGATCAAAAGGCAAAGCTGTTCAACTTTTTGTTCAACTCCAAAAACCGAAGGAGCAAAGAATTTACAACATGCCTCACGGCCTCAATCCGTCACACTGCTAACAACTCACCGGAAGTAGGAATAGTAGCGGAAGTAAAAAGTGCAAAAATGCAAAATCGTGGCACCCAATCTCGTTCCCAGAGCCCACGTTCCCCACCCGGGAAACGAGAGACTCTGGGATAATCCGTTTCAAATCACAGGATTCTTCGGAATCTGGATAGTATTTTCTCCTTGTTTGACTTTTCCCCAAACAAGTCAATGGGGTTGCTGGCGAAGCTCGAATTACAGCATCTACCCACATACGGCGAAGATATCGATCACGGCAACGTCTTCACTGGAGTCTTGTCGTCCAACATCTTTGTTATTTTAGTTTTATTAATTCTACTTCCGGTCACTTCAGACCAACTCATGCTCACTATTCAGCGAATAACGTAACGATTTGAAGCGGATTATCCTAGAGTCCCTCGTTTCCCGGGTGGGGAACGTGGGCTCTGGGAACGAGATTGCGTGACACCCCGAAAAAAACCCCAACCCGAGCCGAAACCTGGAATCGACCTACCACATGCAGGTATCCCGAGTAATTAAAACAACTAATATTTTGTAGCATATCCAGTTTCGTATAATTGTGATTTTTTATATTTTTTTATACCTTTTCCAACCCCTAAAAGCTCATAAAAAGTCTTTTTAAATTTATAAACTACACCATAATGCTAAAATAAAAAGACTGGAGTGTTACGACAAACATGTCTAGGGCTTTAAAAATTTGAACGCTTTTCACCAAAAATACGTGCCAAAAAACACTCTTTTTAAACTGAATATTCTAGGTAATTTTGGTGAAGGAAAATTTCGATTGTAGAATATATACATTATAAGACCAAACCGGGACCAGTTGCGAAAAATGCAACATCAACGCTTTCCGATTAGGAATTGAAGCCGCGACCCTGCGATGATAGTGCAGTGCTCTGACCACTGAGCTACCGAAGCCGTTGGCAAGAGCTCGGCCACGAGTTCTGCATGTACTATTTCTCAAACTCATTAATAATTCATGAGCTAATTAGCCAATCAGAGAAAAATATTTGGTCATGTATATGAGTTTTGAAACCCGGTAAAGGCCGCGCAAACTGAATATATAATTAAGAAATCAGATAATAAACGGCACAAACAAAGAACAGTTGATTACCACATTAGACGGCCGGCCAACCTCGATAAGTGTCTCAAAAACACCGTTGATGGCATTTTTTGTTACAAGCAGGCAACCATGCTAAATCGTATCGGATAGTGTATAGTTTGAAGGTGAGGGGTGTTGGCAGCCGTAATTATTGATTTATATACTAAAATTTAGAGCTTTTTGAAAGCACAATATGATGGGTGGGATATCTGTAAAGTGCTGCCTATTTACGTTTGTGTTTTATTTGAATTAAAAAATTAATTCTAGATATAGAATTATATATATAATATAATATATATATATATATATAATAATAAGAATTAATAAAACAATTATTAGCCTCAGGCTCAGTGAATATCGGTGAACCTCGGTTATTAGTTACCTCGCCTTCGGCAAATAATCGTTGAATATACTAAAATTTCGAGCTGTTTGAAAGCACAAGCATAGCTCACAATTATAAACAAACAAGAAACATGGCGCAAATTCGCCTAAGGCCCCGTTCACACTATACCGGATAGCTTTTGTGCCGGCACGAAAACCATACCGGATAGGCCTTCTGTTCACACACAAAACGCCTGTTCCGGCACAATTTCTGTGCCGGCACGCCGTTGCGCCGCTCCGATCTCGAAAGAGGTACATCTTGTATCGGATAGCTTTTTGTGCCGTTTCAGCTCCAGTGTGAACGGAGATCGAAATCGTTTCGGAAGATAGTACTGTAGAACCGGTGAGTTAAATGTCTAAGGATATTATGAGCAATACTATACTATACAGTGTGTATAAAAAAAACCCAGAACCCTTACAAAATGAATTAGAAATGTTTTACAAACACTCAAGTAACAATGAAAGTTACTCGGTTAATGGCCTCGTGATTTTCATTGTCCTTTCGTGTTTGTAACCCCTGGTAAAACACTCCCACTCATTTATGAAATATTACGTGGTAATGCCGAGAGTAGAATTGGGTATATTACAAGTAATAGTCTACTCCCGGCATTACCACATTATATATACAGAACTCGTGGCCAAGCTCTTGGCAACGGCTTCCGTAGCTCTGTGTCAATGCACTGCACTAGCATCGCAGCATCGCCGGTTCAATTCCTACACGCGTAAAAATCTCACAAGTTGTTACAGCATTGTTGCCTGAACAATGCTGTAACAACGTTGTTATCATGTGTGAACAACCTTGACGAATTAACAATATTGTTCATCATTGTTTTATCATGTTGTTAAGGGCTGGCCAAACGCTTTCAACATTTCATGCAACATCGTTCAACATTGTTGAACGAAAATTTGAACATGCTCAAATTTCGTTCAACATCATTCAACACCATTCAACAACGTTCAACATCATTCAACAGGGTGGCCAAACGCTTTCAACATTGTTGAATCACGGTTGAATTCAACAATGTTGAACGATGTTGAATGAAATGTTGAAAGCGTTTGGCCAGGCCTTTACAGCTTCATGAAACAACAGCAGTTGTTCACGCATGTTGAAACAACCGACGGACGTGTTGTTATATCAACCACGTTCACCATTGTTGTAACATTGTTGTTCAGCCTTGTTACTTCATCACGCTGTTACAACATGTTGTATCGTGTGCGAACAACGTTGTTGGCTAGAAAAATGTGCTGTTAGAACAACTTGTTCATGACTGTTGATTTATCCGTGAACAAGTTGTTCGAAGTATAAGTGAACAACTTGTTGACAACTTGTTCACGGGGTGAAGCACAACATTGTTCACGCCTGTTAACAACCGTGAACAATCTGTGCATTTTTACGCGTGTATCCGCAAGGCCTTGATGTTGCATTTTTCGCAACTAGTCCCGGTTTTGTCTTATAATGTATATATTCCACACTCGAAATTTTCCTTCACCAAAATTACCTAGTCTATCCAGTTTAATCGAGTGGAGTGCCAAATATTACTTGTAATATACCCAACTCTTTTTTAAACTGAAATAAAAGTAGCGTGCTGCGTAGGCAGTGTTGAAACACCAATCGAAATATAGTAAGGTTAGGTATATTGCCGAAACAGAGAACGTAGGAGTCGAACGTTTCGAGCGAAGGCTGTTTGTCAGAGAGAAACGTGAGAGAGAAACGTCAAATATAGTAACGTTAGATATACTACCGAAACAGAGAACGTAGGAGTCTAAAATGCTTTAGAGCAAACGTTTCTCTCTGACGAAGGGCCTTCGCTCGAAACGTTTTAGACTCCTACGAAAATCTAACCTTACTATATTTCGATTGTTCTTTTTAAATTGTTGGTTTCACCAAAGATTGATAAGTATTTTGGTCTTGTTCTTTTTTGTTAAGATCCAATGCTTCGTAAGCGCTGGAATTAATGTTTTCCAAGTTGGAGTCAGGATTAGGATTTTGAACCTCATCATAAATGCCATCGCTAAATGTTTTGTTTTCAACATTTACCACTGAATCCTTTGCGCAAGGCTGCAGCTTCGGACGACGCAAACATGAATAGATTACCACAACAACCAAAACAGCATTGATGACCAAGGAAATGGATATTACGACATAAAGAACTGTTTTTGAAGATTCTTTGTCGGACGATTCAGATTTAGTGGCAACTGAAAAATTTAAAAAGAAAAATAGTTGCGATTATCGCCTAATTAGTAAGAATTGATTAATTGCTGAACGGGCGAAGGGGATGGGAGAAAGGAAGGAAGGAAGGAAGAAGGAAGGAAGGAAGGAAGGAAGGAAGGAAGGAAGGAAGGAAGGAAGGAAGGAAGGAAGAAAGAAAGGAAGAAAGGAAGGAAGGAAGGAAGGAAGAAAGGAAGAAAGGAAGAAAGGAAGAAAGGAAGAAAGGAAGAAAGAAACAAAGAAGGGAGGAAGAAGGGAAGGGAGGGAATAAACGAATAAAGCGATAAATGAATCAATGAATGAATCAATCAATCAAGCAATCAACTAACTTCTTTACTTATTCAATTAATTAATTATTTAACATTCGAAACATTTAGAATGTTAGCAACTAAACATACCTTTCATGCAACCAGCTTCCAGAGAATTAGTTCTGGCAGGAGGACTCCAATTACTTGAATAAAAATTATTCTAACAAAACAATATGTCAACATTGTTTTACCTCAATAGTTCAAAAATATACAGACAACACTGTAAATAACTTACTGCTTTTCAAACAAATAAACAAACAAACAAACAAACAAACCAATAAACAAACAAACAAACAAACGGATGAATGATGCGGTTACGTGTGGATGTGTACTTGAGAAGAATATGTACATACCTCATGTTTGAAGAACCTTAGAAACACGCGATAAGTGCTATTTTGTTTTAGTGGACCATTAAAATAACTGTCAACTCCACCACTTCCATACAGTTTAGAATATTTCACTCCGTCTCCCAAGATAAATATTTGACAAAGTTCATTTTGGTTGACCTTAAATGTCGCTGCAATATACGGAGTTGATTGAGAGTTGTCTTTAACCTCGTTGTAGTGCGACAGTTCTTCAGGACGATAGGTATCTGGTGATCTAGTTGGCGTTGAATTATTTTGGATGGACACGGCAATAACTTCATAAAAGCTAGAAAATTAAAGATTCTACTTAGGAAACACGTGAATACGTTAGAAAACAATCGTACACGTTTAGAAATGCCATTTTCCTTCCCTTGTCTGTCAATCTAGAATGTAGTTTGTCTGTCTGTCTGTCTGTCTGTCTGTCTGTCTGTCTGTCTGTCTGTCTGTCTGTCTGTCTGTCTGTCTGTCTGTCTGTCTGTCCGTCCGTCTGTCTGTCTGTCTCGCGTACACACCAACGCTAATCATGTTACCTTCCTACCTGACATTTTCTCTTGGTGTATGAAATGAAAACAACAATGCATTTGCTGTTTGGTAAAAAGGAGCTGATAACGGCTCTAAAAACAACACAATTAGAATCAAAGTTCTTGCGCGTAAAAACGCACAGGTTGTTCACGGTTGTTAACGGTTGTTAACAGGCGTGAACAATGTTGTGCTGCAACCCGTGAACAAGTTGTCAACAAGTTGTTCACTTATAGTTCGAACAACTTGTTCACGGATAAATCAACTGTCATGAACAAGTTCTAATAGCACATTTTTATATAGCCAACAACGTTGTTTGCACATGATACAACCTGTTGTAACAGCATGATGAAGTAACAAGGCTGAACAACAATGTTATAACAATTGAGAACATGACTGGTGTATCAACACGTCCTTCGGTTGTTTCAACATACGTGGACAATTGCTGTTGTTTCATGAAGCTGTAACAACATGATGAAACAATGATAAACAATATTGTTAATTCATCCAGGTTGTTCACACATGATAACAACGTTGTTACATCATTGTTCACGCAACAATGCTGTAACAACTTGTGAGATTTTTACGCGTGTAGCCTGGTTAGCGAGATGACTCGTTTTCCCATCCATAATAATTCCCTGACCGAGGTATGCAGTCTCTTGAAACCTAGTTGAAAATTGTGATGTGTGTCACAAATGGCGTGAGTAAGATTGTTTTACTGATATTCTAGTCTTTGCTTTGCAGGGTCATTTCGGTAAAGCGCTCTCAATTCGCCAGAATTTGTGCCACAAAAACAAAATAGATATCGTTAGAAAGCTATTAATTTGTAGAATACAATGTTATCTTTGATTTTGCGATAAACACAAACCAATAATAGTTGCGAATTTTTAAATTAAAACCAGAGGGCTTCACTCGGGACGACTCAAGTAAAAAGCGTTTTATTTTGTTCAAAATCTTTTTTTGCAGTTGAATTCCGAAATAAATTCCCAGCAAAAGTTGTCAGCGTTTTTCGATATGTCGAGTTTTGCTGATTTTATTGACGACCAAAGTTGAAAATGCTGTTTTTCGGCCAACATTCGGACAAAATAAGTCAACCAAGCAATAAATAAAAAAAAAACAATGCTGACACCGTTTTGCTGGAAATTTATCTCGGAATCAAACTGCAAAAAATTTATTGAATAAAATGAAACGCTTTGTTCTTAAGTCGCCCCAAGTGAAGCCGTCTGGTTTTACTTGAAAAATTCACAACTATTATTGGTTTGTGTTTATCGCAAAATCAAAGACAACATTGTATTCTACAAATTAGTAGCTTTCTAACGATACCTATTTTATTGTTGTGGCATAAATTCCGACGAAATTTGTTTTTGTTCAACCAACATTTTCTTTTTGGCGTATCCCTCAAAATCTCTTTATTCTAGCATTATTGTGTAGCTGAAACAGTTAACAAACTTTTTAAGTACATGTGGGGGTTGAGAAACATCAAAAGATAACTCGGGGTTTTGTGTCAAAGTTGACCTTGTTTCACATGATAAAACGCAACTACCAAGTTGTCCCTGGCTCCCGAGATAACCCCTGACACGTAAGCGGTCTTAACACAATTTTCCCGCATTCTGATTGGTTCCTGAACGGTCTTTAGAAACCGGTAAAAACCGGTCAACCATCAACACCATCATCATCATCATCATCACTATCATCACCATCATCATTATCACCACCACCACCATTACTAACACCACCATCATTATCACCACCATCACCACCATTACCATCACCTTCAACACCACCATCACTACCATCACTACCACCATCATCATCACTACCATCACCACCATTACCATTACCTTCATCACCACCACCACTACCATCATCACCACCATAATTATCACCATCATTACCTTCATCACCACCATTATCTTCATCACCATCTTTTTCCTCCGTTCCAATCGGTTGCACAATAGACGTGGTCGTTACAGTGGGATATATTACAACTTTGGTAGTATCCATACTAGTGACAGGAGCAGGGCCTGTTTTAACAACATTCATCCAGTCTGAGTTATACTGCGCGCCCTAAATAAATCAATAAATCAATAAATAAATAAATAAATAAATACAAACAAACAAACACAATCATTAGAATGAACATTCAATACATCTTATCACAGTCAGTTAATTTATAAACGGCTCAGTGATCACTCTCTTTTAGTCATTGATATAGAGCACCCACAGTCCAGTTATATATAGGTCAGTGATCACTCTCTTTCAGTCATTGATATAGAGCACTCACAGTCCAGTTATATATAGGTCAGTGATCACTCTCTTTCAGTCATTGATATAGAGCACCCACAGTCCAGTTAGGTCAGTGATCACTCTTTCAGTCATTGATATAGTGCACCCACAGTCCAGTTATAAACAACTCAGTGATCACTCTTTTTCAGTCATTGATATAGAGCACCCACAGTCCAGTTATATATAGGTCAGTGATCACTCTCTTTCAGTCATTGATATAGAGCACCCACAGTCCAGTTATATATAGGTCAGTGATCACTCTTTCACTCATTGATATAGAGCACCCACAGTCCAATTAAGTCAGTGATCGCTCTATTTCAGTCATTAATATAGAGCACCCACAGTCCAGTTATATATAGACATATATAGACGTATATACATTGTACACTAAATTACCTAGATTGAATTGTTACAAACATTCCTTTTTTGTTAGGATAATTAATCTTTGGAATAGTTTGCCTAGTAGTGTTGTAGAAGTAAATAATTTTAAACAGTTTAAAAACCAACTTAAATCACATATGAACATGTATTAGTTATTATTTTTAGTGTTTTTTATTATCTTTTATTTTTTTATTTTTTTTAAATATTTTTAATATCTAAGTAGAATAGTATCTAATTTAAATAACTTAAATTTTAATATTTAAGATTTCGATGTATTTTAGTATTAAGGATTGTAATTTTATTAATTTAGGGGATCTTTACATAGGGTTAACCTCTAGATTCTCCTGCAAGGACCTCTTGGGTACCTTGAATAAATTGATTGATTGATTGATTGATTGTGAGTACTTACGTCGGTTCGAAATATTTTTTGAAATACCGAGTAGTAAGATTCAGGTTCCAGTTTTGCATTAAACCGACCGTACCATTTGCCATCTCCAACCGTGAACTTCAGGTGGGTATTTACGTAGGTTTTGTTGAGCTCTGCTGCTGTGTATGATTTCATAGGCAATTTATTATGAGAACACTTTATTACAAAGATTTGAACATAACTAGAAAGAAAAAAATAGGGATGTCCAGACATGCATGTTTCTACTGCGTTCCGTCATGCCTATAGCTACTATGGTAAAAACAATGTTGTAATTACTGTATGTACTTGTAGTGACCTTGTATTCAGAGCTGAACAAGATTTTTGTCAAGATTGTCGATGCTAGCCATGCTGTGTTTTTACCTTAAGAAAGGAACTCAGAGTAAAGCCAGCAAAGCACAGGAGGTTGAGCACTAACAACTCTACTCATATCCGGCACAGAAGCATGAGTCCCAAGCCCATGCAGATATGCATGTGCATGGTCACCCATTCAAATACTAACTCGATCAAATTGGGCTTTACTTCAGTCCTCATGGTGAGAGGCAGTGTGATCATAGCTTGACTATTAAAGCTATGGTACTATTTAAAACCTATGGTAATAAAGTATGGTTATTGTAAAGTTTAGTAGGCCAATCAAATTTTAATACAGTACATCAATAACAACTCACAAAATTTGACTAATAAAGTATTTAAATAACTTTGTTACAACAATTTGTCAAATAATAATAATGCAATCCAGTTGGTATCTGAAGTATGACTGCTGTAAAGTTTAGAAATAACGAAGTTGTGAACGAAGATCTCCAGCAATTGTCATCAACATTATCGGTGGTTTGTCGTCAGTCAATCGTTTAATTCTATGTTTTGATTGGCTCCGAAGGCATTCTATTGTTAACTTAACTTAACTTAACTTAACTTAACTTAACTTAACTTAACTTAACTTAACTTAACTTAACTTAACTTAACTTAACTTAACTTAACTTAACTTAACTTAACTTAACAGCACGACAACATTATATCTACTCCTTCGCAGTAGATACAAAAATATAACAACAATATGTTAACGTTTAAAGTGCCTCTATGGCCTGTGGGATCTTTACATATTTAAATAACTTAGGTTAAAAGAAAATGTTTCCCGAAATTTTTTCTCAAAAATATTAAATCCCCGCCCATTAACAGCGCTTCAAAGTTGGTACCACTATAACTGCGACCGGGACATTGTGCGAGTTTACTCTGTGACGTCATGGTCGGAACCGAACTTCTGACTATTTAGTGTGTTTTGGTATTGCGTCTCTTAAACCTTTATTTAAGCAATGAAAACTTTAGATATATTCATCAATATGTTCCAAGATGGTTCGTCTGACTCGGTGGAAGAAATGTTGGTGTTCCGACTGTGACGCAAATGTGACGTAAATCTATCAATTAGAGCCCAGGCCCAAGAAAACGGTCTAACTTTCAAAATGGCGCGATTTGGGCTGATTTGGCCAACTTCGGAGCACTGTTAATGGTCGAGCATTTAATATTTTTGAGAAAAAATTTCTGGAAATATTTTCTTTTAACCTTAGTTATTTAAATATGTAAAGATCCCACAGACCATAGAGGCACTTTAATGTAAGTTTAATGACTTGAGTGTACACCAACACACACACCAACACACACACACCAACACAGACACAGACACCAACACACAGACACACACCAACACAGACACAAACGCAGACACAAACACCAACACCAACACAGACACAAACACAGACACCAACACAGACAAAAACACAGACACAAACACAGACACAAACACAAACAAAGACACCAACACAGACACAAACACAGACACAAACACAGACACCAACACAGACACGGACACCAGCACAGACAAACACAGACACCAACACAGACACCAACACAGACACCAACACAGACACCAACACAGACACCAACACAGACACCAACACAGACACCAACACATACACTGGCCAACACACGCACAGACACAGACACAGACATCAACACTGACACGGACACCAACATAAACACAGACACCAACACAGACACAGACACAAACACAAACACAAACACCAACACTGACACAAACACAGACACCAACACAGACATGGACACCAAAACAGACACAGACACCAAAACAAACAGACACCAACACAGACACCAACACAGACACCAACACAAACACCAACACAGACACCAACACAGACACCAACACAGACACCAACACAGACACCAACACAGACACCAACACAGACGCCAATACAGACACAAACACCAACATAGTTTAATTGAGAACATTAAACTGACCTGTCGTAGTATTTAAGTTTATCCAAAACAATTTCAAAACTATTATGTGAAACAACATTTCCAGATAGTCTGGGCGCAACTAAAGTAAATATAAAATAGGATAACAATATGAAAAAATAACAATAACAAAACAAAATACAAAGAGCTAAGATCAAGACATCGTAAAACTCAAGTTTCAAAAACTTTATTCTAAATTATTTACCTGCACGTGTTATCCCAGTTTGGGTTTTACTGAAATTACCAATCCCTCCGTCGCAGCTGTGGGAAGCAACATTAATAAAATACTTTGTTGATGGTTCAAGGTTGCCCAGTTGTACAATGGACGAGGAGAGCGTTAATATCTTACACATTTCTTCATTTGTCGAGTTTTTCCAACATATGGAGTACGCGTTTACAGGTTTAACACTTCTAGGCTTAGATTCCCAAGTAACATTCAGCCTTGTCGGACTCATAGCATGGACAGTAACAGAAGTTGGGGCAGCTAGAAACAAAACGAAACAAACAAATGATTTACATAATATTCACATAGTTTTGGGGAACCAATGAGGGATGGTCCTTACTAGCCTGCAGTACAGGTGTTTCAGTAGTGGGACTGTGGGGGGGGGGGGGGGGGGGGCGAGGCGAGCTGAGGAAACGCCTGCCGCCACACTATTTAGAAAAAAAAATGAGTTCCTCCACGAACGCAGCGATCTCATTGGCTAATGTTAACAAATTCTCTTCCGGCAAGCTGTTGTTGAGGCCTGTTGTATGCCAACTCCGAAGACAATGAACGCTGTTCTATAAAGTTTTATTCTTAATTATATTTTAAGTCGCGCTTGGTAGTTTGTTTTAAAACAGAAACAGAAATACTCCATTCGCAAGGTAAATATGTTTCATCGCATAGCACTATTGTTGCGTTTAATTCAGACAAACTTCGTTTACTTCAAGACGTTGTTTAGCCAGGATCAAACCGTGCATGGTCAAACTATATTTATGGGTCAAACGCACACTACATTAAATTGAATACATATCTTAGTGCTTTTACATTAACTAACTTTAGTAGTCTGGTGTTGTTTTGTCAGTGTGGGAAAATCCTCGCTTGTTTTATGTATATAAACGCCGTGTTGTGGTTTGCCGTCACCAAAGTCTAGCCGTTATAGCCGGCAGCGAACGCGGTTTACAGACATGAATTTGGAATGAAGAACTATTTTATACATTTCTATATAATAGTTTCGATTGGTAATGTGATGTGACTCAAGCAAAATTACGTAAAGTGTTAGGAGTGCTCTTAAATGTGGTTCCTCGCTTATTTGCTTTCCGTGTTATTAAATTCCATCATCGACTCCGTGTGATTATTTCCCACGGCAGCGCTCATTCTGTTCTAGGAGTTTTGCTGTCGCAAACCCGTTATAATTAGGTCTAAACTTTACAGACTAAACTCTAGATCACACAGATGTCAACAAATATTACCACATTCTCTAATCTGTTAATTCTGTGAAGAGTTTCTCTATCTATATTCTATAGTGATTTTCATTGAGTGACTTATGACATTCGCAATAAATCAGTTGACAGGAAGTAAACAATTTTCATATATTTCTCGTACATGATTGGCTCATGTCATAATTGAGAAAAGGGGATGGAATTTTTTCTGAATAGCATGGCAGGCGATTCCTCAGCTCGCCTCGCCCCTCCCACTACCGAAACGCCTGCACTGCAGGCTAGGTCTTTACTGGACCTCTAGAGAGAACAGTTTAGATATAACTGATAGAGTTTTCCAGTATAAATAAAGTTAGTTTAGTTTACTCTGGTTTTCTGCTGTAGTAACACTGGATCAATGAAGGACGGTTCTTACTGGACCTCTAGAGAGAGCAATTTAGATATGACTGATAGAGTTATCCAGTATAAATAAAGTTAGTTTAGTTTACTCTGGTTTCCTTCTGTAGTAACACTGGATCAATGAGAGATGGTCCTTACATGACCTCTCCTGTTGAACTAGTATCCTACTTTGCTCGCTCATAAGATATCCTGGTCAACACTCAAAACCAATTCCATATTTCCACACACCATTTATTTATTATTCACTATGTAACCAAAACGCCTTGAAATAATTTTAAGCCAAATTTTTAAAATTTTAGTATTAGCTTAGTTAGAAAAGATTTAAAAGTGGATTTATTGCCGAAATTTAAATTGTTGCAGTTTACATTACCTGGCTTGGCTATTCGTTTGCAGGCATACCGGACAATCAAATGCTTCACCTTTCCTGTGGCACATGAAGTAGTGCCCAAAATTTTAAATCTAAAAGAACACCGAGTATTTTCGTTGCATTTTTCTTGCATGATATTGGTTATGTTTTTTGTGGTACATTCTGTCTTCTCTGGATCAAATACAGCTGGAATTCCTTCACCATGCAGCACGCCATAGTTGGCCCACGTAACTTGAATGGCGTAGTCTGATGAACAGTCAATAGTTCGTTTCTCATTCGATTGCTTAAATTTATACTGATAAACTAAAAAGTGCAATAAAAAATAGAAGTTAAAACAAAACAAAAGCAAATGGTTTTTTTTTCACTTGGAAAAATCATCGGCGCCGACCCCAACGTCAATTCCACAATACACAACTTCAATTTAAAGAGGGACGTTTGTTTTCACCTTGGCTCAAACTTATATATTAATAGCTAGAATTCTCGTCAGTTGTTGTTTTCAAACAATGCAAAAAATAAAGAATTATAAAACAAATTCAGCTTACCATATATAAGGTGTTGGCAATTCGCTTTTCTAATACAAAGTGTCTTAGGAAGTTTGACTGATTCGTTTTCTTCAGGTTCAGAAGAATCACGACCTCCTATGCAAACCTGTAATGAATGGTCGGTATAATAATTCAAGTTTCCGTGATCACCTATTTTGAATTTGAAGTAGTGAGTATTACAGTAGTGGTCGCTACTTAGAACAAGTTCCCCGTTAATTTTAGGGTTGCTGGTGGATTTACTTTTCGGGAAAATACATTTCCCAGAAGCTATGTGAAATGTTGGATAATCATTGGATACTAGGAAGACAGCGTTTCTACTATGACATTTTGACGACCAGATCAACAAAGTGTCATCCTCAGTTTGACCATCTTTAGGATAAACACATAAGCCATTGGAATGTTGGATAGGACCACCAGCAGCGTCTAGAAAGTTAGAAATAATATAAAACAACGGTACCTGTGTGAGCACCACCTCTCATTGACGAGAACTAAAGTTAAGCCCTGTTAGATGGGGTTAGTACATGGATAAGAGACTGTCCGAGCTTGGAACTCATGTGAGAAGAGTTGTTGCTTCTCTCCTGTGTCACGAAGGTTTTTCACCGAGTTCCCCTCGGTGAAAAACCCTCTGTGAAAAACCTTCGTGACACAGGAGAGAAGGAACAACTCTACTCACATGAGTTCCAGAAACAACAGCTGCTAATGAAATTCCCCGGTTTTCCTCCCTCCACAAAATCAACTTTGGCTTTATCAATTTTAGCTAAGCCTCGCGATTAGACACTCAAATATATAAGAAAATGTGGAAATTCTTCTTTGTTCTGTTATCTCAGAAGGGCAATTGATGTACGTATTCTTGGTTAGCACTGTTGGAGGAACTTTAACAAAATAATCTCATTAGCAGCTATTGTATTTGGAGTATGTTTTCCTCCAACATGGCTGCCGTTTCTTTGTCTTCTAAATTTCAAGGAAGTGATTTCAAACCACTAATTCTTCCGTGCAGGAGTTACGCTTAATTTCCAGTCAGGAAAATAGGAAGAAAGAACGGCATGTACATTACAAATTTCTGACAATCGTTGCTGTGAAAAGTAACTAGTTAAAGTCTACCTTTACTTGGGAAGTAGCATTGGGGACGCTTGGGAGTTTTGTCTTGACCTGAAGCATCGTAGCAGCAGTTTATTGCTTCACACTGTTCTTTATTTGTAATATTATAACCACATTTAAACCTCTCTGATTCAGGTATATTACACGAAGACACTAAAAAACAGAACAATTCTTCAAAATATGTCTCGTATACCATTTCCATTTATACGCTAACCCGTAGTCTCTATGCATACATGTTTCTATCGGTTGTTGTTCATGAGCTATTAGAGGAGTAACGCATTGATCATTTCAAATCACGTCAGATAACTTGATTACGCTTCTTCCATGCGCAAAAATCCTGTAAGATAGACACACCGCTCCATCTAAAACACCGCCTACGCCGTGCTATTTTACTCAAAAAATAATAATCTGAGTTTGCAAGCGGGACTCAAACTCAGAACCCGCTTATGAATTCAGGACTGATTTTAGAAAGAGTAAAATAGTTTGAAGAACATTTACACCTAATTATTCCTTTATCGTATCAAATAATATTACAAGGTACTTGACGATCAGAATGAAAATAATCAACGACTAAGAACACTCACCTTCGGACACAAACTTCAAGAACAACAAAATAAGGAGTTTTCGCTGGAAGAAATCCATTATTAGTTCGCTTTTGTTCTGTTATGCCATCAAACTTTAATAAGAACAAATTTCAGTGTTTTCGTCAGCGAATATATACTCAAACAATACACAGAGCTGTGTTCATTAATGATTCCCCTCTTAATTCCTTCTCCTTCCTTCTTCATGGAGCAACAAAGTGTGGCAAGGTTTAAATTTCCGTGTTAGAAAACCACGCGCTTTGAAGAGCAATGTGACAGACTTTTATTCAACATTATCAAACTAATTAATAATTCAGAAGATAAAAACAAAGGGAATTAGTACCAAGACGGAGTTTGGACATCCGAGGATGAAATTACATAAATTAAGCCAACTTTCATCTCGAAGTTGGTTAAAAACCTTTGGTCTACGGCCTCGTTTTTCAACCCACTTCTTGGGCTTGGATATCGGATGAAACACTCTTCCTCGTGTTTCATCTATTACATGATACTTTTTCATTTTCGTTTTTAAAAGGAATATTTTATGCCATTTCTCTAAAAACATCATTAGGTATAATGTTTAATATAATATATTACAGTATTATAAAAGTTTAGTAGAATAAAACTAATTAAATAGCGATGTAATGGCATTTCTAGCTCTCATGCTGGAACTACCTGTTGGGGGTTAGGGTCAGAAAACTAACTATATAGCCATTTCCCCCCTGAAAATGACTCGTCTGGAAATGCTATCATCCAAAAATGTAAACTAGGGATGTTGACCTACATCACAATGAACATTAGCCTTTGTTCCTACAAATGGTACTAATGGATCAATTTTGGGATGCTGGCTCGTGCACTAATTTAATGGTGGTAATGTCGGGAGAAAAATTGGGTATATTAATAAGGCGTTGAGGTTGATTAGTATAGGTAATAGCATGGTTTCGAGTGCAATTTAGAAAAAAACATGCACGAGTGCATGTTTTTCCAAATTGCACGAGAAACCATGCTATTACTTATTAATAATATACATGAAAAAATGTTCAAAACAACTGTACTAACATTTTAACGTACGTGTTTAGCCGTCCACTCCTCGCATATTTATTTGTTATGAAAACGCTTCGCTTCCTTTACTACTTGAAAAAGTTTACTCGAGGCATAAAGAAGCTTCTGGTCTTCTTGTAGGTACTTCACTTGGCAATATTAAAGCATAACTAGCTTCAAATTTGAACAAATTATCCCCAAAACCGCCGAATCTTGGCCGCCATCTTTGTTTGTTTTGTGTCGGGAAAAATCCGCTGTACAATCAATATGATTGGTTCTTAGTGATAACGGATTTTTGCACTGTGATTACAGATTTTTGCACTGTGATTACAGATTTTTGCACTGTGATAACAGATTTTTGCACTGTTGTTTGGGATTAACTGCACTGGAATCAGCCAATCACAGGCGAGATATTTTTTCATGTATATTATTAGTGATTAAATTGTACCCGAAAGCCGAGGGAGGTTTAGTAAAAATCCCGAGGGCGAAGCCTGATGAACTTTTACTAAACTTCCCGAGGCTCGAGGGACATTTAATCACTAATCAACCGAAATGCCATGCTATCAATTTGTAATATTACGGTTTCCGAGGAAGGAGAGTAAAACAAGAACGCTTTTGGCGGAATCAAAAACTTCAGAGTGAATAAATTATTGAGTTGTGATTAATACTATTTGTTAGTTATTATACTTCCGGTGGAATAGCGTGCTCGGATTGGATGAGACACGTCACGTGCTTGTCCGTAATTTCCCGATAATGGACTGGTCCGGATTACGGATTTGGTTAGCCATTTTGTTTACAAAGCCCATGGTGATGATCATTGTGATGGCTATGATCATGGTGACGGTCATTGTGATGGTCACGGTGATGGTCATTGATAGTCATGGTGATGGTCATTGTGATGGTCATTGTGATGGTCATGATCATCATGAAAGACACGAACAAGTTGTAAAAGATCTTCTATTACAATTTCATAAGTTCTTTCAAACTAAACAAACTTAATTTTTATTGCCGATACCCTTAATATTCCCCTCTAATATTCCCCCCAATATTTCTTTTCTATATTTCGATTGGTCTTTTTAAACTGTTGGTTTCACCAAAGATTGATAAGTATTTTCGTCTTGTTCTTTTTTGTGAAGATCCAATGCTTCGTAAGCGCTGGAATTAATGTTTTCCAAGTTGGAGTCAGGATTAGGATTTTGAACCTCATCATAAATGCCATAGCTAAATGTTTTGTTTTCAACATTTACCACTGAATCCTTTGCGCAACGCTGCAGCTTTGGACGACGCAAACATGAATAGATTACCACAACAACCAAAACAGCATTGATGACCAAGGAAATGGATATTACGACATACAGAACTGTTTTTGAAGATTCTTTGTCGGACGATTCAGATTTAGTGGCAACTGAAAAATTTAAAAAGAAAAATAGTTGCGAATATGGCCTAATTAGTAAAAATTGATTAAATGCTGAACAGACGAAGGGGAAGCGAGGAAGGAAGGAAGGGAGGAAGGGAGGAAGGAAGGAAGGATGGAAGGAAGGGAAAGAGAAGGAGAGGAAGAAAGAGAGAAAGGGGGGAAGATGGAAAGGAAGGAAGGAAGGGAGGGAGGGAAGGAGAAAGGGAGGAAGGAAGGAAGGAAGGAAGGAAGGAATGGAGGAAGAGAGGAAGAAAGGAAGGAAAGAAGGCAGGCAGGAAGGAAGGAAGGAAGGAAAGAAAGATGGAGGAAAGGAAGGAAGGAAGGAAGGAAAGAAAGAAGGGAAGGAAGGCAGGCAGGGAGGAAGGGAGGGAAGGTGGGAGGGAGTGAGTTAGGGAGGAAGGGAGGGAGGGAGGGAGGAAGGAAGGGAGGGAGGGAAGGAGGGAGGGAGGGAGGGAGGGAGGGAGGGGGGGGGAGGGGGAGGGAGGGAGGGAGGGAGGGAGGGAGGGAGGGAGGGAGGGAGGGAGGGAGGGAGGGAGGGAGGGAGGGAGGGAGGGAGGGAGGGAGGGAGGGAGGGAGGGAGGAAGGAAGGAATAAAAATAAATTGGTATATGAAATGAAAACAACAATGCATTTGCTGTTTCAGTAAAAAGGAGCTGATAACGGCTCTAAAAACAACACAATTAGAATCAAAGCTAAACAAAATATTTATTTTTACACGTCTAGGTCTTGTGAGCTACACGCGTAAAAACGCACAAATTGTTCACGGTTGTTAACAGGCGTGAACAATGTTGTGCTGAACCCCGTGAACAAGTTGTCAGCAAGTTGTTCACTTATAGTTCGAACAACTTGCCCACGAATAAATCAACAGTCATGAACAAGTTCTAACAGCACATTTTTATAGCCAACAACGTTGTTCGCACATGATACAACATGTTGTAACAGCATGATGAAGTAACAACGATGAACAACAAAGTTACAACAATTGTGAACATGACTGGTGTATCAACACGTCTTTCGGTTGTTTCAACATACGTGGACAATTGCTGTTGTTTCATGAAGCTGTAACATGATGAAACAATGATGAACAATATTGTTAATTCATCAGGGTTGTTCACACATGATCACAACGTTGTTACAGCATTGTTCAGGCAACAATGCTGTAGCAACTTGTGAGATTCTTACGCGTGTAGCCTGGTTAGCGAGATGACTCGTTTTCCATCTCTAATAATCCGCTGACCGAAGTATGCAGTCTCTTGAAACCTGGTTGAAAATTGTGATGTGTGTCACAAATGGCGTGAGTAAGATTGTTTTACTGATATTCTAGTCTTTGCTTTGCAGCGTCATTTCGGTAAAGCGCTCTCAATTCGTCAGAATTTATGCCACAAAAATAAAATAGATATCGTTAGAAAGCTATTCATTTGTAGAATACAATATTGTATTTGATGTTGCGATAAACACAAACCAATAATAGTTTTGAATTTTTTAATTAAAACCAGAGGGCTTCACTCCGGGCGACTCAAGTAAAAAGCGTTTCATTTTGTTCAAAATCTTTTTTTGCAGTTGAATTCCGAAATAAATTCCCAGCAAAACGTTGTCAGCGTTTTTCGATATGTCGAGTTTTGCTGATTTTATTGACGACCAAAGTTGAAAATGCTGTTTTTCGGCCAACATTCGGACAAAATAAGTCATAAAATCGAAACCAGGCAATAAATAAAAAAAAAAGCTGACACCGTTTTCCTGGAAATTTATCTCGGAATCGAACTGTGAAAAAAATGTTTGAACAAAATGAAACGCTTTGTTCTTAAGTCGCCCCGAGTGAAGCCCTCTGGTTTCACTTGAAAACTTTGCACTTATTATTGGTTTGTGTTTATCGCAAAATCAAAGACAACATTGTATTCTACATATTAATAGCTTCCTAACGATACCTATTTTATTGAAAAAATTGAAGAAGCGCGGCCAGGATTATACATAATGAGTAAAATAGACGTTCTCTAACCAAAATATTTGTTTATTAACTAGCTTTCAGCTGCCAGACATTAAAGTTCTTAATAAACCATTAAAAACTCTTCAACAAGAATTTCCTAGCCCTAAAGACAGGCCCACTACAAACAAACAAACAAACAAACAAACAAACAAACAAACAAACAAACAAACAAACGTGGTTTGTAAAATTGATTGTGAAGATTGCTCTTGGAGTTACATCGGTGAAAGTGGGAGATGTTTTGAAACACGGAAAAAAGAACACGTTAGAAACGTTGAAACACATAAAGCTGGCTCTAACATCGCAAGCCATGCCTGGGCTAATGACCACAGGATCAACTTTGATGAAGGTCAAGTAATCGACAGAGGGAGTTATCGCACAAGAAAAACTTTAGAATCATGGCACACTGCATTAACCACACAAGCTGACAACAACTCTAAGCCGTTACCAGAACAATACTCTATTATACTTAAAAACTAACTTCATGTTATTATTATTTTCGCTTCTCTTTTAATTTATATCATATTACTGTTTACATTGTATATTATAGTTACATATCTTAATTTGTAGTTTTATATTTCATTACTGCCTTCCTGTTGAAGGCTGCAGTCTAGCTGGCAGCCGAAAGCTCGTTAATAAACAAATATTTTGGTCAAGGAACGTCTATTTTACTCATTACCTATTTTATTGTTGTGGCATAAATTCTGACGAATTGAGAGCGCTTTACCGCAATGATTAACGAAGACCTTTAAGAAGAGAATTTTTTCTGTCACGTATTTTCGCTTAAAAGCGCTCAAATTCCTAGAACTTTTTGCCGTACCACTCAAAATCTTCATATTTTAGCATTCTTGTGTAGCCTATAGAATCAACAAACTTTTTATAAGCATTTGGGGATTGAGAATAAAAATTTGGGGATAAAAAAATCATAATTATGAAGGTAGGTATGCTGCAAAAATGTTGAATTCGCCATATTTATACAGTAATCAATGCAAAATTTGTTTTTGTTCAACCAACATTTTCTTTTTGGCGTATCTCTCACAATCTCTTTATTTTAGCATTATTGTGTAGCTCATACAGTTAACAAACTTTTTAAGTACATGTGGGGGTTGAGGAACATGTCAAAAGATAAAAAGATTTGATAATTATGAATGTAGATATGATCAGTAGAAATCAGTTTTGAACGCATGTTACGCGACATAGAAAAAATTCTCCTCTTAATATATTTAAACTTCATGTTTCAGCCAAGAGCACTAAATTAGGGCCTGTTCACATGAGACCGGGTTACCTCGGAGGGTAGAGATAACTCGGGGGCTAGTGTCAAAGTTGACCTTGTTACACATGATAAAACGCAACTACCAAGTTGTCACTGGCCCCCAAGATAACCCTTGACACGTAAGCGGTCTTCACGCAATTTTCCCGCATTCTGATTGGTTCCTGTACGGTCTTTAGAAACCGGTAAAAACCGGTCAACGATCAACACCATCATCATCATCACTATCATCACCATCATCGTCACCACCATCATCATTATCATCATCACCACCACCATTACTATCACCACCATCATGATCACCACCATCATGATCACCACTACCATCACCACCATTACCATTACCTTCATCACCACCATCATCATCATCACCATCTTTTTCCTCCGTTCCAATCGGTTGCACAATAGACGTGGTCGTTACAGTGGGATATATTACATCTTTGGTAGTATCCATACTAGTGGCAGGAGCAGAGCCTGTTTTAACAACATTCATCCAGCTTGAGTTATACTGCGCGCCCTAAATAAATAAGTGCAAACACAATTATTAGAATGAACATTCCATACATTTTATCACAGTCAGTTAAGTTATAAACAGCTCAGTGATCACTCTCTTTCAGTCATTGATATAGAGCACCCACAGTCCAGTTATATATAGGTCAGTGATCATCTCTTTCAGTCACTGATATAGAGCACCCACAGTCCAGTTATATATAGGTCAGTGATCACTCTCTTTCAGTCATTGATATAGAGCACCCACAGTCCAGTTATATACAGCTCAGTGATCACTCTCTTTCAGTCATTGATATAGAGCACCCACAGTCTAGTTATATATAGGTCAGTGATCACTCTCTTTCAGTCATTGATATAGAGCACCCACAGTCCAGTTATATATAGGTCAGTGATCACTCTCTTTCAGTCATTGATATAGAGCACCCACAGTCCAGTTATATATAGGTCAGTGAACACTCTCTTTCAGTCATTGATATAGGGCACTCACAATCCAGCTATATATAGGTCAGTGATCACTCTCTTTCAGTCATTGATATAGAGCACCCACAGTCCAGCTATATATAGGTCAGTGATCACTCTCTTTCAGTCATTGATATAGAGCACCCACAGTCCAGTTATATATAGGTCAGTGATCACTCTCTTTCAGTCATTGATATAGAGCACCCACAGCAGTGGCGGCGTGGCTCTGAAATAGGGGCCGGGAAATCACATTCTAGGGCCCACTTTCAGGGGTCATCATAAGAAGAATTTAGAACTGCCGGCATGCTCCCCCGGAAATGTTTGAAATTTTGTTGTCTGAAATGAAGTTCCGACAACACCTTTTAGCAAAATTTTAAAAGTTTAAAAACAGAAAAACAACGATACAATATTTATAATCTAACGTGTACAATAGTTGCATTCATGCAGTCTTGTTATTTTCAATACACGGATTAATATTATAAAATGCTATGGAATAAATGTGCTGTATAGGCAACGTTGAATTGGGAAACAATTTCGAAATACTAAAGGTTTTATGAAATGAATTGTTCGTTTCTCTAAGACCTTAGCTTATGCTGCAGTGGTTAAAAATTATTGGCCAACCAGCTAAGCACCTACCGAAATATTTGGGCCCACCAGTCACAAATTGTTGGGGGCCCACAAGGTTTACAGATCATCGGGGCCCACCGGGAAATTTCCCGGTGTCCCGGTGGGCCACGCCGCCCCTGACCCACAGTCCAGTTATATATAGGTCAGTGAACACTCTCTTTCAGTCATTGCTATAGAGCACCCACAGTCCAGTTATACATAGGTCAGTGATCACTCTCTTTCAGTCATTGATATAGAGCACTCACAGTCCAGTTATATATAGGTCAGTGATCACTCTCTTTCAGTCATTGATATAGAGCACCCACAGTCTAGTTATATATAGGTCAGTGAACACTCTCTTTCAGTCATTGCTATAGAGCACTCACAGTCCAGTTATACATAGGTTAGTGAGTACTTACGTCAGTTCGAAATATTCTTTGAAATACCGAGTAGTAAGAATCAGGTTCCAGTTTTGCATTGTTAAACTGACCGTACTTTTTGCCATCTCCAACCGTGAAGTTCTGGTGGGTATTTACGTAGATTTTGTTGAGCTCAGCGGCTATGTATAATTTCGTAGCCAATTTCTTCATACAATACTTCATTACAAAGATTTGAACAGAACTAGAAATTGGACAAGAATAATATGTTAATTTAGCTAGTTCAATGTAAGTTTAATGACTTTAATTGTACACCAGCACCAACACCAACACATACACCAATACAAACACAAACACACAAACACACCAACACAGACACCAACACAGACACCAACACAGACACCAACACAGACACCAACACAGACACTAACACAAACACAGACACAGACACCAACACAAACAAAGACATCAACGCAGACGCAGACACCAACACAGACACAGACACCAACACAGACATGGACATCAACACAGACATGGACACCAACACAGACACAGACATCAACACAGACATCAACACAGACATGGACACCAACACAGACACAGACATCAACACAGACATCAACACAGACATGGACACCAACACAGACACAGACATCAACACAGACATCAACACAGACACAAACACAGACACCAACAAATACAAACATCAACACAGACAAGCACCAACACAGACATCAACACAGACACCAACACAGACACCAACACAGACATGGACACAAACACAGACGCCAACACAAACACCAACACAAACACAGATATCAACACAGGCACAGACACCAACACAAACACAGACATCAACGCAGACACAGACATCAACACGGACACAGACACACACCGACACAGACACCAACGCAAACACAGACATCAACACAGACACAGACACCAACACAGACACAGACACCAACACAGACACAGACACAGACACAGACACCAACACAGACATCAACACAGACATGGACATCGACACAGACGCCAACACAGACATGGACACCAACACAGACGCCAACACAGACACCAACACCAACAGACACAAACACAACACAAACACAGACATCAACACAGACACCATCACAGACACCAACACAGACCAGGACACCAACACAAACACAGAGACAGACACTAATACGGACACCAACACAGACAGAGCCACAGACACCAACACAGACAGAGCCACAGACACCAACACAGACACAGACGCCAATACAGACACAAACACTAACACAAACAGTTTAATCCCCGAGCCCGGGCGTAGGGCCGAAGGCCCGGAGCCCGGTGAGGGTGCTAATCTCGACATGCGTGGAGTCCACTTTACACGCAAGATGAAAAGCTGAAAGTAATTCTGAAACCTGTTTATATATATATTTCTAAAATTCATTAATAATTCATGAGGAAAACACAAAGAAAAATCATGAGCGTATCGGATCTATATATATGATATAGACTTGCTCTAAGTTTCTCGCTGGTTTTTAACGGCTGAGATAAGCTTAATTTTCAAAATTACTACGCCAATGAACGTATGAAGTGATTCTTTTTAGAAGCCATTTAAAAACCTTGCAGTACGGGCTTTATCGGCTCTAAAACACTCGGCTATCGCCTCGTGTTTTATATGCGATAAAGCCCTCCTGCGCGGTTTATAAATATTACATATATATCTATATATATGTTATCAAATCCACAACTTGCTCAGTTCGGATAGCAGGGTACTGGTACCTGTTAAATTATTCTACTTGAAACTTAAAAGAGAACAACGAAGAAAAGGATAGTGAGAGTCAGCCGATTTAATATATCTTGAAGCGAAATCAGAGAACCTGAAGAAACCAAACGCCGTATGGTAAACAAAATCTCGTCACTCAGTGGTCTCAAAATCATTTTAAAGTTAACGGTAGGGGATTTGCATTTATTTAGTATTATAAATAATTATATTTATTTAGTATTTATATATTGTGTAAACGCCAAGAACGGTATACAGTTTCAGTATACCTTGACCTTGTCCTTATGTTGTTTTGAAGTTTTCGCTTAACCTAAAACAATATACAGCTTCACCTTTTCGTGCTTTCCCTTTGCTCGTTCAGACCATAAGTCAGCTTTACTAAAGCTAACTTAAAACACTACCTTAGGCTTATGTAGACGTGATGTTTTTCATTGACTTTGCATGCACTTTTTTATTATTAAAAATACTCCTGGGCTTTGTCGATTTTCTTGGATATATCCCCAAATTTTCGACTGAAACGTGGTCTGTTTAATTCTTCTTTCAGGAATCCGATTCTACTGAATTATTTTATCTCAGACTCTATTATAAATGTAATTTTTTAATTCTGCCTTTGCAAAACATGTATGCATAGGGAAGCTATTTAAAAGCTTGCTAAAAATAATCCCTTTTGAAACCTCCTAAAAACAATATAATTTTTTACAACCAGAATTTAATAATGAAATTGGTATGTTCAACTTCATTAAATCAGTTTTATTAGTCATCTTATCCATAAATTATATAATTAACTTGAGGATTATCATTTGTTTTTATATCTGTTTGTTTTTATATAGGCCATGTATATAATCAGGAGTGCTTATTTTAATCAGGGGGTGGGGGTGTTTCAAAAAAGCATGTAAAAGCGGGCGAGGGGTTGTTGCGTTTATGTATTTCTAGTTGAGAACATTAAACTGACCTGTCGTAGTATTTAAGTTTATCCAAAACAATTTCAAAACTATTATGTGAAACAACATTTCCAGAGAGTCTGGGTGCAACTAAAGTAAGTATAAAAAGGTAAAATCATATGAAAAAATAACAATAACAAAACAAAATACAAAGAGCTAAGATCAAGACATCGTAAAACTCAAGTTTCAAAAACTTTATTCTAAATTATAATTTACCTGCACGTGTTATCCCAATTTGGGTTTTACTGAAGTTACCAATCCCTCCGTGGCAGCTGTGGGAAGCAACATTAATAAAATACTTTGTTGATGGTTCAAGGTTGTCGAGTTGAGCAATAGACAAGGAGACGTTTACATTCTTACAATTGCCTTCCTTTGTTGGGGTTTTCCAACATATAGCGTACCCGTTTATTGGATCTTTGTCTCTTCCAGGCTCAGACGTCCAAGTAACTCTCAGCTTTGTTGGACTTACATCATGGACAGTAACAGAAGTTGGGGCAGCTAGAAATAAAACGAAAACATAATATTTACAGTTTTTGAGGTGCTAGTGGTTAGCACACGTGCTTTTCGACTCTGCAACCTGGGTTCAATTCCTGTTTTATGCAATTATCAAATTAATATTTCACATTGGCCGCATGTGAAAAGAGTGCTTCCAGTTTAACTCTACCAAACGCGACAGGTTTTGACCGGGTACTCTCACTGGTTTCCTTCTGTACTGGACCGCTAGAGAAAACAGTTTAGATATGACTGATAGGGTTATCCAGTATAAATAAAGTTAGTTTACTCTGGTTTGCTTCTGTAGTAACACTGGATCAATGAAAAATGGTCCTTACTGGACCTATAGAGAGAACGGTTTAGATATGACTGATAGGGTTATCCAGTATAAATAAAGTTAGTTTAGTTTACTCTGGTTTCCTTCTGTAGTAACACTGGATCAATGAAGGATGGTCCTTACCTGGACCTCTAGAGAGAACAGTTTAGATATGACTGATAGGGTTATCCAGTATAAATAAAGTTAGTTTAGTTTACTCTGGTTTCCTTCTGTAGTAACACTGGATAAATGAAGGATGGTCCTTACCTGACCTCTCCTGTTGAACTAGTATCCTACTTTGCTCGCTCATAAGATATCCTGGTCAACACTCACTCAAAACTAATTCCATATTTCCACACACCATGTATTTATTAATCACTATGCAACCAAAACGCCTTGAAATAATTTTAAGCCAAATTTTTAAAATTTTAGTATTAACTTAGTTAGAAAAAAATTAAAAGTGGATTTATTGCCGAAATTTAAGTTGTTGCAGTTTACATTACCTGGCTTGGCGATTCGTTTGCAGGCATACCGGACAATCAAATACTTCACCTTCTTTGTGGCACATGAAGTAGTGGCCAAAAAAATCTTATCTTTAAAAGAACACCGAGTATTTCCGTTGCATTTTTCTTGGATAATATTGGTTATGTTTTTTGTGGTACATTTTGTCTTTTCTGGATCAAATACAGCTGGATATTGTGTAGCAAGTGCGCCATAGTTGGCCCACGTAACTTGAATGGCGAAGTCTGTTGCAGAGTTAATAGTTCTTTTTTCCTTCGATTGCTTAAATTTATACTGATAAACTATAAAATGCAATAAAAAATAGAAGTTAAAACAAAACAAAAGAAAATGGGTTTTTTTCACTTGGAAAAATCATCGCCGCCGACCCCAACGTCAATTCCACAATACACAACTTCAATTTAAAGAGTGACGTTTGTTTTCACCTTGGCTCAAACTTATATATTAATAGCTAGAATTCTCGTCAGTTGTTGCTTTCAAACAATGCAAAAAATAAAGAATTATAAAACAAAATCAGCTTACCATATGTAAGGTGTTGGCAATTCTCATTACTAACACAAAGTGTCTCAGGAAGTTTGACTGATTCGTTTTGTTTAGGTTCAGAAGAATCAAAACCTCCTATGCAAACCTGTAATGAATGGTCGGTATAATATTTCAAGTTTCCGTTATCAGCTATTTTGAATTTGAAGTAGTTTTACAGTAGTGGTCGCTACTTAGAACAAGTTCCCCGTTAATTTTAGGATCGTAGGTGGATTTACTTTTCGGGAAAATACATTTCTCAGAAGCTATGTGAAATGTTGGATAATCATTGGATACTAGGAAGACAGCGTTTCTACTATGACACTTTGACGACCAGATCAACAAAGTGTCATCCTCAGTTCGACCATCTTTAGGATAAACACATAAGCCATTGGAATGTTGGATAGGACCACCAGCAGCGTCTAGAAAGTTAGAAATAATATAAAACAACGGTACCTGCGTGAGCACCACCTCTCATTGACGAGAACTAAAGTTAAGCCCTGTTAGATGGGGTTAGTACATGGATAAGAGGCTGTCCGAGCTCGGTGAAAAACCTTCGTGACACAGGAGAGAAGCAACAACTCTACTCACATGAGTTCCAGAAACAACAGCTGCTAATGAGATTCCCCAGTTTCCCTCCCTCCACAAAATCAACTTTGGCTTTATCAATTTTAGCTAAGCCTCGCGATTAGACACTCAAATATATAAGATATTGTGGAAATTCTTCTTTGTTCTGTTATCTCAGAAGGGCAATTGATGTACGTATTCTTAGTTAGCACTGTGGGAGGAACTTTAACAAAAGAATCTCATTAGCAGCTATTGTATTTGGAGTATGTTTTCCTCCAACATGGCTGCCGTCTCTTTGTCTTCTAAATTTCAAGGAAGTGATTTCAAACCACTAATTGTCCCGTTCAGGAGTTAGGCTTGATTTCCAGTCAGGAAAATAGGAAGAAAGAACGGCATGTACATTACAAATTTCTGACAATCATTGCTGTGAAAAGTAACTAGTTAAAGTCTACCTTTACTTGGGAAGTAGCATTTGGGACGCTTGGAAGTTGCGTCTCGAACTGAAGCATCGTAGCAGCAGTTTATTGCCTCACACTGTTGTTTACTTCCGACATTATAACCACATTCAAACCTCTCTGATTCAGGTATATTACACGAAGACACTAAAAAACAGAACAATTCTTCAAAATATGTCTCGTTTACCATCTCCATTTATACGCTAACCCGTAGTCTCTATGCATGCGTGTTTCTATCGGTTGTTGTTCATGAGCTATTAGAGGAGTAACGCATTAATCATTTCAAATCACGTCAGATAACTTGATTTACTCTTCTTCCATGCGCAAAATTCCTGTAAGATAGACACACCGCTCCATCTAAAACACTGCCTACGCCGTCCTATTTTACTAAAAAAAAATAATCTGAGTTTGCAAGCGGGACTCAAACTCAGAACCCGCTTATGAATTCAAGACTGATTTTAGAAAGAGTAAAATAGCTTGAAGTTCATTACACGTAATTATTCCTTTATCGTATCAAATAATATTACAAGGTACTTGACGATCAGAATGAAAATAATCAACGACTAAGAACAAGTCACCTTCGGACACAAACTTCAAGAACAACAAAATAAGGAGTTTTCGCTGGAAGAAATCCATTATTAGTCTGCTTTTGTTCTGTTATGCCATCAAACTTTAATAAAAACAAATTTCAGTGTTTTCCTCAGCGAATATACTCAAACAATACACAGAGCTGTGTTCATTAATGATTCCCCTCTTAATTCCTTCTCCTTCCTTCTTCATGAAGCAACGAAGTGTGGCAAGGTTTAAATTTCCGTGTTAGAAAACCACGCGCTTTTAAGAGCAATGTGACAGACTTTTATTCAACATTATCAAACTAATTAATAATTCAGAAGATAAAAACAAAGGGAATTAGTACCAAGACGGAGTTTGGACATCCGAGGAAGAAATTACATAAATTAAGCCAACTTTCATCTCGAAGTTGGTTAAAAACCTTTGGTCTACGGCTTCGTTTTTCAACGCACTTCTCTGGCTTGGATATCGGATGAAACACTCTTCCTCGTGTTTCATCTATTACATGATACTTTTTTATTTTCGTTTTTAAAAGGAATATTTAATGCCATTTCTCTAAAAACATCATTAGGTATAATGTTTAATATAATATATTACAGTATTATAAAAGTTTAGTAGAATAAAACTAATTAAATAGCGATGTAATGGCATTTCTAGCTCTCATGCTGGAAAACTACCTGTTGGGGGTTAGGGTCAGAAAACTATATAGACATTTGCCCCCTGAAAATGACTCGTCTGGAAATGCTATCATCCAAAAATGTAAAATAGGGATGTTGACCTTCATCACAATGAACATTAGCCTTTGTTCCCCCAAATGGTACCAATCGATCAATTTTGGGATGCTGGCTCATGCACTAATTTAATGGTGGTAATGTCGGGAGAAGAATTGGGTATATTAATAAGTAATAACATGGCATTGAGGTTGATTAGTGATTACATTGTACCCGAAAGCCGAGGGAGGTTTAGTAAAAATCCCGAGGGCGAAGCCCGATGAACTTTAACTAAACCTCCCCGAGGCTCGAGGGACATTTAATCACTAATCAACCAAAATGCCAAGCTATCACTTTGCAATATTACGGTTTCCGACGAAGAAGGAGAGTAAAACAAGAACGCTTTTGGCGGAATCAACAACTTCAGAGTGAATAAATTATTGAGTTGTGATTAATACTATTTGTTAGTTATTACATGACACAAGCTACTTCCGGTGGAATAGCGTGCCCTGATTGGACGAGACACGTCACGTGCCGGTCCGTAATTTCCCGGTAATGGACTGGTCCGGATTACGGATTTGGTTAGCCATTTTGTTTACAAAGCCCGTACAAATAAAGGAAACTTTGATAAGCCGCAAAAATTTAATGAATTTAGTAAACTAAGCACTAAATCGTGTATGAGTCGGACGATGAACAGTCTAAAAGGGAGCCTTTATCATGAAAGCAATAGAAGAACAAGAACAAGATTGAAAATGACGATTCTATGTCACGCTATACGTATGTAAAGTATGTTGTTTAAAAAACCCATGCCATATAATAAACCTCTTATTAACCTCGACCGCTTGGTCGCTACGGGAAATATCAGATCTCGGTCTTTTATTTACGAACCTCGCCCTATGGGCTCGGTCCGTACTGTCAAGACCTCGGTCTGATATTTTCCCGTAATGACCGCGCTCCCGGTTAATAAGAAGTTAATAATATGATGAAGTAGCTTTTCTTTGATGTATCGCGGTTTATATACAGGTTGTAAACCTCCAAACGTTATATCAACCTCGCAATAACAATAGAACCTCGAACCAAGTTATTTTCCTATTGAATTATTTAGAAAACCTCTTTGATCATGCTTCGCCCTCGGGATTATATATCACTAATAAACTTCGGGTGAGGTCCTTATTCTATACTTAGGAAATAAGTCATGGTGATGGTCATTGTGATGGTCATGATCACGGTGATGGTCATTGTGATGGCTATGATCACGGTGATAATCATTGTGATTGCTATGATAATGGTGATGATCATTGTGATGGCTATGATAATGGTGATGATCATTGTGATGGCTATGATAATGGTGATGATCATTGTGATGGCTATGATCATGGTGATGGTCATTGTAATGGTCACGGTGATGGTCATTGATAGTCATGGTGATGGTCTTGTGATGGTCATTGTGATGGTCATTGTGATGATCATGATCATCATGAAAGACACGAACAAGTTGTAAAAGATCTTCTATTACAATTTCACAAGTTCTTTCAAATTAAACAAACTTAATTTTTATTGCCAATACCCTTAATATTCCCCTCTAATATTCCCCTCAATATTTCTTTTCTATATTTGGATTGCTCTTTTTAAACTGTTGGTTTCACCAAAGATTGATAAGTATTTTCGTCTTGTTCTTTTTTGTTAAGATCCAATGCTTCGTAAGCGCTGGAATTAATGTTTTCCAAGTTGGAGTCAGGATTAGGATTTTGAACCTCGTCATAAATGCCATCGCTAAATGTTTTGTTTTCAACATTTACCACGGAATCCTTTGCGCAACGCTGCAGCTTCGGACGACACAAACATGAATAGATTCTCATACCAACCAAAACAGCATTGATAACCAAGGAAATGGATATTACGACATACAGAACTGTTTTTGAAGATTCTTTGTCGGACGATTCAGATTTAGTGGCAACTGAAAAATTTAAAAAGAAAAATAGTTGCGATTATGGCCTAATTAGTAACAATTGATTAAATGCTGAACAGACGAAGGGGAAGCGAGGAAGGAAGGAAGGGAGGAAGGAAGCGAGGAAGATGGAAAGGAAGGAAGGAAGGAAGGAAGGAAGGGAGGAAGGGAGGAAGGAAGAGAGGAAGGGAGGAAGGAAGGAAGGGAGGAAGGGAGGAAGGGAGGAAGGGAGGAAGGGAGGAAGGGAGGAAGGGAGGACGGGAGGAAGGGAGGAAGGGAGGAAGGGAGGAAGGGAGGAAGGAAGGAAGGGAGGAAGGGAGGAAGGGAGGAAGGGAGGAAGGGAGGAAGGGAGGAAGGAATGGAGGAAGAGAGGAAGAAAGGAAAGAAGGCAGGCAGGAAGGAAGGAAGGAAGGAAGGAAGGAAGGAAAGAAGGAGGAAAGGAAGGAAGGAAGGAAGGAAAGAAAGAAGGGAAGGAAGGTAGGCAGGGAAGAATGGAGGGAAGGTGGGAGGGAGTGAGTTAGGGAGGAAGGGAGGGAGGGAGGGAGGGAGGGAGGGAGGGAGGGAGGGAGGGAGAGAGGAAGGAAGGGAGGGAAGGAGGGAGGGAGGGAGGGAGGGAGGGAATGAGGGAGGGAGGGAGGGAGGGAGGGAGGGAGGAGGCAGGCAGGCAGGCAGGGAGGGAGGGAGGGAGGGAGGGAGGGAGGGAGGGAGGGAGGGAGGGAGGGAGGGAGGGAGGGAGGGAGGGAGGGAGGGAGGGAGGGAGGGATAAAAATAAATTGGTATATGAAATGAAAACAACAATGTTTGGTAAAAAGGAGCTGATAACGGCTCTAAAAACAACACAATTCGAATCAAATTTAAAAAAATATTTATTTTTACACGTCTAGGTCTTGTGAGCTACACGCGTAAAAACGCACAAATTGTTCACGGTTGTTAACAGGCGTGAACAATTTTGTGCTGAACCCCGTGAACAAGTTGTCAGCAAGTTGTTCACTTATAGTTCGAACAACTTGTTCACGGATAAATCAACAGTCATGAACAAGTTGTTCTAACAGCACATTTTTCTAGGCAACAACGTTGTTCGCACATGATACAGCATGTTGTAACAGCATGATGAAGTAACAAGGCTGAACAACAATGTTACAACAATTGTGAACATGACTGGTGTATCAACACGTCTTTCGGTTGTTTCAACATACGTGGACAATTGCTGTTGTTTCATGAAGCTGTAACAATATGATGAAACAATGATGAACAATATTGTTAATTCATCAAGGTTGTTCACACATGATAACAACGTTGTTACAGCATTGTTCAGGCAACAATGCTGTAACAACTTGTGAGATTCTTACGCGTGTAGCCTGGTTAGCGAGATGACTCGTTTTCCCATCTCTAATAATCCGCTGACCGAAGTATGTAGTCTCTTGAAACCTGGTTGAAAATTGTGATGTGTGTCACAAATGGCGTGAGTAAGATTGTTTTACTGATATTCTAGTCTTTGCTTTGCAGGGTCATTTTGGCAAAGCGCTCTCAATTCGTCAGAATGTATGCCACAAAAATAAAATAGATATCGTTAGAAAGCTATTCATTTGTAGAATACAATGTTGTATTTGATTTTGCGATAAACACAAACCAATAATAGTTTTGAATTTTTTAATTAAAACCAGAGGGCTTCACTCGGGGCGACTCAAGTAAGAAGCGTTTCATTTTGTTCAAAATCTTTTTTTGCAGTTTCATTCCGAAATAAATTCCCAGCAAAACGGTATCAGCGTTTTTTGATATGTCGAGTTTTGCTGATTTTATTGACGACCAAAGTTGAAAATGCTGTTTTTCGTCCAACATTCGGACAAAATAAGTCATAAAATCGAAACCAGGCAATAAATAAAAAAAAAAGCTGACACCGTTTTGCTGGAAATTTATCTCGGAATCAAACTGCGAAAAAATGTATTGAACAAAATGAAACGCTTTGTTCTTAAGTCGCCCCAAGTGAAGTCCTCTGCTTTTAATACTCGAAAACTTTGCAACTATTATTGGCTTATGTTTATCGCAAAATCAAGGACAACAATGTATTCTACAGATTAATAGCTTTCAAAAGATACCTATTTTATTAAAAAAATTGAAAAAGTGCGGCCAGGATTATACATAATGAGTATAATAGACGTTCTCTGACCAAATATTTGCTTATTAACGAGATTTCGGCTGCCAGACATTAAAGTTTTTAATAAACCATTAAAAACTCTTCAACAAGAATTTCCTAGCCCTAAAGACAGGCCCACTACAAACAAACAAACAAACAAACAAATAAACAAACAAACAAACAAACAAACAAACAAACAAACGTGGTTTATAAAATTTATTGTGAAGATTGCTCTTGGAGTTACATCAGTGAAAGAGGGAGATGTTTTGAAACACGGAAAAAAGAACACGTTAGAAACGTTGAAACACATAAAGCTGGCTCTAACATCGCAAGCCATGCCTGGGCTAATGACTACAGGTCAAGTAATCGACAGAGGGAGTTATCGCACAAGAAAAACTTTAGAATCATGGCACACTGCATTAACCACACAAGCTGACAACAACTCTAAGCCGTTACCAGAACAATACTCTATTATACTTAAAAACTAACTTCATGTTATTATTATTTTCGCTTCTCTTTTAATTTATATCATATTACTGTTTACATTGTATATTATAGTTACATATCTTAATTTGTAGTTTTATATTTCATTACTGCCTTCCTGTTGAAGGCTGCAGTCTAGCTGGCAGCCGAAAGCTCGTTAATACACAAATATTTTGGTCAAAGAACGTCTATTTTACTCATTACCTATTTTATTGTTGTGGCCTAAATTCTGACGAATTGAGAGCGCTTTACCGCAATGATTAACGAAGACCTTTAAGAAGAGAATTTTTTCTGTGACGTATTTTCGCTTAAAAGCGCTCAAAACCCTAGAACTTTTTGCCGTACCACTCAAAATCTTCATATTTTAGCATTCTTGTGTAGCCTATAGAATCAACAAACTTTTTATAAGCATTTGGGGATTGAGAATAAAAATTTGGGGATAAAAAAATCATAATTATGAAGGTAGGTATGCTGCAAAAATGTTGAATTCGCCATATTTATACAGTAATCAATGCAAAATTTGTTTTTGTTCAACCAACATTTTCTTTTTGGCGTATCTCTCACAATCTCTTTATTTTAGCATTATTGTGTAGCTCATACAGTTAACAAACTTTTTAAGTACATGTGGGGGTTGAGAAACATATCAAAAGATAAAAAGATTTGATAATTATGAATGTAGATATGATCAGTAGAAATCAGTTTTGAACGCATGTTACGCGACATAGAAAAAATTCTCCTCTTAATATATTTAAACTTCATGTTTCAGCCAAGAGCACTAAATTAGGGCCTGTTCACATGAGACAGGGTTATCTCGGAGGGTAGAGATAACTCGGGGGCTAGTGTCAAAGTTGACCTTGTTTCACATGATAAAACGCAACTACCGAGTTGTCTCTGGCCCCCAAGATAACCCTTGACACGTAAGCGGTCTTCACGCAATTTTTCCGCATTCTGATTGGTTCCTGTACGGTCTTTAGAGACCGGTAAAAACCGGTCAACGATCAACACCATCATCATCATCACTATCATCACCATCATCATCACCACCATCATCATTATCATCATCACCACCACCATTACTATCACCACCATGATGATCACCACTACCACTACCATCACCACCATTACCATTACCTTCATCACCACCATCATCATCATCACCATCTTTTTCCTCCGTTCCAATCGGTTGCACAATAGACGTGGTCGTTACAGTGGGATATATTACATCTTTGGTAGTATCCATACTAGTGGCAGGAGCAGAGCCTGTTTTAACAACATTCATCCAGCTTGAGTTATACTGCGCGCCCTAAATAAATAAGTGCAAACACAATTATTAGAATGAACATTCCATACATTTTATCACAGTCAGTTAAGTTATAAACAGCTCAGTGATCACCTTCTTTCAGTCATTGATATAGAGCACCCACAGTCCAGTTATATATAGGTCAGTGATCATCTATTTCAGTCACTGATATAGAGCACCCACAGTCCAGTTATATATAGGTCAGTGATCACTCTCTTTCAGTCATTGATATAGAGCACCCACAGTCCAGTTATATACAGCTCAGTGCTCACTCTCTTTCAGTCATTGATATAGAGCACCCACAGTCCAGTTATATATAGGTCAGTGAACACTCTCTTTCAGTCATTGATATAGGGCACTCACAGTCCAGCTATATATAGGTCAGTGATCACTCTCTTTCAGTCATTGATATAGAGCACCCACAGTCCAGTTATATATAGGTCAGTGATCACTCTCTTTCAGTCATTGATATAGAGCACCCACAGTCCAGTTATATACAGCTCAGTGATCACTCTCTTTCAGTCATTGATATAGAGCACCCACAGTCCAGTTATATATAGGTCAGTGAACACTCTCTTTCAGTCATTGATATAGGGCACTCACAGTCCAGCTATATATAGGTCAGTGATCACTCTCTTTCAGTCATTGATATAGAGCACCCACAGTCCAGTTATATATAGGTCAGTGAACACTCTCTTTCAGTCATTGATATAGAGCACTCACAGTCCAGTTATACATAGGTTAGTGAGTACTTACGTCAGTTCGAAATATTCTTTGAAATACCGAGTAGTAAGAATCAGGTTCCAGTTTTGCATTGTTAAACTGACCGTACTTTTTGCCATCTCCAACCGTGAAGTTCTGGTGGGTATTTACGTAGATTTTGTTGAGCTCAGCGGCTATGTATAATTTCGTAGGCAATTTCTTCATACAATACTTCATTACAAAGATTTGAACAGAACTAGAAATTGGACAAGAATAATATGTTAATTTAGCTAGTTCAATGTAAGTTTAATGACTTTAATTGTACACCAGCACCAACACCAACACATACACCAATACAAACACAAACACACCAACACAGACACCAACACAGACACCAACACAGACACCAACACAGACACCAACACAGACACCAACACAGACACCAACACAAACACAGACACAGACATCAACACAAACAAAGACATCAACGCAGACGCAGACACCAACACAGACACAGACACCAACACAGACATGGACATCAACACAGACATGGACACCAACACAGACACAGACACAGACATCAACACAGACATCAACACAGACATGGACACCAACACAGACACAGACATCAACACAGACATCAACACAGACACCAACACAGACACCAACAAATACAAACATCAACACAGACAAGCACCAACACAGACATCAACACAGACACCAACACAGACACCAACACAGACATGGACACAAACACAGACGCCAACACAAACACCAACACAAACACAGATATCAACACAGACACAGACACCAACACAAACACAGACATCAACGCAGACACAGACATCAACACGGACACAGACACACACCGACACAGACACCAACACAAACACAGACATCAACACAGACACAGACACCAACACAGACACAGACACCAACACAGACACAGACACCAACACAGACACAGACACAGACACCAACACAGACATCAACACAGACATGGACATCGACACAGACACCAACTCAGACATGGACACCAACACAGACGCCAACACAGACACCAACACCAACACACACAAACACAACACAGACATCAACACAGACACCATCACAGACACCAACACAGACAAGGACACCAACACAAACACAAACACAGAGACAGACACTAATACGGACACCAACACAGACAGAGCCACAGACACCAACACAGACACAGACGCCAATACAGACACAAACACTAACACAAACAGTTTAATCCCCGAGCCCGGGCGTAGGGCCGAAGGCCCGGAGCCCGGTGAGGGTGCTAATCTCGACATGCGTGGAGTCCACTTTACACGCAAGATGAAAAGCTGAAAGTAATTCTGAAACCTGTTTATGTATATATTTCTAAAATTCATTAATAATTCATGAGGAAAACACAAAGAAAAATCATGAGCGTATCGGATCTATATATATGATATAGACTCGCTCTAAGTTTCTCGCTGGTTTTTAACGGCTGAGATAAGCTTAATTTTCAAAATTACTACGCCAATGAACGTATGAAGTGATTCTTTTTAGAAGCCATTTAAAAACCTTGCAGTACGGGCTTTATCAGCTCTAAAACACTCGGCTATCGCCTCGTGTTTTATATCCGATAAAGCCCTCCTGCGCGGTTTATAAATATTACATATATATCTATATATATATGTTATCAAATCCACAACTTGCTCAGTTCGGATAGTAGGGTACTGGTACCTGTTAAATTATTCTACTTGAAACTTAAAAGAGAACAACGAAGAAAAGGATAGTGAGAGTCAGCCGATTTAATATATCTTGAAGCGAAATCAGAGAACCTGAAGAAACCAAACGCCGTATGGTAAACAAAATCTCGTCACTCAGTGGTCTCAAAATCATTTTAAAGTTAACGGTAGGGGATTTGCATTTATTTAGTATTATAAATAATTATTTATATTTAGTATTTATATATTGTGTAAACGCCAAGAACGGTATACAGTTTCAGTATACCTTGACCTTGTCCTTATGTTGTTTTGAAGTTTTCGCTTAACCTAAAACAATATACAGCTTCACCTTTTCGTGCTTTCCCTTTGCTCGTTCAGACCATAAGTCAGCTTAACTAAAGCTAACTTAAAACACTACCTTAGGCTTATGTAGACGTGATGTTTTTCATTGACTTTGCATGCACTTTTTAATTATTAAAAATACTCCTGGGCTTTGTCGATTTTCTTGGATATATCCCCAAATTTTCGACTGAAACGTGGTCTGTTTAATTCTTCTTTCAGGAATCCGATTCTACTGAATTATTTTATCTCAGACTCTATTATAAATGTAATTTTTTAATTCTGCCTTTGCAAAACATGTATGCATAGGGAAGCTATTTAAAAGCTTGCTAAAAATAATCCCTTTTGAAACATCCTAAAAACAATATAATTTTTTACAACCAGAATTTAATAATGAAATTGGTATGTTCAACTTCATTAAATCAGTTTTATTAGTCATCTTATCCATAAATTATATAATTAACTTGAGGATTATCATATGTTTTTGTATCTGTTTGTTTTTATATTGGCCATGTATATAATCAGGAGTGCTTATTTTAATCAGGGGGTGGGGGTGTTTCAAAAAAGCATGTAAAAGCGGGCGAGGGGTTGTTGCGTTTATGTATTTCTAGTTGAGAACATTAAACTGACCTGTCGTAGTATTTAAGTTTATCCAAAACAATTTCAAAACTATTATGTGAAACAACATTTCCAGAGAGTCTGGGTGCAACTAAAGTAAGTATAAAAAGGTAAAATCGTATGACAAAATAACAATAACAAAACAAAATACAAAGAGCTAAGATCAAGACATCGTAAAACTCAAGTTTCAAAAACTTTATTCCAAATTATAATTTACCTGCACGTGTTATCCCAATTTGGGTTTTACTGAAGTTACCAATCCCTCCGTGGCAGCTGTGGGAAGCAACATTAATAAAATACTTTGTTGATGGTTCAAGGTTGTCGAGTTGAGCAATAGACAAGGAGACGTTTACATTCTTACAATTGCCTTCCTTTGTTGGGGTTTTCCAACATATAGCGTACCCGTTTATTGGATCTTTGTCTCTTCCAGGCTCAGACGTCCAAGTAACTCTCAGCTTTGTTGGACTTACATCATGGACAGTAACAGAAGTTGGGGCAGCTAGAAATAAAACGAAAACATAATATTTACAGTTTTTGAGGTGCTAGTGGTTAGCACACGTGCTTTTCAACTCTGCAACCTGGGTTCAATTCCTGTTTTATGCAATTATCAAATTAATATTTCACATTGGCCGCATGTGAGAAGAGTGCTTCCAGTTTAACTCTACCAAACGCGATAGGTTTTGACCGGGTACTCTCACTGGTTTCCTTCTGTACTGGACCGCTAGAGAAAACAGTTTAGATATGACTGATAGGGTTATCCAGTATAAATAAAGTTAGTTTACTCTGGTTTGCTTCTGTAGTAACACTGGATCAATGAAAAATGGTCCTTACTGGACCTATAGAGAGAACGGTTTAGATATGACTGATAGGGTTATCCAGTATAAATAAAGTTAGTTTAGTTTACTCTGGTTTGCTTCTGTAGTAACACTGGATCAATAAAGAATGGTCCTTACTGGACCTATAGAGAGAACAGTTTAGATATGACTGATAGGGTTATCCAGTATAAATAAAGTTAGTTTAGTTTACTCTGGTTTCCTTCTGTAGTAACGCTGGATGAATGAAGGATGGTCCTTACTGGACCCCTAGAGAGAACAGTTTAGATATGACTGATAGGGTTATCCAGTATAAATGAAGTTAGTTTAGTTTACTCTGGTTTCCTTTTGTAGTAACACTGGATCAATGAAGGATGGTCCTTACCTGACCTCTCTTCTTGAACTAGTATCCTACTTTGCTCGCTCATAAGATATCCTGGTCAACACTCACTCAAAACTAATTCCATATTTCCACACACCATGTATTTATTATGCACTATGTAACCAAAACGCCTTGAAATAATTTTAAGCCAAATTTTTAAAATTTTAGTATTAGCTTAGTTAGAAAAGATTTAAAAGTGGATTTCTTGCCGAAATTGAAGTTGTTGCAGTTTACATTACCTGGCCTGACGATTCGTTTGCAGGCATACCGGACAATCAAATACTTCACCTTCCTTGTGGCACATGAAGCAGTGGCCAAAAAATTATTATCTTTAAAAGAACACCGAGTATTTCCGTTGCATTTTTCTTGCATAATATTGGTTATGTTTTTTGTGGTACATTCTGTCTTCTCTGGATCAAATACAGCTGGAATTCCTTTACCATGCAGTACGCCATAGTTGGCCCACGTAACTTGAATGGCGTAGTCTGTTGCACAGTTAATAGTTCTTGTTTCATTCGATTGCTTAAATTTATACTGATAAACTAAAAAATGCAATAAAAAATACAAGTTAAAACAAAACAAAAGAAATTGTGTTTTTTTTTCACTTGGAAAAATCATCGGCGTCGACCCCAACGTCAATTCCACAATACACAACTTCAATTTAAAGAGTGACGTTTGTTTTCACCTTGGCTCAAACTTATATATTAATAGCTAGAATTCTCGTCAGTTGTTGTTTTCAAACAATGCAAAAAATAAAGATTTATAAAACAAATTCAGCTTACCATATGTAAGGTGTTGGCAATTCTCCTTACTAGTACAAAGTGTCTTAGAAAGTTTGACTGTTTCGTTTTGTTTAGGTTCAGAAGAATCAAAACCTCCTATGCAAACATCTACAAATTTTGTTGTATAATAATATTTCAAGTTTCCGTTATCACCTATTTTGAATTTTAAGAAGTTGTTTGTACATTGGTAGTTATTTCCCAGATAAAGTTCCCCGTTATCTCCAGGATCACCTGGTTTTCCGCTTCGTGGTAAAATACATAGTCCAGAAGCTATGTCATATGTTGGATAATCATTGGATATTAGGAAGACAGCGTTTCTACTATCACACTTTGACGACCAAATCAACAAAGTGCCATCCTCAGTTTGACCATCTTTAGGATAAACACATAAGCCATTGGAATGTTGGATAGGACCACCAACAGCGTCTAGAAAGTTAGAAATAATATAAAACAATGGTACCTTTGTGAGCACCACCTCTCATTGACGAGAACTAAAGTTAAGCCCTGTTAGATGGGGATAGTACATGGATAAGAGACTGTCCAAGCTTGGAACTCATGTGAATAGAGTTGTTGCTTCTCTCCTGTGTCACGAAGGTTTTTCACCAAGTTCCCCTCGGTGAAAAACCCTCTGTGAAAAACCTTCGTGACACAGGAGAGAAGGAACAACTCTACTCACATGAGTTCCAGATACAACAGCTGCTAATGAGATTCCCCGGTTTTCCTCCCTCCACAAAATCAACTTTGGCTTTATCAATTTTAGCTAAGCCCCGCGATTAGACACTCAAATATATAAGAAAATTGTGGAAATTCTTCTTGTTCTGTTATCTCTGAAGGGCAATTGATGTACGTATTCTTGGTTAGCACTGTTGGAGGAACTTTAACAAAATAATCTCATTAGCAGCTATTGTATTTGGAGTATGTTTTCCTCCAACATGGCTGCCGTTTCTTTGTCTTCTAAATTTCAAGGAAGTGATTTCAAACCACTAATTCTTCCGTGCAGGAGTTACGCTTAATTTCCAGTCAGGAAAATAGGAAGAAAGCACGGCATGTACATTACAAATTTCTGACAATCATTGCTGTGAAAAGTAACAAGTTAAAGTCTACCTTTACTTGGGAAGTAGCATTGGGTACGCTTGGTAGTTGTGTATTGAACTGAAGCATCGTAGCAGCAGTTTATTGATTCACACTGGTCTTTACTTTCGATATTATAACCACATTCAAACCTCCCTGATTCAGGTATATTACACGAAGACACTAAAAAACAGAACAATTCTTCAAAATATGTCTCGTTTACCATCTCCATTTATACGCTAACCCGTAGTCTCTATGCATGCGTGTTTCTATCGGTTGTTGTTCATGAGCTATTAGAGAAGTAACGCATTGATCATTTCAAATCACGTCAGACAACTTGATTTACTCTTCTTCCATGCGCAAACGTCCTGTAAGATATACACACCGCTCCATCTAAAATACTGCCTACGCCGTGCTATTTTACTAAAAAAATAATAATCTGAGTTTGCAAGCGGGACTCAAACTCAGAACCCGCGTATGAACTCAGGACTGATTTTAGAAAGAGTAAAATAGCTTGAAGAACATTTACACCTAATTATTCCTTTATCGTATCAAATAATATTACAAGGTACTTGACTTTCAGAATGAAAATAATCAACGACTAAGGACAACTCACTTTCGGACACAAACTTCAAGAACAACAAAATAAGGAGTTTTCGCTGGAAGAAATCCATTACTAGTTTGCTTTTGTTCTGTTATGCCATCAAACTTTAATAAAAACAAATTTCAGTGTTTTCCTCAGCGAATATACTCAAACAATACACAGAGCTGTGTTCATTAATGATTTCCCTCTTAATTCCTTCTCCTTCCTTCTTTATGAAGCAACGAAGTGTGGCAAGGTTTAAATTTCCGTGTTAGAAAACCACGCGCTTTTAAGAGCAATGTGACACTCTTTTATTCAACATTATCAAACTAATTAATAATTCAGAAGATAAAAACAAAGGGAATTAGTACCGAGACGGAGTTTGGATATCCGAGGAAGAAATTACATAAATTAAGCCAACTTTCATCTCGAAGTTGGTTAAAAACCTTTGGTCTACGGCCTCGTTTTTCAACCAACTTCTCTGGCTTGGATATCGGATGAAACACTCTTCCTCGTGTTTCATCTATTACATGATACTTTTTCATTTTCGTTTTAAAACGGAATATTTTATGCCATTTCTCTAAACACATCATTAGGTATAATGTTTAAGTAATAGATACAATATTCGCGTCCGAACTGTATGGGATTTACAATGGCGAGCCGAACTGACTTGTGAAATGAAAAGATATACAGTATTTCATAGAGTTTAGTACTTTCTTGAATGGAAATAAAACCATATATAAGCGATGTGTTTTTGGTTACTAATAAAGTATAGACGGCGAATTTTATATGCAAGAATGTTTGCACCAGTAAAGGTCTATTGATTTGTTTTGTTGCTTGCAATGCTTTTTTGCATGATTGAATTTGTTAAGATATACCCAAGAGAGTTTGGGATAATTTTGAAGCAGATCACCTAATTTATTCAATTTGCGCAGTTGCCTGAGAGTGAAGGTCAAAAAGCAGGGAAGAAGAACGTTCTATGCTGATTGAATCAATTCCAAAAAACACTCGCCATAATACAAACTGGGCAGTTAAGGTATTTGAAGATTGGCAACATGCAAGAAAAATAAGGAAGCGAGAAAGGAAACGGTTGGCTTCGGAAAAATTGATTTAGCCACTATCGAAGCTGTGACATGCACAAATCAAAGTCACAAATCAAATGGTGGACGATATCCCCCAAAAATGTTATATCTACTGATATGTGGATTGAATCGCTATTTAGCTGATGGGAAACAGGACAACAGCTTTAATGTTCTAGACAAAGCTGATCGAAGGTAAGACATGGAGATATTTTGAGATTACACTTTTCCTCGTGTTTATATCAATCTACAAAGCCAAGGTATTTTGGTGCTTATCGTTAAAAAATCGTTGTTTTCTAGATTTGTACTTTTTCGAAGAACACTATAGATGCGGAAATGAAAGACGCGACAAGGTGTGGAATTGCACAAATGGCGAAGAAAGAAGAAAGAGAACAAATTACCCAAGCGGAGGAAGCTAAAATGTGGGAACTACAATCACATGCAAAATAAACGAGACACTCCATGCTCCCGAACCCTCTCCAATGTTGGTTAGTGATGGTTTGCACTGTTGGAGGCTTTCCTTTGAGTTTCGAGCTCAAATAGCAACATTGAAGGGGGTAAGGGGGACAAGCCTTTGAAAATCAAGGTGGCACCTTTTATTTTGCATGAGATTGTCCTCTGCGCCGGAAGTGAAGAACAACATATATACGACGTCAAGTAGGTGTGGAAAGTTATGACGTTGGTAGGAAATGAACTAGAAGTCCTGAGTATGGTAAGACTTGCGTACATGAAAATAGGTTTAAAAGGTTAAGTCATGAACCAAAAAAGAAATAAAAACTCTATATGAGCATTAGTATTATTACTAACAGCTAAACAATCGTATTCCAAAAGCCGAGCAGTAGAGGTAAAATGGCTATTGACCCCAAGACAAGAGCTTTGGTGTATTATTTATCGAGACTTAAAGGACTTTCCATTAGAAAGGTAGCGAAAGAATGTAATGTTTCTAGAGCAACTGTGTGGAGGATTAGTAAAATGGACATAAGCAGAAACCGATCTGAGAAAACACGCAAAGAGACTAGAGGAAGACCAAGAAAATTGAATACACATCAGGAAAGAAAACTTCGACGATCAATACAGATACTAAGAGAGCAGGAAGGTAATTTCACGATCAAGAGACTCATGGAGAACGCGTGCATTTCTAGAAAAGAGGTTTCAGAGAATACAATTTCACGTTTTTTAAATAAAGAGGGTTATTACTATCTACAAGCTCGCAAGAAAGGACTTTTAACGAAGACAGACATGAAAAAACGGAGAATTTTTGCACGCAGAATGCTAAATGAGTATTCCCGCGATATATGGACGCAAGATATCGCATTTTACCTTGACGGTACGGGATTTGCGTATAAGAGAAATCCCTTGGATCAAGCCAGAGCACCCAAAGCCAGGGTATGGCGCAAGAGAAGTGAAGGACTAACGCGAGGATGTACTGCGAAGGGACAAAATACAGGCACTGGGGGGAGAGTGGTAAAGCTGATGGTAGCTATAAGTTTTGACAAGGGTGTGGTCCTATGCAAGGCTTATGAGAAGTTAGATGGCCGTTATTTTGCAAAGTTCATTGACGATAACTTTGAAAGCATGTTTGCCATTGCAGATAAAGGCCTAAGGCGATTATGGCTACAAGACGGAGATCCAAGTCAAAACTCAGCATTGGCTCGCGCAGCTATGGAACGTGCAAACTGTGAACTTCTAAAAATTCCCCCGAGAAGTCCTGACTTAAACCCTATCGAGAATGTTTTTAAACTAGTTTCAGATGCATTGCGTGAGCAAGCAATAAAATCACAAATCACAAAGGAAACGTACGAGGAATTTAAAGATAGAGTGATATCTACAATTCAATCGATGCCTACAGAAATCATAAATAAGACAATCGCCTCGACGGGAAATCGCGTGCGAGAAATTATTAAGTGGAAAGGACAGCGTTTAAGATATTAGAACTAAGAACTCATAAGTACTGTCAACATCGTACATATTAATTAATGTGTTTAAGTGTCAATAAAATACACGTGCAATGAAATATGACCTGACTGTATATGATACTTATTTCCTCAGACGACAGGCCTGCGTATATTTCAGGAATAAACAGTAGCGTTATAAATATGCCATTAACAGGCAATAATATTAATATTCTAAATAACTATAATATATTACAATAATAGACTAAATAACTATTTGTGAAATGATTAACGCTGCTTTGTGTATAACATCTCTGTCTCTGTGTCAGGTATAAAGAATAATTACTTCATACACCCCACCCCACCCCTAAATGTGGAATTGATAATAGTTAACGGATCACCACAACGGTGATGTACAAAAACAACTCTGCAGAATACGCCAGCCGCACATTAAAGACATCAAATGTGAAGTCTGCTCCGTCGTACCATGGTGGAGTTTGTGTTTTAAAATTGTGGTGGGAAATCACTATACAACGAGCCGATTGTGCAATGGTGACCCGTTCAGACCAAAATAGAATATAACATATATGGATTATCTTCTTTATCTTTACGGATCACCATGGTGAACCGTCGTTTAGTGCCTTGTAAGCCACTTCAAATCATTTCAAAACCCCAGCATATGTTGAATAACATATAAATGTTTAAATGTACTAGGAAACAGAGCTTGTACAACCTAAACATAGTATGTAATTTCTAGCTTTTAAAATGGTGACCCGTTGACAGCACCATCCTGCATATGAATCCTGATTATGCTAATTGGATTATACTGCTAAAACGCATGTCCCGATAATTGCACAGAGTTCAATGAAGAATAAATTCCGCAAAACAACGTGGACATGATGGGATACTGATTTGTTCATCTTGCGGGATTTGTGAAAAGAAATGAAAACAACGCCATCTCACTCTCATCATCTCCGTTTCAACGCGGTCGACTGCACCCCCTCGCACAAAACTGAAGTGGTCGTTGGCCGTGCGGAATATAGGGGAATCCTTCTCAAAGACAATGTCTTGTGCATAATTGTGCACTCCGTTTGTTATGTGCATTGCATAAGAATTGTCAAATGTTGGTCTTGCCAATTTAATAACTTAAATTATCACTGCATGCTTTCTACTTATAATGTGTACATTTATTCTCTTTTTTTTTTGCGCTACATATTATTTACTTCTGTCATAAATAAACATAATATACATGGGTGTTATTGTTCTAACATGTGTGCTATTTTTTTTTGGATGAATTTCGTCATATTTCACTTGTATTATTATTAATAATCTACACCCGCGTCTGACGCAATTAAGCCCCGAAAGTCTGCATTCCAAACGTTCCTGTTGTACACAATCACATGCAAAATAAACGAGACACTCCATGCTCCCGAACCCTCTCCAATGTTGGTTAGTGATGGTTTGCACTGTTGGAGGCTTTCCTTTGAGTTTCGAGCTCAAATAGCAACATTGAAGGGGGTAAGGGGGACAAGCCTTTGAAAATCAAGGTGGCACCTTTTATTTTGCATGAGATTGTAGGTCCATGTTCTTCAAGTGTTTCAGACTGGGGTAAAGAGCCAGAGAAAAAAGTAGCAAATGTTAGCGATGACAACAAGTTGCAATTGGCTATGACTGAAGGTTCAGATTTTTTTTCAAATTTTGGCGATTTCTGTGACGAGTATTTAGCAAATATGCCCATACCAGCGATTGATAGGGGTAAAGTTGATAATAATATCTGTACAAACGCAGTGTTTAATATTTGGTTTTTGACGTTGCTTACTTTGTGTGGTTGTGAAGTAACTGAATAAAAACTGTGCTTGTGTGTTTGTTGTTGATGAACGTAATAAGTATTCTGTATCTGAATTTGAGAATACTAATTAGCGTAATTAGTATTCTGTATCCGAATTACAGAATACTAATTAGGTTAATTAGTATTCTGTATCAATTGATCGCATGGGTTCTTTTGGTTACTCGTTTCGAGTTATCGGGTTTACAGGCTATCCTTGTGACACGATTGATGTGATTTGATTGGACGAGAAGCTCATTAATTATTCATGAATTTTACAATATAATAAATTACGTAATATTTCATAAACGAGTGCGAGTGTATTACCAGGGGTTACAAACACGAGAAAACAATGAAAATCGCTCAGGCGATGGCCCGAGTGATTTTTATTGTTCTCGAGTGTTTTACATACACGAGAGAACAACAGAAATCACGAGGGCTATTATAGCCGAGCGATTTTTATTGTTCTCGAGTGTTTGTGACCCCTAGTAATACACGAGCCACGAGTTTATGAAATAGCTTCTCAATCGTCTATTATAGTTGAATTGGCGAGGGACTTGAAGACAATAGGACATTCCCTCTCAAGATATTTTTAAGTTCTTGTTCTTAATTAGTTTGATTTATTCATGCAAATGCATGATTAGTTTGAACATGAGTTCGATTGCGAAGGATGGGCGCTCGTTTCGCGAGGCAAGAACATCGAAAGAAGAAGAAATGGCTATCGAAGCTGCAATTCCAAAATAAATGGGCGATTGAAGTAATTAGGGAATGGCAGTATTATCGGAGCCTCAAAAGCCAAACGAGCGATGAAACTAGCAATAAAATGAAGGAAGATTCGTCGTTTCAGAGCGTGGACACAGTGTTTGAACAATTCAATGCAGAAATTTTGGCGTTCTGGCTTGGAAAGTTTGTGCAAGAGGTAGTAAAGAAAGATGGCTAAAAGTATCCTGGTACGTAAACGCTAGTACGTAGCGTTTACGGTTTAATAGCTGCGCCATCTTGAGGAGAAAAACGGTTCATTAGCTGTAAATCCATTGGATAGGTCAGATAAACGGTAATAATTAATTTTCATACGCAACTTGTTTATAGACTACATAGATCGTTCAAATAGATTTATCTTAACGTTTTGCCTGTTCAGATTTTTAAGGTTTCAATGACTGCTAGATTGCGAAATGTAAAAAAGTACAAGCGAAGGAGTTGGGCTGGGTGGAAAGAAGGACGAAAGGGAAGCTGTTACCGAAGAGGAAGAAGAAAAGTTTTGGCTAGAGGGAGAATTGGGCATGTATTCATCGAAAAGTTTGTTAAATACTGTGTATTACTATAATGGAAAGTTGTTCGGCCTTAGACGCGCTGAACACCGTAATATAACTATAAATAACTTCGAGATAGGAACAAATTACATCAAGTTTGAAGAGAACGTGAGTAAAACGTTTCATGGTGGGTTAAATGATTAGAAATATGTTCCAAGGTCAGTTCGCCATGTTTGTCACAAAGAAGGTGAGAAACATGACCGTTGTCTTGTTGATATATATAGGTTTTATATTAATCTTGTAAAGTGTGAAACCGATGGGAAAGTGGAGGTTTTCTATTTCCGACCAAATTCGAAAGATTTGAGTTTTGGGAAAAGCCCTGTTGGCATCAATACATTAAGTAAGATCAGTTTTGCAAGACATGTGTAAAGCTGTGGGAATAAAAGTTAAGAGCTGTCATTCGCTTATAGAGTAACATGTGCCACTTCCCTTTTTCTACATGGAGTTGAAGAGAAGATTATTCGGGAAAGGACTGGCCATAAGTCTAATGCGCTATTTAGATACGAGAAACCTAATGAAGAACAGATTTCGAATGTGTCTAGTATTTTGGGTCCCAATCATATAGATATGAAGGAGAAGGAAATCGTTTCAAGTGAAGCGGAAGTTGGAAAACTTAACGTTAGCTCAGTGTCAGAACAGTGTGTTTCTACAAAAGCGGTTAATGCTGTGTCTTTGCAATCCCCATGTTTCTACAACTGTAATGTCCATTTTGTTGTAAAAAAGGACACTACTTTAGAATGAACTAATGAAGCCTTAAATGTGTGGAAATAATAATAATAATAATAATAATAATAATTGTAAAATTAATTAATTATTCATTAGGCCACAAACCAATCAGATCTTAGTATTTAGATCATGTGCATACCATTGTAAATGGCAATAAAGACCACCTAGCAGGCTTAATTAGTATGCATTAACTTTGATAAAGGTGTCCTACTCAACTCAATTAGTATGCATTAACTTTCATAAAGATCTCTTACTCAACCTATTTTATTATTAACTTACTGTTGATAAAATTGATAACAGCTACGACCGAGAATATATTTGAAATAGTATCTGATAATGACTCAGCTGAACTAGATCCCAAGAGTTTCTTCTCCCAGAGTTCATTCTCGTCTGCTTCTGTGATCTCCTCTCTGAGTTCCTTCGTGCAAATTTGGCGCCATGCTTAGTCGCGTCCTTCATTTCGCCATCTAAACTCTTCCAAAAGAGCCAGAACCTAGCAACAAATGTAAGAACATATTCACCCAATGACATATACCTATTTCCTAGCAAGTTAGATTCCTCAGGGAAGTATCCCTTACTCACCTTCGGTCATGCACCTTTCACGTCTAACAAATGTCGGTTTATCCCACACATCAACAAATACAAAGTCTTCGGCGGATACCGTTCGCCTGTCTGTTGCAGCTTCACTAACAAATTTAGACAGCCAAAAGTTCAAGCTTTAAGGTGACATTTCTTCGAGCCTGATGTTTAAGTCTTGCACCTGACTTAAATTCACGCCCTCATAACCGACTGACTCCACCTGTGGCTTCTTGTTACTTCTGTTTTGCTGCCAATCCTCGAAAATCTTCCTTGCCCACTTTGTGTTATACTGAGTAGCTTTTGGCGTAACTTGTGCGAGTAAAGAGCGTTCTTCCACTTCATTCTTTGGTTTTCGAAACCGTCCCGACGACATACTTGACCATAGCCTGGTCAACTTCCAAATGCAAATAATTCGTTAAAACTATTCCATCACTGATGAATAAATATATTTAATTTCGATCAATTTCTATGGGAAAAATATGTTTGCACTACAAGGTACTTCATTTACTTGCTTATAAGCTTCTCCCTTGAGAGCCTCTTATTCATTTGACTACAACGTATAATTTAAATATTCATTTCACAAGTGAGTTAAAATATTCGCGTCCAATCTTTATGGGCATCTACAATGGCTCGCCTTCGGCTCGCCATTGTAAATGCCCATAAAGATCGGCCGCTCATATTTTAACTATCACTTAAAACTTTTATAGCGAAATTAACATTTGAATATGATCAAATGCGCTTAATGGAAATGATCATTTGTGTGTAAAAGTGTGAAATAAAAATAATTTGCAATCATGAAATTGGTATGTATGCCTCTATATCATTTTGAATTTATGATTAAGAAATGTCGTAATAAACTGTTCTTTGTCTAAGCCGTTTATTATCTGATTTCTTAATTATAAATTCGGTTTGGGCGACGTTTACCGGGTTTCAAAACCTATGCACATGACGAAATAACCTCGCCTGATTGGCTACTTAGCTCATGAATTATTAATGAGTTTGAGAAAGTATTATACAAGTTTAGTAGAATAAAACTAATTAAATAGCGATGTAATGGCATTTCTAGCTCTCATCCTGGAAAACTACCTGTTGGGGTTATGGTCAGAAAACTATATAGCCATTTCCCCCCTGAAAATGACTCGTCTGGAAATGCTACCATCCAAAAATGTAAACTAGCCTTTGTTCCCACAAATGGTACCAATTGATCAATTTTGGGATGCTGGCTCATGCACTAATGTAATGGTGGTAATGTCGGGAGAAGAATTGGCTATATTAATAAGTAATAACATGGCATTGAGGTTGATTCGTGATTAAATTGTACCCGAAAGCCGAGGGAGGTTTAGTAAAAATCCCGACCCTGAGGCTCGAGGGATATTTAATCACTAATCAACCAAAACGCCAAGCTATCACTTTGTAATATTACGGTTTCCGAGGAAGAAGGAGAGTAAAACAAGAACGCTTTTGGCGAAATCAACAACTTCGGAGTGAATAAATTATTGAGTTGTGATTAATACTATTTTTAGTTATTATATGCTTTTATTATATGACACAAGCTACTTCCGGTGGAATAGCGTGCTCTGATTGGATGAGACACGTCACGTGCCGGTCCGTAATTTCCCGGTAATAGACTGGTCCGGATTACGGATTTGGTTAGCCATTTTGTTTACAAAGCCAGTACAACGAAAGGAAACTTTGAAAAGCCGCAAAAATTGAATGAATTTAGTAAACTAAGCACTAAATCGTGTATGAGTCGGACGATGAACAGTCTAAAAGGAAGCCTTTATCATGAAAGCAATAGAAGAACAAGAACAAGATTGAAAATGACGATTCTATGTCACGCTATACGTATGTTGTTTAAAAAAGCCATGCCATATAATAAACCTCTTATTAACCTCGACCGCTTGGTCATTACGGGAAATATCAGACCTCGGTCTTTTATTTACGAACCTCGCCCTATGGGCTCGGTCCGTACTGTCAAGACCTCGGTCTGATATTTTCCCGTAATGACAGCGCTCTCGGTTAATAAGACGTTAATAATATGATCAAGTAGGTTTTCTTTGATGTACCGTGGTTTATATACAGGTTGTAAACCTCCCAACGTTATATCAACCTCGCAATAACAATAGAACCTCAAACCAAGTTCTTTTCCTATTGAATTCTTTAGAAAACCTCTTTGATCGTGCTTCGCCCTCGGGATTATATATCACTAATAAACTTCGGGAGAGGTTCTTAATAATAATAATAATAATAATAATAATAATAATAATAATAATAATAATAATAATAATAATAATAATAATAATAATAATAATAATAATAATAATAATAAAAGTCTTTATTAAAAAAATCATCCCAACAGACGTGCGAAAATTACATGGTGTAATCAAATTAAAAAACAATGGAAACTATCAAAATATATAGTTCCAGTTGATCAACGAATATATACACATTAAATAATCAAATAAAGGTGAAGAATAAGCACCTATTAAAAATGATCTCTTAAAACGTTCTCTACAAACTGTAAGGAACACATAATTGTTTCCTCTATGTCGTAGTCCAAGACGTTGTTTAGTTTCTGGGAGGAGTTCTGATAAACAATGGTTAGGGTCTGCAATTATCTTATCCCATAGTTTTCTATCTTGTTTCATTGTAAGTTCATTTATCGGAGTATATTTACATGTATAACCATACCGGAATGCTCGCTTACAAAATTTATCAATTCTACCAAGATACTTGCCCTCGTATGCACAGGCCCAAACTTCAATTGCAAACAGAAAAATGGACATAATCAAGCTATCAAACAGAATCGTCAATTCGATTATTGAATAACCATAAAATTTGCAAACTCGTAAAATATAGAGTCTAGAACTAGTTTTAGTTAGCACTAAATCAATATGGGTATCCCAGTTACAAGGATTTTCATAAAAATTAACCTTTACTTAGGGTACAAGTCATGGTGATGGTGATGGTCATTGTGATGGTCATGATCATGGCGATGGTCATTGTGATGGTCATGATCATGGCGGTGGTCATTGTGATGGTCATGATCACGGTGATGGTCATTGTGATGGCTATGATCATGGTGATGGTCATTGTGATGGCTATGATCATGGTGATGGTCATTGTGAAGGTCACGGTGATGGTCATTGATAGTCATGGTGATGGTCATTGTGATGGTCATGATCATCATGAAAGTTACGAACAAGTTGTAAAAGATCTTCTATTACAATTTCACGAGTTCTTTCAGATTAAACAAACTTAATTTTTATTGTCAATTCTCTTAATATTCCCCTCAATATTTCTTTTCTATATTTCGATTGCTCTTTTTAAACTGTTGATTTCACCAAAGATTGATAAGTATTTTCGTCTTGTTCTTTTTTGTTAAGATCCAATGCTTCGTAAGCGCTGGAATTAATGTTTTCCAAATTGGAGTCAGGATTAGGATTTTGAACCTCATCATAAATGCCATCGCTAAATGTTTTGTTTTCAATATTTACCACTGAATCCTTTGCGCAAGGCAGCAGCTTCGGACGACGCAAACATGAATAGATTCTCATACCAACCAAAACAACAATGATAACCAAGGAAATGGATATTACGACATACAGAACTGTTTTTGAAGATTCTTTGTCGGACGATTCAGATTTAGTGGCAACTGAAAGATTTAAAAAGAAAAATAGTTGCGATTATCGCCTAATCAGTAAGAATTGATTAAAGGATGAACAGACGAACGGGAAGGGAGGAAGGAAGGGAGTAAGGAAGGGAGGAAGGGAGGAAGATGGAAAGGAAGGAAGGAAGTAAGGAAGGAAGGAAGAGAGGAAGGAAGGAAAGAAGAGAGGAAGGGAGGAAGGAAGGAAGGAAGGAAGGAAGGAAGGAAGGAAGGAAGGAAGGAAGGAAGGAAGGAAGGAAAGAAGGGAGGGAGGAAGGAAAGGAGGAAGGGAGGAAGGAAGGAAGGAAGGAAGGAAGGGAGGGAGGAAGGAAGGAAGGAAGGAATGAAGGGAGGAAGGGAGGAAGGGAGGAAGGGAGGAAGGGAGGAAGGGAGGAAGGGAGGAAGGGAGGAAGGGAGGAAGGGAGGAAGGGAGGAAGGGAGGAAGGGAGGAAGGGAGGAAGGGAGGAAGAGAGGAAGAAAGGAAGGAAGGCAGGCAGGCAGGAAGGAAGGAAGGCAGGAAGGAAGGAAGGCAGGAACGAAGGAAGGAAGGAAAGAAATGAAGGAAGGCAGGCAGGGAGGAAGGGAGGGAGGAAGGGAGTTAGGGAGGAAGGGAGGGAGGGAGGGAGGGAGGGAGGGAGGGAGGAAGGGAGGGAGGGAGGGAGGGAGGGAGGGAGGAAGGACAGGAAGGAGGGAGGGAGGGAGGGAGGGAGGGAGGGAGGGAGGGAGGGAGGGAGGGAGGGAGGGAGGGAGGGAGGGAGGGAGGGAGGGAAGGAAGGAAGGAAGGAAGGAAGGAAGGAAGGAAGGAAGGAAGAAAGAAAGAAAGAAAGAAAGAAAGAAAGAAAGAAAGAAAGAAAGAAAGAAAGAAAGAAAGAAAGAAAGAAAGAAAGAAAGAAAGAAAGAAAGAAAGAAAGAAAGAAAGAAAGAACATGGCGGCTAGTAGAGCAGACGTGTGGTAATGAGCTCCGCAGTCTTAGTCGAAAGCCTGCCTTACAACATCGCACCGAGTCTTAATACAGAAGTGTGGTAACATACTGAGCTCTTATCTTTCAGGATAAGTAGGTCGCGAGTTGAATTATACAATCTAGCTATAGGATTATTTTGATTTAGTGTTTGAACGCTGTTCAAACATTCAACAAACACTAAACTATCAAGCGGAACGAAGCGGAAGAGCCAAGTAAAACTCTGGTTGAAGATACACTAACACCGAACAAAAATGGTCAGATGGACAAGTACAATGTTGTCAGACCTACAGGAGTGTAGAAGTAAAGCACTTGAGTTAAGAAACGGAGAAAATCCACCATAGGACGGCAATGGAAAGAAGAAGAAATATGTACATGTCCTACAAGAGCTATGGCATAAGAAAGGATATGAACATCTGGGACTTTCGAAGGATAATTTACGAGTACGGGCAAATCAACTAAAGGTACAGAATCTTGCAGGAAAGAAATCGATTGAGGAAGAAGTTTTACTTCAACAAAATCAAATAAGACAAGGTTTCGAACAGAATATTACCAACAATCAAGAAGAAGCGGGGTCTCCTGAGACCAACGAATTTGAATTTGAAGAAATAAATTATACACCGGAAGAAATGGCAACAGCTAAGAATATTGAAGACGAAGCAACAAATATCATGGAAAATATCTCGGAACATGCGGGGAACTTCTCAAATCGAATATGGGAAACCAGGACCAAGACAGCACCAACCCAAAGAAATCTACAAATGTTAAATAAAGTGGCCAAAAATATGTAGTCTACCAAGGAAAATGGAAATTCTTGTCAGTTGTTGTGGTTATATAACTGCATTATATATGCAATAGCTATTGCATGGTTAATGAGCCAAGGTATTGCGAAAGAATCCAACGTACATAGAGCGACAATAAATAACAACCGAAAGAATTGGATACCGGCGTGCGTAAGAAAAATTGAGAAAGAAATAAAGGAAATCAGACGAGATATCTCTCTGGCAACAGCAGAGTTAACACGACTCCAAACAAACGGTAAACTTACAAAGAAAGGGAAGAAGAATAGGAAACATCTCAGTGAGAACAGAGGGGTTAAAATATCTTGCGCAGGGATAATTAGTTTCATTGAAAAGGAGAAATCAAGATTGAAGAGAATGGCAAGGAAGAGAAAAAGAAAGATCAAGTGGTGTGAGTCAAAAAAATGGAATAAAATGTATGCGACGGGTCCCCTACGAAAGTACACAACATCATGCGAGAATCTATTAAGAAGGATCCGGATAACTTGAAACCTAAGTTATGGATGAAAGAGCGCAATGGTGATGAGAACTCAAACTCCTTTGAAACACTAGAACAAGCAGAGGAATTTTGGCGACCGATGTGGGAAAATGAAGGAAATGGAAAATCCCGGAGCATTATGGCTAAAGGAGATTGCAGAGGTAATGGAGAACTGTAGGCGAAGTGGCGGTGATGAAGTGGGTACGGTTGTCTGTCAATGTCTCACAAATCAGACAGGCTATAAAGAAGAAAAAGAATTGGTCTGCACCTGGCCCTGATGGAATTGCGAATTTTTGGATAAAGAAGATAACATACCTACATGCACCTTTAGCGAAAGTCATCGAATCCGTCATGAATGAAGAAGAATCAATACCGGAATGGTTGAATACCGGGCGAACAACACTTTTTCCCAAGGAAGGTGAATGGAATGTTTCAAACCACAGACCAATAACATGTTTGAATACAACATATAAACTTGTGACATCAGTAACTCTTCCCATCGTTGATAACCACTTGAAGAACAACGAATTCCTCCAACAAGATCAAAGAGGGGCCAAGGAAGGAGTATCCGGATGTGTTGACAATCTTTTGATAGATAAACTGGTGCTGGAAGATGTTAAAGAAAAGAAGCGAAATATGGCATGTGCTTGGGTAGATGTACGCCAAAGCTTATGATAGTGTGGATTATACCATCTTGGAGAAAGTACTAGAGATTCATGGCTTCTCGGAAAAAACTCGTCACGTATTGTAATGAAGCTTGTAACCAGATGCTCCATCACGCTGGTGGTACAGACGAAAGCTGGTATGGAGGAATCATCTAAAGTAACCCTCAGAAAAGGATTACTTCAAGGTGACTCCCTGTGCCCGAAGTTATTCACGATCTATCTCAACCCAATTGCCTGGAAGCTGAGAGCGACAGAGGGGTACGTCTTGAGCAAACCGGTGAAAACTTAAAATCACCCATCTTATGTTCATAGATGACCTGAAAGCTTTTGCTGCAAATGAAAAGAAACTCCATCTAATTTTGAAGCTAACACAACAATGTATGACGGATTTGAATATGGAGTGGGGAGTTAGGAAATGTGCTACGATGGTTGTGAAGAGAGGAAAACTAGAAGAGCAGAGTGAAATGCAGTTAAATGAAACTACAACACTTAGAACAGTTGATAAGGATGCACTATACCAATTCCTGGGTATTTATGAACACATCTGCCACGATTCGCGATTACTTCGCGATAAAGCCAGCAAGGAATTCCTTCAACGAATCTGGCTAATATGGTCCTCGCCGATGGCTGAACCACTGAAGATACATGCCACCAACACGTTTGCTATTCCAGCGCTTACCTATTACATGTGCACCACCGAGTGGACAGTACACGATCTACAAGAACTAGATCGGGAAGTTAGAAAAATACTAACCGAAGTAGGTGCAAGACACCCTGGAGCATCCGTGCCACTTCTGTATTTGCCAAGATCCTTGGGTGGCCGTGGCATGAAATCAGTTGAACAAGAGTATATGGAAACAAAGATAAAAATAGCTGTTCACCTGCATTCTTCAAGTGATTCCGATGATGAAAGCTGTGGCTAAGATCGACCAGCAAAGAGAAGGAAAAGGGAGAAGATCGATAATAAAAGATGCGAAGAAAATGGCAACAAAGTTAGGCGTTGAAATTAACGAGAACGTGGGGAACGATGAATGGAGCATAAAATTCACGAAAAATGATGGAACGGAACTTAGAGCGTGCTCCGAAGAAAGAGTCAAAAGAAGTTTTACAGAAAGCTCGACAAAATTCGAGAAAAAGAGAAGTTGAAAACCAAAAATGGCTAGGACAATTTACAACAAACCGTTGGTCAGATGACAGCCTAAACAAACAATCCTGTTTTCTATGGCTTAAACCTTTGGCAGGAGTGCACGACAGATGTCGTTGCCGACATCGAGGAGTTGTACCAACAGCTGCTACCGACGCGAGTCTACTATCAGCAGAAACTCGGGCAAGAAATAACCAACTAATCAGTGCAGGCTATGTAAGGTCAAACAGGAGACAGTCGCCCACGTACTTACTGGATGTGCAATGTTGTCACAATCTGAGTATTTGTACCGGCACAACAATGGGATGAAATGTCTATATTTTTTTATTCTAAGAAAATACAATCTGATCACTAAAGTCCCACCATGGAATACCAAAATAACTCCAAAGCCAGCGGTAGAAAACGCCGAAGTAACCATCCACTGGGATATACCCATCTATTCTGCGGGAGGACAAATGTTTATACACTGAGGAACAGGGAAATCGGCCAGATACAGTAGTCTACGATCACGTGAAGAAAGAAATAACTGTCGTTGAATTCAGCTGCCCCTGGATCACCAATAGACAAATAAAGGTTACTGAGAAGCAAGGAAAATATCAAGAAGTTCGCAAGGAATTGAAAGAACGATATGGTGGATACAAAGTTGAGCAAATCAATGTCATTGTTGATTCCCTTGGAGGGTATTCAGAAGAATTGCAATCAACTCTCGTGCGCTACCTTGGAAAGTCTGATGCAACAAAAGCACTGAAAATTATGCAAAGAGCTGTATTGTTTGGATAAAGAACCTATTCAAATCCACCGTCACCTCCACTGCCTAGTTGGAATGTTGTATAGTACTTTTAACTTTCCTTTTTTATCTTTTATCTTTGACTCAAAATGACAAAAAAAAAATTAAAAAGTAACAACTATTTTGTAAATAATTTTAAGTTAGATTGTTTAAGTGGTTGATAGGTACCTTTAGGGCCCTATCGCCTTATTTTTGTTAATTAAGCAGAACTGTTTGATCAAATGGACTAAAAAGAAAAGAAAGAAAGAAAGAAAGAAAGAAAGAAAGAAAGAAAGAAAGAAAGAAAGAAAGAAAGAAAGAAAGAAAGAAAGAAAGAAAGAAAGAAAGAAAGAAAGAAAGAAAGGACAATTTACAACAAACCGTTGGTCAGATGACAGCCTAAACAAACAATCCTGTTTTCTATGGCTTAACCTTTGGCAGGAGTGCCCGACAGATGTCGTTGCCGACATCGAGGAGTTGTACCAACAGCTGCTACCGACGCGAGTCTACTATCAGCAGAAACTCGGGCAAGAAATACCAACTAATCAGTGCAGGCTATGTAAGGTCAAACAGGAGACAGTCGCCCACGTACTTACTGGATGTGCAATGTTGTCACAATCTGAGTATTTGTACCGGCACAACAATGGGATGAAATGTCTATATTTTTTTATTCTAAGAAAATACAATCTGATCACTAAAGTCCCACCATGGAACACCAAAATAACTCCAAAGCCAGCGATAGAAAACGCCGAAGTAACCATAAACACTGAAAATAACAAAAGCACTGAAAATTATGCAAAGAGCTGTATTGTTTGGTTCAATCCGGATAAAGAACCTATTCAAATCCACCGTCACCTCCACTGCCTAGTTGGAATGTTGTATAGTACTTTTAACTTTCCTTTTTTATCTTTTATCTTTGACTCAAAATGACAAAAAAAAAAATTAAAAAGTAACAACTATTTTGTAAATAATTTTAAGTTAGATTGTTTAAGTGGTTGATAGGCTACCTTTAGGGCCCTATCGCCTTATTTTTGTTAATTAAGCAGAACTGTTTGATCAAATGGACTAAAAAAAAGAAAGAAAGAAAGAAAGAAAGAAAGAAAGAAAGAAAGAAAGAAAGAAAGAAAGAAAGAAAGAAAGAAAGAAGGAAAGCAGGAAAGAAGGAAGGAAGGGAAGAAGGAGGGAAGGGGGGAAGGGCATAAACGAATAAAGCGATAAATCAATCAATCAATCAATCAATCAATCAATCAATCAATCAATCAATCAATCAATCAATCAATCAATCAATCAATCAATCAAACAAACAAACAAACAAACAAACAAACAAACAAACAAACAAACAAACAAACAAACAAACAAACAAACAAACAGGCAATCAACTAACGTCTTTATTTATTCAATTAATTAATTATTTAACATTCCAAATATTTAGAATGTTAGCAGCTAAACGTACCTTTCATGCAAACAGCTTCCAGAGAATTAGTTCTGGCAGGAGGACTCCAATTACTTGAATAGAAATTATTCTAACAAAACAACATGTCAACATTGTTTTACCCCAAGAGTTCAAAAATATACAGACAACACTGTAAATACCTTACTGCTTTTCAAACAAACAAACAAACAAACAAACAAACGAACGAACGAACGAACGAACGAACGAACGAACGAACGAGCGAGCGACAACACAACACGCAAGCAAAGAAACAAAAAAAACAACCAACCAACCAACCAAACAAACAAACAAACAAACAAACAAACAAACAAACAAACAAACAAACAAACAAACAAACAAACAAACACCAAACAAACAAACAAACGCATAATAAACGATCAACCAAGGAAACAAACAAACAAACAAACAAACAAACAAATAAATTAAAAAAAAGGATGAATGATGTTACGTGTGTATGTGCACTTGAGAAGAATATGTACATACCTCATGTTTGAAGAACCTTAGGAACACGCGATAAGTGCTATTTTGTTTCAGTGGACCATTAAAATAACTGTCAACTCCACCACTTCCATACAGTTTAGAATATTTCACTCCGTCTCCCAAGATAAATATTTGACAAAGTTCATTTTGGTTGACGTTAAATGTCGCTGCAATATACGGAGTTGATTGAGAGTTGTCTTCAACCTCGTTGTAGTGCGTCAGTTCTTCATGAAGATAGGTATCTGGTGATCTAGTTGGCGTTGAATTATTTTGGATGGACACGGCAATAACTTCATAAAAGCTAGAAAATTAAAGATTCTACACGTTTAGAAATGCCATTTTCTTTCCCTTGTCTGCCAATCTAGCATTTGGTCTGTCTGTCTGTCTGTCTGTCTGTCTGTCTGTCTGTCTGTCTGTCTGTCTGTCTGTCTGTCTGTCTGTCTGTCTGTCTGTCTGTCTGTCTGTCTGTCTGTCTGTCTGTCTGTCTGTCTGTCTGTCTGTCTGTCTGTCTGTCTAACGTTAATCATGTTACCTTCCTACCTGTAATTTTGTTTTGGTATATGAAATGAAAACGACAATGCATTTGCTGTTTGGTAAAAAGGAGCTGATAACGGCTCTAGAAAGAACAAAATTAGAATCAAAGTTTAAAAAATATTTATTTTAACACGTGTAGGTCTTGTGAGCTAGCCTAATAATCCGCTGACCGAGGTTTGCAGTCTCTTTCGCATTTCACAGTTTGCAAAATGGTTGAAACTTGGTTGAAAATAATGATGTCACAAATGGCGTGAGTACTGTAGACCTTCGGGCTACGTTTTAGGGCAAACATTATAACGCTTTGTCCGTTTATAGCATATACCAAAACCTACACATTATGCGAAAGCTGATATAACTGGCTACAAGACTGCAGCAAAACATTTGGTCATTTTATGAACACAAACAAAAATAGCGCTTCTGTTTATTAAAGTTTTCATTCCAATTCGAAATGCTATAAGCGAACAACTATTGACTATAATGCTCTGAAAATTGGCAATTTGGTAGATAAATATCACAGAAACTTCCAAATACTTTTAGAGTTATCGAATTTTTATTATTACAGCTAAAACACAATCTCACAGGAGGTTGAATGGGCTTGCATAAAAGGTCGTAAAACGGCAAATATTGGAAATTTTACAATTCCCAGACTCACTTTTGTCACCAGAATATTAATTAATTTGAATATCAATATTTAGACCATTCTGATAAATTCGTGTTCACTTATAGATTATTAAAATCCTTACTTTAGCTCAAAACATTTCTTTGAGAAAAAGCCGTGTGAAAGAAACCTCTTGTCATTTATTGACACAAAGTAAATAATGCGCTTTTTCCTTGTTTAGAAATAAAAAAAAAACATGATTTCCTTTCCAGAATCTGAAAGCCCTCATAAAATGCTTCACTTTCAACGAATAAAAAAAATTAAAATAAATTATGGTTTGAAGGTCTACAGTAACCTTAAAGTGCCTATGAAACGAAAATTAAGTCTGTCTTATTTGAAAGAACGTCTAATGACTTTTCCAGTTTTTCGTTTCCTTGCTTTGTTTTTGAGATACTTCAGTTTGTTTGTTATGCAAATGAAACATTTTGACGTCACACGTGCATAATGAGTGTCGAAAAAAGTTATATATCTTTGATATTGTCAAATATAATCACTTGAAAATCTACCTGTTTAGTGTTCTGGGCGAAACACACGCACATGCTTCCTTCGAATTAATTTGGTTTGATAATAGCAAGGTATATAACTTTTTTCGATAACTCGTCATGCACATGTGACGTCACGATGTTAAATTTACATATCAAACAAACTGTATTATCTCAAAAACGAAGCAAGTAAACGAAAAACTGAAAAAGATGTTACTCTATCATTCTAAGCGTTCTTTCAAATAAGACAGACTTAATTTTCCTTTCACACTAAACTTTCCTTCAAATTCTTCATATTTTTACATTCGTAAGTGTTGGTATTTCAAATGATTTTATCGCCTTACAAACCTACCTAAGGAAGTATTCTCTTCTCTCTCCCCATAGCTATGCAAACATTTTCTACTTATATGTGTTTCTAGTTCTAGATGGGCATTGTGGCTTTGTTGTAATTAAGGACAGTTTGATTCAACTTATAAAAGACTTACTTCCTTTTGTGGACTGTTCTTGGTAGCTGCTGTAAATCCCACTTCCTTTCTTTGTGCTGGCAAGAACTTTTACAAAATATTTCGTAGCAAAATCTAAGTTAGTTACGAGAAAGCTAGAGCTCTTCGTTATATACTTCTTTAAACAACTTCCATCTTTGATGCGTGACAAGCAAATTGTAAAGTTTGTTATAACGCCATTTCGTTTATCTATGTCTGGTGCATCCCAAGAAATGAAAAATGACATTGAACTTTGCGCTGTCACCTTAATATGAAGTGGAGGACCACTAGGGGCTGAAAGAGAATAGATTTAAAACTTAAATTAATTTTTTTATAATAATAATTGATGGCAAAACTAATGGTATCATTAATTGTAGCTGTATTGATACAATTTTTGACCATGCAAATATTCAGAGAAATGAGAGAATTAAAATCCTTACAAGGTAAAACAAAACAAAAAAAAACACGAAACACATTAAACACAAAACACTAAACACTAAACACAAAAATCAATGCAACGCAACGCAACGCAACGCAACGCAACGCGGCGCGGCGCGACACGACCCAACCTAGCACAGCACAATACAACACAACACAACCCAGCACAACCCAACCTAACCTAACCCAACCCAACCCAACGCATCGCAACGCACCGCACCGCAACGCGACGCAACACGACACGATACGACACGACACGACACGACACAACACAACACAACACAACACAACACAACACAACACAACACAACACAACACAACACAACACAACACAACACAACACAACACAACACAACACAACACAACACAACACAACACAACACAACACAACACAACCCAGCACAACCCAGCACAGCACAACCCAGCACAGCACAACCCAGCACAGCACAGCACGACACGACACGACACCGCACGGCACGGCACGACACGACACGACACAGCACGACACGGCACGGCGCGGCGCGGCACGGCACGGCACGGCACGGCACGACACGACACGACACGACACGACACGACACAACACAACACAACACGGCACGGCACGGCACGGCACGACACGACACAGCACGACACGACACGGCACAACACGACACGACACGACACGATTGTAGAATAGACTGACACTTTATTATGTTAATCAACTCATGTACATAATTATCTAATCACATGATATGACGTATTATACAAATAAACTACATTACTTCCTCTCTATTATTTTTGAATCAAAACAAAATTTCAACGATCCCTGTTTAAATGTCTATTTTACCTAAATTTCTAACATAGTATAGTTCTGTTAATAAGCTTGCATGCATTACAGTTTCAAATTGTTACCACATTGGTATCGTGTCACTGGTTTTCTAGTTCTTTCCGATCTTCGTAAATGTTGTCTTGGTTGTACGTCGGCTGGCTGTGCTGTAGTTCTGCTTTCCCCTTCATCCTTCATCATCACTCTCTTCTATTATCACTTCCTTGAAATACGAAATGTTTCTTGCAATAGATTTACCTTCTCTCCCCGCAACTATGGTGTTGTGCTTTCGTTATACCACCGTATAATGCTCAGGATCGAATTTAGGTGTTAGTTTATCCTTCTTCTGCTGCTTGCATATAACGGTGTCTCCTTCCTTGATTTTCGATTCTTTCGCTCTGTTTCTCTTGTCGTAATGCTCTTTATTCTCTTGTTTCTTCTTTTCCAGATTTCTCTTAGCCAGTGTGTGCTTGTTGATAACTTTCTTGCTCTTCAATTCTGGTAGGTATCCTCTGATTTGTCTGTTAAAAAGTGTTCACACGGAGCAACTTTTGTTGTTTGATGAGGAGTTGAACGGTACTGGAGTAAAAACCTTTGTAGTTCTTGTCTCCAGTTCTTTCCTTCGATTTGGGCTGTTTTCAAAACTTTTCCAATTGGTTTCATAAGACTTTCTACGACTGCATTTCCCTGAGGCCATAGTGGTGTACTTGTTTTCCACTCTATGCCAAGAGTTTTAGTGTATACTTCAAACTCCCTCCCATTGAATGGAGGTCCATTGTCTGTTTTAATTCTTGCTGGTACTCCATGGGTAATAAAAATCTTATCCAGTTTTGGTATACATATTTTTGCTTCATGCAGTTGAGTTGACTATTTCAATCTCTGGGAATTTGGAATAGGTGTTGATTACAACTAGTAGGTATTGACCTGTTCTCGGTATTGGACCAGATAAATCGATTGCTATACTTGTCCATGGTGTATCTGCGGTTGATGTTATTTCCATTGGCTCGGGGTTGTTTACTGTTTCCCACAGCTTGACAGGCGATGCTTTTGTCGACCATTTCTTTTACTCTTTTATCCATATTTGGGTACCAGATTTTCCCCCGTAGCAAACTCTTGGATTTCTCGATTCCCTGATGACCAACATGAGCTAGTTGTGTTGCTTTCTCTTGTAATTTTGCTGGAATCACCAGTCTTGTGCTTTTCAACAGTATGTCTTCTACTGTATTAAAGGTTAACTTATCTGCACAAAGTCTACTTGGTTTCAGATCAGTGTCGTATTCATCCCATTTTCCCTCTTTCAAACGTTTCTTTACCTTAGTCAATACTGGATCAATACATGTCGCTTCCTTAATCTCCTCGAGTGTCATTGATTTGGGAACTGAATGATTAGTGACGTATTTCACATAGTCTTCAGCTGTTCTGGTTGCTGGTTGTTCATTTTGTGTCACAATTGGGTGTCTGTTCATATAATCAGCTTCATTCGATGATCCTTTGCGGTAAATTACTATGAAATTGAATGGTTGTAGTCGCACCATCCATCTCTCAATTCGAGCTGGCGGTTTGGATCTTGGGTTGTTGAATATCGATTCAAGTGCTTTATGATCGGTTATTAGGTCAAACTCTGATCCAATTAAGAACATTCCAAAGTGTTCGATACCCCATAGTAAACTGAGTCCTTCAATGTCTGTTTGAGAGTATCGTTTCTCCACTGGGCTGAGTGCTCTGCTTGCATATACGGAAAGTATTTTGTAATGTTGACTGTGGTTTTCTTTTTGAGCTAGGATTGCACTAATTCCATGAGGGGATCCATCCACTATCACTATAGACTTCGTTTCTTTATGTCGAAATATGCCATTACTGGTGCGCTCGTCAGTTTCTTCTTCAATTGTTCAAATGCTTTCTGGTGAGTGTGTTTCCATTGGAACACTGTGTTCTTCTTTGTTAGTTCTCTTAACGGTGTCGTGATTGTTGCGTAATCTGGAATGTACTCGTGACATGTGTTTGCCATTCCAAGAAAGCTTGAAATTTCTCCAGCGTTTTTAGGTGCCGGTACTTTTACCAAGTTGGCAATTCTTTCGGGGTTTGGTTTGGTCCCTTCTGCACTGAATACCAATCCATACAATGTGATTTATTTCTGTAGAAACTGACACTTTTCACCTTTCGCTTTCGGGTTTAACATTGCCAGGCGTCAAAGCAGTTCTCTAGAGCTTCGTCATCTAACTTCCTTGTTTTACCGTGTACGATAATGTCATCAATGTTTTTCACTCCTCTGATGTCGCTGAGGTTTTGTTGCAGCACGTTTTGGAAAATTTCGGCCGCACTGTTGGTACCATAATTCAATCCCTTGTACTGAAACAGACCTTCATGTGTAGAGAATGTTGTTATAAATCGACTTTCTGGGTGCAATTCAAGCTGATGATAGGCTTGCTTCAAATCAATCCTTGAAAAGAACTTTGCTCCATTCACTTCAGCTTTGAAGTCTTGCAATGTTGGCATGGTATGTCGTTCTCGTTCTATTGCCTGGTTTGCTTCTCTCATGTATACACATAGTCTTATACCCCCATCTTTCTTTGGCGTAACAAGTATTGGAGATATCCAAGGAGTCGGTTGATTGGCGACCTTCTCGATAATATCTTGCTCTTCCAATTTCTTTAGCTCTTTTGAGACTTCCTTTCTCATGTGGTACGGTATTCGTTTTTGAGGTTGCATGACAGGTTTTATATCGTCTGGAATGTGAAGATTAATTTGTTGATTGTTGAGTTTTCCTTCTCCCTTGAAAACTGTGCTATATTTGTTCAGAATGTCTTGAATATTTTGGTCGTTCGACTTGGTTTCGACCGGTTTTGTTTCAGGTTCTGTGGAGAATGTCCCGTCGTTGTTAACCTGTGTTTGTTGAATTTGTTTCAGTAAATTTCCTCCGTCGCCGTCAATGGCGTAGACTTGTGATACGGTATAACGCTGTGTAGATTCAAGTGTCGCTTGGAATTGTCCTTTCAGAGGCAGCGGTGTTTGAAAGCCATACGCGTAAATTTTTGTCGCACTCTTCTGCAATGGAACTTTTTGTTTTAATTTCCCGTACCCTGTATCCACCAGAAATGATACATTCTGTCCGTTTATCTTTACTAGTGTCGCTTGTGTTTTCTGGCTGTTTTCTTTCGAAACTACGTATATGTATATTCCTCGTCTGTGCTCTCTTGATCCGATTCGTTCGCCGATGTGTTAACAGCTCTCGCTTGTTGTTTCTTTTTGTTATATCGTGATTGATGTCCTTTGACAGGCGGAAGTGCATATTTCTTTTGTGATTTCTCTTTTTTATACACTTTGCTTGTGGATGGCTTTTCTCTTGATCGGCAAACTTTAGCGAAACGACCTTTGATTCCGCAGTAATTACAAGTGGAAGATTTCGCTGGACACGGTCGGTCTTCATGTGGGTAGCTGAATCCACAATAGTAACATTTTTGTTGAGTTGTCTTCGTTGCCGGTGGCTTGAGCCGAACTACAATCCTGGCGAAAATTAACTCGGACAGTCGCGTAAAACGAACTTAAGATTATGATTATGTTATATTAAGATTATGTTCAAATAACATCGCCCCCCACTCCCCCCGTTCAATGTTGGTTAGAAAATGAAATGCAAAGTATGTCCAGCGCAAATTTTTATCAACATTTGTGGAGCGGGGGGAATGATTTTCGGAAAGAAATTTGATATCAGATGTGATTTAAGGCAAGGTGTCCGAGTGATTTTGACCAGGATTGTAGTTTCAAATTTCCTTCCGTCGATTAGCAGTCTGCCAAAGAATATTTTGGATCTTTGAGCGCTCTCTTTCTTAATCTTGATGAAGTACCGTTTGTTACAATTTGCATCTTGATTTCGAAATCCGTATTAGTAAATTAACAATGTTTTGCCAGTCCTCTGAGACGCTTGTGAAATTCATCTATTGACTCTTCTTTCTTTTGCGTCGCTTGTCGACAAACGTATGTTTGATATATGATGTTTTTCTCAGGTTCGAAGTACGTTAACGCCTTCACTGCTGACTTAAAATATTTTTCTTCTTCCTCTTCTGGTAAGGTTTTGAAAATGTCATACACTTCACGATCAGCTTGGTACAGAAGTAGAGCTCGTTTTCGCGCGTCATGCATGCTTGATGTCTACGGGAAGTAAATATGTGCTAAATCTTTCAAACCATCGGGTCCATCTTGCGCTCGTATTTGTCGTATCACTGCGTGGTTCAAAAGCAGACATCTGTTGAATATTGTTTACAGCCATTTTTCTTTTTTTTTGTCTTATCCGTGTTTAATGCTCATTTTCTTCGCATCCTCGTCGCCATTGTAGAATAGACTGATTCTTTATTATATTAATCAACTCATGTACATAATTATGTAATCACCGGATATGACGTAGCTATTATACAAATATACTACAACTATACGACATAACACGGAACAGCACAGCACAGCAGAACCCAATCCAGCACAGCACGGCGCAGCAAAGCACAACACAGCACAACACAACACAACACAACACAACACAACACAACACAACACAACACAACACAACACAACACAACACAACACAACACAACACAACACAACACAACACAACACAACACAACACAACACAACACAACACAACACAACACAACACAACACAGCACAGCACAGCACAGCACAGCACAACACAACACAACACAACACAACACAGCACAGCACAGCACAGCACAGCACAACACAACACAACACAACACAACACAACACAACACAACACAACACAACACAACACAACTCAACTCAACTCACAACGCACAACGCACAACGCACAACGCACAACGCACAACGCACAACGCACAACGCACAACGCACAACGCACAACGCACAACGCACAACGCACAACGCACAACGCACAACGCACAACGCACAACGCACAACGCACAACGCACAACGCACAACGCACAACGCACAACGCACAACGCACAACGCACAACGCACAACGCACAACGCACAACGCACAACGCACAACGCACAACGCACAACGCACAACGCACAACACAACACACAACCACACAACACAACCACACAACACAGCAACACAATAACAACACAATAACAACACAATAACAACACAATAACAACACAATAACAACACAATAACAACACAATAACAACACAATAACAACACAATAACAACACAATAACAACACAACACAACACAATAACAACACAACACAACACAACACAACACAACACAACACAACACAACACAACACAACACAACACAACACAACACAACACAACACAACACAACACAACACAACACAACACAACACAACACAACACAACACAACACAACACAACACAACACAACACAACACAACACAACACAACACAACACAACACAACACAACACAACACAACACAACACAACACAGCACAACACAACACAACACAACACAACACAACACAACACAACACAACACAACACAACACAACACAACACAACACAACACAACACAAAACAAAAAAACAAAAAACAAAACAAAACACAACGCAAACCACAAATTACAAAACACACGAAACATAAAAAATCCTCCCTTTTATCCTTCAAGAAATTAGCTTATTTCATTTACCTTCTTCATCGGTCTTAAATGATACAGACACGCTCTGACCAACTCCATAAGTATTCCCTGCTGCAATGATCACGGTATGAGTTTTGTAAGGTTTCAGGTTATTGAATGTGTACTGATTACGGTCACCAAGTCGCGAGATATTTTGTTTCTGTCCGATGCCATAAGGAGTTAAGGAGACCAAGATATACGTTACTTGACTTTGTTGTTCATTTTGAGGCAATGACCAAGAAACACGAGCTGACCTTGCAGTTATTGCGTCAAGAACAACATTTTGAACTGGACCAGGATCAGGCAGTAGAACTAAGAAACAAAATGAACAATAAAACATTTTAAAAAAATACTGACAACACTAGCTGTTCATAAAGTTATAATAAACACTTTTCTAAAAAGAAACCTTATTGAATGTTCGTCAAACTCTTACCATGACCACATAACTCAACTCGAAAACAAAAACCTGAATCCTGTTTGGGAATAATCTTTAAATATCTTGCATCAACTATATCAAGCCTTGTAATCGAAGCTTGATAGGCATTGTGGTTTGCTGTAATCTGACAGATAGAAAGAAAGAAAATAATTTATATGTTAGAATGAATTCTTTCTTTGTTCTTCGAATCAAGAACGAGCCACTTCAAAAAAATCAAAAAAGATCAGCAGCAACAACGACGACAGCAACAGCAACGACGACAACAACCACCACAAGAGCAAAAACTACAGCAACAGGAAGAAGAAGAACAACAACAACAGCAACAGTAGCAAAAACTACAACAACAACAGCAACAACAACAACAACAACAACAACAACAACAACAACAACAACAACAACAACAACAACAACAACAACAAAAACTACAACAGCAGCAACAACAACAGCAAAATCTACAACAGCAGCAACAACAGCAGCAGCAGCAACAACAACAGCAAAAACTACAACAGCAGCAGCAACAACAGCAAAAACTACAACAGCAGCAGCAACAGCAAAATCTACAACAGCAGCAACAACAACAGCAAAATCTACAACAGCAGCAACAACAGCAGTAACAACAACAGCAGCAACAACAGCAAAAAATACAACAGCAGGAACAACAACAACAGCAGCAGCAACAACAACAACAACAACAACAACAACAACAACAACAACAGCAGCAACAACAACAGCAAAAACTACAACAGCAGCAGCAACAACAGCAAAAACTACAACAGCAGCAGCAACAGCCAAATCTACAACAGCAGCAACAACAACAGCAAAATCTACAACAGCAGCAACAACAGCAGTAACAACAACAGCAGCAACAACAGCAAAAAGTACAACAGCAGCAACAACAACAACAGCAGCAACAACAACAACAGCAGCAGCAGCAACAACAACAACAACAACAACAACAACAACAACAACAACAACAGCAGCAGCAGCAGCAACAACAGCAAAAAGTACAACATTAGCAGCAACAACAACAACAACAACAACAGCAGCAGCAGCAACAACAACAACAACAACAGCAGCAGCAGCAACAATAACAACAACAACAACAGCAGCAAAAACTACAATAGCAGCAGCAACAAAAGCATCAGCAGCAACAGCAGCAGCAACAACAGCAAAAACTACAACAGCGGCAACAACAAAAGCAGCAGCAACAACAGCAAAAACTACAACAGCAGCAACAACAGCAAAAACTACAACAGCGGCAACAACAACAACAACAACAACAACAACAGCAGCAGCAGCAGCAACAACAACAGCAGCAGCAGCAACAACAACAACAGCAGCAACAACAACAACAACAGCAAAAAGTACAACAGCAACAGCAACAGCAACACCAACAAGAACAAGAACAGCACCAACAAGTTAAACAAATCACATTAAACAATTTTCACTCGCTCATACCGTCTTCAAAGTACTTGAACCCAGCCCAGCCAAAGTGCGGCTGTATTGTAATGAATATGATTCCAGCCATTTTGTTTGCGCTTTGTCTCCAAATGTTGCAATGTATGATATGTAATATTCTCTTTGAAGATCAATCTGAAGATATTTTGATCCAGAGTTTGTCGGACACCAGCCAATGTTTGTCACTCTGGCTCTCCAGCCGTTTCCATGACTGGCAGAGAAGATGCTATTTGGATATTTTCCAGTGTCCTCTAATAATGGTTCTTTGCAAATTACACCTAGAGTTCAAAAAAGATTGTAAAGACATACTTGCGTTGTAAAAAACTGTATGGCGTTGTTTGTTTGTTTGTTTGTTTGTTTGTTCGTTCGTTCGTTCGTTCGTTCGTTCGTTCGTTCGTCCGTCCGTCCGTCCGTTCGTTCGTTCGTTCGTTCGTTCGTTCGTTCGTTCGTCTATGTGTCTGTCTGTTTGTCTGTAATAACATATAAGTATTTTAATATACATACATTGTACATACGGGATGTTCAATCTTAGAGTTAAGATGGAAGTAACAAGCTGAGCACAACAAGATGTATTAGTTGGTTGAGTGCCATAGCAATACAGGTCTCCTGACGCAAGGTTTACTCCAGCATTTATCGACCATCTCTTATAACCACTGCCGTTCTTTGTGTTAATGAATCCCAAATGATGACACAGTGCAACCTCCCTTTCTTCACTCCAGGTTTTATCGTTGGTTGGTATCCAGGTTGTGCCATCAAAGACTTCAATGTAGCCTCGGTTTGGAGCGTGAGACAGCCGAATCGTGGAGACTATAAAAATATTTCAAATATAATAAATATGCAAGATATCCATATATCAATTCAGTCAAATTCCGTGCTCATTATTGTCAAATTCCGTGCTCATTATAGTCAAATTCTGTGTCATGTCAAATTCCGTGCACATCCTCAAATTCCGTGCTCATTATAGTCAAATTCCATGCTCATCATAGCCAAACTTTTATTTTGTCAAACTTTATATTTATTTATTTTTTATTCGAGGGCCTTGGTTTGTCAGCGAAAGCTGCTATGTGTTTACCCTCTTTAAATAAAGTTGTTGTTTTTTATTGCATTGCATTGCATTGCATTGCATTGCATTGCATTGCATTGCATTGTATTGCATTGCATTGCATTGTATTGTATTGTATTGTATTGTATTGTATTGTATTGTATTGTATTGTATTTTATTGTATTGTATTGTATTGTATTGTAAATTCCGTGCTCATTATAGTCAAATTCCCTAATCATTATAGTCAAATTCCGTGTCGTGCCAAATTCTGTGCACATCATCAAACTCCGTGCTTGTTATAGTCAAATTCCGTGTCATGTCAAATTCTGTGCACATCATCAAATTTTGTGCTCATTATAGTCAGATTCCGTGGTCATTATCGTCAAATTCCGTGCTCACGATAGTCAAATTCCGTGTTCATTATATTTAAGTTCCCTTCTACAAAGTGCAATATCAAAATATTATCTTATAATATTCATTATTAATTATACAACTTGCCTGTTGTAATAGCAGTGCCTGATGTATCAACGCAGTTGTATTCCATATAAAGTTGCCTTGATGTATTTGGACATTGATTCAGTTTAAATAAATTACTGTCGGCAGTCATGTTACACGAGATCTTCCCATCACAATGAGCCTTGACAAAACATAAAGCAAACGTGCTACACTTGGTGTCATTGTTGTAGACAAATGGCTTTCCATCACTGAATTCTCCAAATTCTACTTTCACAACCTCCATCTTTTGTGAGGAAGCACAGTTGACATCAGTCATTGTACAATCTTTATCTGTCACTGATCCTAAATATTGTAAAAATAACATAAGTGTGAAGAAATTAGAAAAATAATAAAGAAATAGATAAAGAAATAGATAGATAGATAGGTTGATTTTAATTCCTCCAATTCTGAAGATATTTACAAAATTTTAAATGTAATATATATAAATAAGTACTTTAACAAATAAATAATTTAACAATTTACCTAACATAAGAAAATTAATTAATTTATTAATTATTAATTATTAATTATTAATTATTAAATTATTAATTAATATTAATTAATTAATTAATATAATTTCCGAATGTGCTTTAGTACAATTAAATTGAATTTATCAATTAATGTTGGATTTGCACTAGGAACAGGAATTTGTCCACTAATAATACTCTCATAGAGATCAACGTCATCTAGAGAATGAAGTTTTACTAGAATATCTACCGGAAGTTCGTCAGTGATTTCATCCCACATTTTGTTTCGCCAAGTGTTGAAATGTGTACACGACATAATAAAATGGTAGTTGATGTTCCACATTTGTGAGTTACAAAAAATACAACGAGGAATGATGTGACTATGTGTCCACAAGTTGAAGATTTCAGGTACGTTTCCGCAAATAATATTAACTAGCATAACTATTAACGATTTTTCAGAAGGATGTCTTTTGGCTAATTCCCACATATAGAGTGGTTTCAATTTGGTATGAATTTCCCTGTAAAAACCAAGTTCTTCTTTGTTTGTCATGCCGCTTTTCCATTTTTCGATCTCGTATTTTCTTATTTCATCATAGACAATTCTCTTCCAAATGTTTTTTGTTGGGAAGAACAGTTCGTCAGTATAAGTCGTTAAATAACTTATTAAATTGTATTTCTTTAGTATTCGGTGGGTGGGTGGGTGGTTGGTTGGTTGGTTGGTTGGGTGGGTGGGTGGGTGGGTGGGTGGATGGATGGATGGATGGATGGATGGATGGATGGATGGATGGATGGATGGATGGATGGATGGATGGATGGATGAATGAATGAATGAATGAATAAATAAATAAATAAATAAATAAATAAATAAACAAATAGATAGATAATTCAATCAGTCAATCAATCAATCAATCATACAATCAATCAATTAATGAATGAATCAATGAATTAATAAATAAATAAATAAATAAATAAATAAATAAATAAATAAATAAATAAATAAATAAATAAAAATACAAATAAATAATTAAATAAATAAATAGATAAATAGATAAATAAATAAATAAATAAATAAATAAATAAATAAGTAAGTAAATAAATAAATAAATAAAAAATAAACAAATGAATAAATAAATAGATATACAGTGTGTATCAAAAAAACCTGAACCCTTAGAAAACAACCTATTGTAGTAGTTTGAAAGCCCTGAGCACTTCGCTGAACCCACAGATGCGTAAAACACACGGTCTTATACACCTGGGAAATTAAGATAACTTCATGAAGTGTATGCATGGTGAAAGTATTTAAAAGCTTTTTCGTTTCGTTTAACTTATTGTGCTGATTAATTTATAACGCAGCGCTTGGGCCAACAAAATTATGTCCGTCACACTAAACCTTTTTTATTAATATCACATGTACCAACAATTAAATGATCAAGCGCCTTGTCCTTCAACGTGTCCCCCATTTCTCGCAACACAAAGCATGTTTCGCCTGTGCATATCGCGCATCGCATTTCTAATAACGTCGGGCTGCTGTCGTAAAGCATTAACCTCGTCGATTATTCTCTGGCGTAACACAGCGATATTCTGAGGTGGGGTGGAAAACACTTTACTCTTGAGATATCCCCACATAAAAAAGTCACATGGTGTTAAGTCCGGCGAGCGGGCTGGCCATTCCACATTATGTTGCAACCCTATGACGCGGTTATTTCCGAACACTTCGTTTAGGCGATCCCTAACTTGAATGAGTCGGTGCGTTGGGGCGCCATCTTGTGCCCACCAAAGATCGCGAAACAATCCATTCCAATACTGGTTTCCAAAATGCACAGCGAGTTGCGGGAAAACAAATTCATTTAACATTCGGAGATACGCAATGCCGTCCACATTTCGATCAAAAAAGTATGGCCTCAAAATCACACCATTCCCGCAGAGTCCTGCCCAGACAGTGAGTTTTCCACGAGAATCGTTCCTCTCGAAATTAAATGCAGGTGGATATCCCTTTGATGCATATTCACGTATATTATGGGAATTGACTTCTCCATTCATCGAAAATGCTGTTTCGTCTCCGATTACAAAATTTGCCAAAAAAATTTGATCTTGACAGTGTTGGATGAACCATTCCGAATAACGTAATCGACGTGGCAAGTCGTTTGCCAATAAGGCGTGTCACATGCACGATCATTCGATACGGGTGCCATCGTAGGTCAAGTCTTGTTATCCTGTTAAAGTGCCTCTATGGCCTGTGGGATCTTTACATATTTAAATAACTTAGGTTAAAAGAAAATGTTTCCCGAAAATTTTTCTCAAAAATATTAAATCCCCGCCCAGCTACAGCGCTCCAAAGTTGGCATCTCTGTAACTGTGACCGTGCCTGTTAGGGACCTGGTGCGAGTTTACTGTGTGACGTCACGGTCGGAACGGAACTTGCCTTGCAACCAAAATAAAAAGGACAGATAATCTTCGATCTGCGCGCAGTTTATGGAAATTATTTTGAAATAGAGACTTGCCATCAAGATTTTTAAACTGTATTCGTGGAGCGACTAATAATCTAAAGGTAAGTACATTCGATTATTTCTGTATTTTCATTAAATAGTGAGTTATAAATTGCAGTCTTTTGATGTTGTCATTGTTAAAATGGCGCATGTAACAATCATTTCCGAAACATGCAGTCAAAACTAACCCTGTAACTCAAAAATAAACATGTTTTGTGCTTTTTGGTAGCAATATTTGGAATCCCAAGTGGAATATCTACAAAACTGTCGGTAATTTTACATCAGTTTACTCGCCTATTTGACAAAAATGCTCATTGGTCTGACGAGTACGACATCATCGCCATTGTTATTGTCGAAGCTCGCAGCATAGAAAATCCAGAATATATTGTCTTCTGGATTATCTATGCTTGCAGTCAAGACTAACCTTTGCCTCAGAATCTTGTGTGCACAGTTTGCAAAACTGACTCTATTTGTAAACCAGCATAATATGTTACATATGTAATCTACTATAACCTAATGTCTACATGTATGTGCATGTACTGCATGTATGTGCATGTAATTTATTATTTGCTTCTTTAAGCCTTCTAATCCTTGACTATCAAACTGTTGAATAACTTTATCAAGAATTCTAGGTGTCCAGGAATGATCTTTGTAAACAGTCACTGACTTTGTTATCATGGGATCCTTGGCACAGTCTTTCTTTCTTTGTTGCAAGTAAACAACTCTTAAAGATTCTTCATCGCCTTTCACTAATGTCCAACCAAAAGGAAGACCAACGCTATTAATGGTGTTAACTAAGTCTTTAAGGATTTGTGGTTGGATAACTGTTTATAGGTGCAGCAAGTGGTTGACATCTGTTGTTGTGTCCAGTGCAATTGCTGTTGGTATTATTCAAATAAGCTTGTTCTGTCATTAAGTATTTCACCCATTGAAACTGGTACCAAGACAGGGGGACTGTCTCTGTCTGAAAAAGGATAAACATTAAAAGCAATTTCATTTAATGTACCAAAAATTGAATTTTTTTTATTGTCTGGATAGTCATCATTAAGGTATTATACTATACCTAGTAACATTGCTATAAAAGTAATAGTATAAACCAACTAGTGGACTATTGTGCACCTCATTGGCAGTGACTATCTACGAATAGAACTTTAGAATATGGATGCCATACATGTTCTGTATGTGTGTGAGTGTGTGTCTCTCTCTCTAAATATATATATATATATATACTAAACTGAACGAAGAGAATGGACAAGGATATTAACAATATAATGCAAGAAATTAAAGTTTGTATCTCCAAACCTGTCATTTAAAATATGAAGAAAAAGTTAGCAATCTTTTATGTATGAAGATATTTAACGATGTGTTTTGTCAATATCTATATGATAAAGCTTAAAATATAAGTCCACTAGTTGGTTTATACTATTACTTTATAGCAATGTTACTAGGTATAGTATAATACCTTAATGATGACTATCCAGACATTAAAAAAAATTCAATTTTGGTACATTAAATGAAATTGCTTTTAATGTTTATCCTTTTTCAGACAGAGACAGTCCCCCTGTCTTGGTACCAGTTTCAATGGGTGAAATACTTAATGACAGAACAAGCTTATTTGAATAATACCAACAACTGGACACAACAACAGATGTCAACCACTTGCTGCACCTATAAACACTTATCCAACCACAATTCCTTAAAGACTTAGTTAACACCATTAATAGCGTTGGTCTTCCTTTTGGTTGGACATTAGTGAAAGGTGATGAAGAATCTTTAAGAGTTGTTTACTTGCAACAAAGAAAGAAAGACTGTGCCAAGGATCCCATGATAACAAAGTCAGTGACTGTTTACAAAGATCATTCCTGGACACTTAGAATTCTTGATAAAGTTATTCAACAGTTTGATAGTCAAGGATTAGAAGGCTTAAAGCAGCCAATAATAAAATTGATATCGTATTAGTTAGATATACTGTACATGCACATACATGTAGACATTAGGTTATAGTAGATTACATATGTAACATATTATGCTGGTTTACAAATAGAGTCAGTTTTGCAAACTGTGCACACAAGATTCTGAAGCAAGGGTTAGTCTTGACTGCAAGCATAGACAATCCAGAAGACAATATATTCTGGATTTTCTATGCTGCGAGCTTCGACAATAACAATGGCGATGATGTCGTACTCGTCAGACCAATGAGCATTTTTGTCAAATAGGCGAGTAAACTGATGTAAAATTACCGACAGTTTTGTAGATATTCCACTTGGGATTCCAAATATTGCGACCAAAAAGCACAAAACATGTTTATTTTTGAGTTACAGGGTTAGTTTTGACTGCATGTTTCGGAAATGATTGTTACATGCGCCATTTTAACAATGACAACATCAAATAAGTCTGCAATTTAACTCACTATTTAATGAAAATACAGAAATAATCGAATGTACTTACCTTTAAATTATTAGTCGCTCCACGAATACAGTTTCGGCAAGTCTCTATTTCAAAATAATTTCCATAAACTGCGCGCAGATCGAAGATTATCTGTCCTTTTTATTTTGGTGGATTGTCTTATGGTCTGACTTCCGTTCCGACTGTGACGTATCTCTATCAATTAGAGCCCAGGCCCAAGACAAACGGTTAACTTTCAAAATCGCGCGATTTGGGCTGATTTGGCCAACTTCGGAGCGCTGTCAATGGGAGGGGATTTAATATTTTTGAGAAAAAATTTCGAGAAACATTTTCTTTTAACCTAAATTATTTAAATATGTAAAGACCCCACAGGCCATAGAGGCACTTTAAAGCCTGAAGACGAAATTCCAACAGGATTACGACGAGCACTCACATCTCGTGGATTTTGCTGGAGCAGAGCTCTAACAGCAGCAATATTTCCCGCAGATCGTGTGGTTCTTCGCCTGCCAGAATTGCCCTTGTTACGGTTAAGGCTAGTTCCTGTATTCAGATATTTCCTGGCGTTGCTCAAAACTGTATTTTTGACAGGAGGATTCCGACCAGGAAACCTTATTCGAAAAGCGTTTTGCACTGCGGCTATACTTTGAATCTGGGTATAAGTTACTACAATGAACACTCGTTGCTCTGTGGTCAGTTGAACCATTTTTAATCGAACTGATATGAATACATTTAACATATTTCTTTGCAGTTATGCTCCTTCATACGATTATAAGTTATCTTAATTTCCCAGGTGCATAAGACCGTGTGTTTTACGCATCTGTGGGTTCAGCGAAGTGCTTAGGGCTTTCAAACTACTACAATAGGTTGTTTTCTAAGGGTTCAGTTTTTTTGATACACACTGTATAAACAAATAAAGAAATAAGTAAGTAAATAAATAAATAAACAGAAAATAAATAAACAATTAAATAAATAGAGAAATAAATGAATCGATACTTCAATAATTAATAAATAAATTAAATAAATAAATAAATAAATAAATAAATAAATAAATAAATAAATAAATAAATAAATAAATAAATAAATAAATAAATAAATAAATAAATAAATAAATAAACAAAAAATAGATTAATTGATAAATATATATAAATAAATATATCAATAATAAATAAATAAATAAATAAATAAATAAATAGATAGATAAATACAAACAATTAATTTAATTAATTAACATTAATTATTAAACTTACCAAAGGTAAACTTTTGTAATTCTTGGTCACTGTCTGTCTGTCTGTCTGTCTGTCTGTCTGTCTGTCTGTCTGTCTCTGTGTCTGTGTGTGTGTCTGTGTCTGTGTCTGTGTCTGTCTGTCTGTTTGACAGAATATGGCAGATTTATACCACTTATAGCACAGTTAACTGGATAGAACTTCATTCGGTGTCGTGTAACATTATTGGCTTTTTTTACATGCATTTCTATCGCACATGCAATGCAATATTATTTTAATATTGACGTTCATTGCCAGGTCTATCACTGAGAGGCGTGCGATCGCACGCGAACGCCTTGGCACACGCCTGAAGAACATAAATTCAGGAATTTTTATTCAGAATTGTGGTGTATTATCCAGGCAAAAAAATCGGACGAGTGAGATTAGTGTTACGAGAGCGAATGCTTTGAGACGCATCACGGCAATGCCAGGTGCAAGTCGCATCCGTTGGTTCATACAATGCGTAAATGAGCTGCGTCATGAGAAGAAAGCAAAATTTACAAATGGTGTCTGCGAAAATGCGAAAATGCGAAACGGGAATAATTTGAAAACAATAACTGTAGATGGTGCGAAATGAATGCTGCTAGTGAGTTTTTAAGTCAGCTTGGTGTCCAGGCTATTTTTCGCTAAAAAAAGGACTAAAACTGTATCTGAGCGGCAACGACCAGAGTAGCGCTGATCTCAGCAACAACCTGACGACGATGTTGATGGCGGCGATCCTGTTATCGACGATTTGATTGCAGCGAGCTAAACTAGCTGTCAGACCATGTAAAAAAGTGTAGTACTGTGTAGGTAGTGTTTGTCATGAAAAATCAAAACACCATGACATAATTTCGTTTAATGATTTTGGAAGTTCACCACCTTTTACAGCGTTTTGATCTGTCATGTATTTTGGTCAGACAACCGAAAACGAATCATTGTTTTCTAAAACTCAGTCCAAATAAAACTACTGTATTAACCATAGCCTGTGTAGCTGGTGGTATTAGGGGTTCGGGCGGGGCGGTAGGCGGGCAACGCGAGATACAGCCGTCCGCTGGGTGAAGGAGAATTCTGATTAGTCAGAGTATTAATTTTTTTATTTCAGGAGTTATCATATAATAATAATAATAATAATAATAATAATAATAATAATAATAATAATAATAATAATAATAATAATAATAATAATAATAATAATAAACTTTATTTCAGTGTCAATGTATTTAGCTGTACTAGCTAATTGGGGACACTATTTAACTATTACAATTTAAAATTACATAAGAATTTATATAGTACAACATATATTACAGTATAACTACATTATTTACATCATAAAAAAAATTAATAATAAAATAATAAAATGTTTTTTTTTATTTTGAGCACAGTCCATAGTTCTTACATCCACTATCTAAAATACTCTCTAAATCTTTTTTCCTCATATATTGTTTCTAAAGGATTCTAAGCTTACGTTATCTCTGTCTTTTCCAACTTGGACCACAAATAAGGTCCAAAGTATCTCTGCATTGCGCAAGTCATAACGCTTCTCTTTTAGTTTAAACAATTCCGTTAAATGTGACGGAGATAGATTATTCTTTACCTTGTACATGAGCACTGCGATGTCCTGAAGACGTCTGTTGTATAAGGTAGGAAGTTTAGCTCGACCAAGTAGCTCACTGTATGTGAGAGAGTTAGTGTTAAATACTGCTCTTAGAGCTCTTTCCTGTATTCTTTCCAATTTCCTTCTTCCGACGCTTTACAGAAATTCCAGACAAGGTGACAATAGGTTAGATCATATTACAGACATAAGCGGACAAATATTATTGAATTATTTAAGCGCTATCGGCCGTCACGTCGTTTTGAAGAGTGAACAATGAATTGCAATTGGATATCTATTGCTTGGTAGAGATGCGATTGCAATTTTGCCAACTGGATTTTTGTTTTAGTATGATATTTACCGTGTATGCTTTGGCGAAGCATCAGTTGATGAAAATGTCTGGAATTATTAATAACAATCGAAATATAGTAAGTTAGATATATTGCCGAAACCGAGGCCGAAACAGAGAACGTAGGATTCTAACGTTTCCAGTGAAGGCCCTTCGTCAGAGAGAAAGAGAGAAGGGCTTCGCTCGAAACGTTCGCTGTTTCGGCAGTATATCTAACCTTTACCTTACTATATTTCGATTGTTGTTTCAACACTGCCTACGCAGCACGCTACTTTTATTTCACTATTTGGAATTATGTTCTGTACTCGTGGTCTCTCCCTTGAAGAGTATTTAATTATAAACGATCAAATCTCTTCTCTTGAATCGCTTACCTACACAGCAGTTTGAAAACAGCATGCTTCATGCATCACTATGATTAGCTCACGTTCTGATTGGTTCTCTCAAACAAACATATTCCGTGGGCGGAATTCAAAAACACATGGTGCTAACCTCAGCACACTGTGTTTTTTCTCAGTGATAGGCCTGTATTATTATATTACTGTATACAGTGTAAACATGCATATTATAATTTAAAATATGCTATTACTGTACTTACGTACCACATCACAGATAATCCTGGACATAAAAATCCCCTTTGTCCATGTAACATAATATTGATCAGTTTTTAAAACAATCCACCTTTTTAATTCTTTGAAAGTTTTCATGGCGATAATGTAACATAAATAAGTTTTGTGGAAACACCACGTAAAATATTTCTTTGCTAAGCTTTCGGCCTGTTGACTCAGGCCTTCATCAGAAGCTTGGAAGTATGACCATCGTGTTAAGTGGGAAGAGTCGTCACTCTTAGCCAGCGACAAGCAATACTTCACGCGAAGAATAAGGGAGTTTATTGAGATTGCAAAACATCGCAATATTTCTCAGGAAGGACAGCCATTAAACAGCACGTGGTGTGCCCTTTCGGAGAACATTCTTGATTTTGTTTTCTAATTAATAAAATTAACGTGATACGCCATTGTATTCTTACGTGATTTAATTGGTCAGTTGCTTAGTTTATAAATGACGTGAGCCAACAACTTGTTGTCATTGCTCTGACGAAGGCCTGAGTCAACAGGCCGAAAGCTTAGCAAAGAAATATGTTACGTGGTGTTTCCACGCGTGTCGCATGTTGCGACGTCACACGCATAATGAGTTATCGAAAAAGTTATATATCTTTGCTATTGTCAAATATAATCACTTAAAAATCTTTGTTCAGTGTTCTGGGCGAAATATACGCACGCGCTTCCCTCAAATTATTTTGGTTTGATAATGGCAAAGATATATAACTTCTTTTAATAACTCATTATGCACATGTGACGTTAACATGTTTAATTTGCATATCAAACAAACTGAAATATCTCCAGAACAAAGCGAGGAAACGAAAAACTGGAAAAGATGTTACTCTATTACTTTAAGTGTTCTTTCAAATAAGACAGACTTAAGAGGCTGTCTCTGTAAAAACCACCCACTCAATTTTGTGTAAAAAGTTATGTTGCCTAAAAATCTTGCAACTGATAGACTTTACTGAGGCCAAAACTAAAACATTTTTTTTTTTTTGTTCAAAATGATTTTCTGGCCGCGCTGGTACCCATTTAATCAATTTGTCCCGTCAGGCCCGTCGCAACGTCTCGAAAATAAAAAATTAGGCATTTTTCGTAGCGCTGTAAAATATTTGATTCGCATCATCTAGCAATGAATTTTATATCATTTTGTTCATAAACCTTTCTAGTTTTCCAACAGTTTAACAATTTTCCTCTTGATTAAGCTGGAAAGGCGAAATCAATCATAATATGACCCCTACTAACGGCCGTCGAAATAAAGCTGGAAATGGCCTTAATTCAGAAGCTAATTTTTAAAAGTTGGGACCTAGTTGATAACTCTAGCCTATACAAGCGAAAAGTGTGGTCCTTTATTGGCAAATGTATGCAGAGTCCACTGTACGATTCCAGTATTTCAAACGTTATGGCCGTTTGTATCAGCACATGTGCGCGAGCATTTGCGATTTTTCCGACTATGCGAAAGCGACGATCTCGAGTACATTTTGTCATAAATACAGCTTACCTGCTTCGCAACTCGGGCTTATTCCCAACTTCATTCATTTTTCAATCCCTCTGATGGCTCATTTCCATAACAAAACCAGTAAACTATATAGGCAGGCTGCCATCGCCTTTGCTTTATCGAGTCGCTATCTAGTTAGCGAACCAAAGCTCGAAATATAGGTTCATATCTGAATTTCTTTGAGGATCAGACAATAAACTATCCGCCTCTGGTATTTAGAAAGAAAATAGAGACTTGAGGGCCTAAAGTTCGGTGAAATCCCCATTTACCGTAGATCGCTGGAAGATTGAGTATTGTTGTTTACACCGAGATCAGTGTGAAACCGCTGGCCAGTTTAATCGCGGACAGCGCATAATTTTAATTATGAAAAATTAAAATTTTCATTAATACTCGGTGCTTTATCTCTTACTGGAATGAAATGGAATGCAAGTGCTTATTCGAGACTAGAGGGGAGTCAGTTTGTTCTGACTCTGATACCAGGTTGATAAAGATTTCTGACGGCAGGAGTAATATTGATGATCAATTGCAAGAATATGAGCTGATCCTCAATAGGTCGGGGTTGCCGCACGACCTTTCCTTAGATCAACTTGAGCAGCTATGGATCTGTAAGAAGCACAGAGATGACATGGGAAGAAACTGGCGGCCGCGTCGCACATGCCAGTACCCGCTGCATTCCGGCCGGAAAAAGCAACTCAAGACCAGAAATGCAGTTAACGCTGACATGTCAAGGGAAATTAACACTATCTACGGAAAGCATGTTCCAATAGGATCCCGTAAGTCTGATCTACTTTAAATACTAGAAGTTACTATCGCAAGTGAAGTGCTGCCTCAAATGGGACAAAAACCTTAAGCCTACTCCACAGGAAGATCTGTGCAGTCTGTGGCCAATGTGACACCCCCCTTGCACACTCCACCCAAGATTGCCCACTCCACCCGAGTTTGCCCACTCCACCCGAGTTTGCCCACTCCACCCGAGTTTGCCCACTTCGCCCAAGATTGCCCACTCCACCGAAGTTTGCCCACTACACACGAGTTTGGCCACATCACCCAAGATTACCCACTCCACCCAAGATTGCCCACTCCATCCAAGATTACCCACTCCACCCAAGATTGCCCACTCCATCCAAGTTTGCCCACTCCACCCGAGGTTACCCACTCCACCCGAGGTTGCCCACTCCACCCAGGATTGCCCTCTCCACCCAGGATTGCCCTCTCCACCCAAGATTGCCCACTCCACCCGAGTTTGCCCACTCCAGCCAAGATTGCCCACTCCACCCAAGATTTCCCACTCCACCCAAGTTTGCCCACTCCACCCGAGGTTGCCCACTCCACCCAAGTTTGCCCACTCCACCCGAGGTTGCCCACTTCACCCAAGTTTGCCCACTCCACCCAAGTTTGCCCATTCCACCCAAGTTTGCCCATTCCACCCAAAAAGAGCCCACAGAGTTGCCTGCGAAGGAGGCTGGAAAGTCCAAAAATTTAATATTAATTACAATCTGGATCCAAGTTAAAACACAAGGAACACAATTACATAAATCAATTGCCTTGCACCGATTGGGCGTGGTTGACCAGACACATGATACCTGATGGGCGAATGTACCCCCCCAGAAAATTTTGAATGACAGGAAATTTTCAAAATTAGATTGCCAGTAAGGAGATGATATTCACACATTTTCTGGTATTAGTTTACCCCAATATGAGGAATTTTGCTTTGGAGGCTATGTACAATACTTCCAGTCAAAATTTAATTTTTCAGTCACATGACGAGTTTCCCGTTGAGTACAGAACAAATACATATTTTTGCGGCGTTTTAAGGGTTTATTTTTTAATTATTTTTAATTTATTGCAAACGATCTCTAATCTATCTCACATTTAATCTCAAGCCATGGTTGGTCAAAATATTGGAGGAGGTGAACATCCGCAAAATGGAATATTGGGGGGACTGCAGCCTTGTAGCACACACACAGTTCCTACGCCCTTGGTACTGATGTGCACAGACTGGCTGGTTTTGTTTTCCCCAATTTCAATTTGCATTTGTTTGTTATCGCTTATTGCTTGTCTACTGTGCTTTTCAGCGATTTGTGTATCTTGCTGTAACCTACACAAAATTAAACTTGAGGAGAACAAAGCATGGATGCAAGGGCAAGAAAGTAATCAACAGGAGGAAGATCATGAGCCTACAAGGTGATTATGGCTACTTGATGTTTGCTTGTAAAAATAAAGACAACTCTCGTTACGCAACCACCTCGCTGTTGAGGAAAACGTTTATGCACAAATCTTAAGTTGGAAGTCTATTTTAACATATGATTAGAAAACTAGACATACCTTTTGTGAATGTTAATGGAACAAGAATGCTGTTCTCTAAGGGTATTCACTGTACAAGGGAGTATAATGCATGGAATATTACCTGGGCACCTATAAATTTCAAAACTTGTCAATAAGTTTATTTAACCTTGATAAAGAGTGAATAAATTAAAATCCCAACCAAAACTCCGATCAAGGTCTAGGATAAGACAGTACAATCAGTAAGGGGTCATAATTTTTGTTTTATCACTCCCACAGACTCGCCAAACGCATTGCAGCCATGAATCTCGCAGAAGTCACGTCAACCCCTGCCGTAACACCTGCAGCTAGACCGAATGCAGCATCCTACACAGCTGAATGGACTTCATGGTGCAGGTCCCAGCCGGACAGCCAGAGCTCTGAGGATGACGAGGTAGCTGAAAGCGCCGATGGGTCGGCAATGTCACTATTCAATGCTGCTATGGAGAAACTGAACCAAGTGGCAACCAATGCTTGTCAGGTCAGTCCCTTAACGTTCCAGCTGAAAACTACATGGAATGAGGCAACAGAGAATGCAAAAGAAGTGTGCATTGATAAGGCCACTGAAGCATGCAGTCTTGTGTGTGATGTCATAGCACCTGAGGCTGGACAGGAGCTGTTTCAGTCCTGTTTCACACCAGAATAAAGAGACAGACTACGCAGACCTTTTAAACCGCTAAATGCAGGCATATAGCAACGCCACAACGAGAAACGCAAAGACCCAGATTCTGAGCCTGTATGCATATCGAATATCCTGTGAAAAAGCTTCAGATGGTCCCATGAGCCGTACGCCAAGTTAAACCGAGTGGCAAATCAGACGTGCTAGAGCTCATGCAAGAGAGTGTGGTCCAGGCTCCTTAGTAGAAACATCGCCGTCTCATCGAGTTCGACTGCCACCAGCGAAACTTGACCATTTCTTAGACTTTGTTAACCGCCCCTACTTCTATCAAGATGTAGCGTTCGGTACGAGGAAACTGAGGCTCAACAGCGGCGAGAAGATCACAATGCCAAATGTCATTCGCAAAGTTACAAGGTCAACAATGGTCAGGCAGTACCTTCAGTTCTGCAAAGAAGAACAGTTCGAACCACTTATAAGCCGCGCAACTCTATTTCGCATTCTTGATGTAAGGGAAGCCTCTCAACAGAGATCCCTGAGTGGCTTGGACAACATAGCAACGGACGGGTCAGCAGGATTCCAGCGACTCTCCCGAATAGTGGACGAGCTTGATCAAATAGGGCTGGAGAAGAGCATGTCAGATGAATTGCGGAAATCCCTTCACAAAGGTAAGAGGTATTTCAAAGCTGAATACCAGAGTCACTGTCAGGATGATGAAAGCCAATGTCCCGACCACTGTCGTAAATTTGGTCTCAGCGATCCGAATGATCCAGATTTCCAAGAACATTGTGCACACCAACATATGCTTCGCTGCCCTCAATGTGATGACATCACTACCTGTTTGCAGAAGATGCATCAGATTGTCAAGGATAGCAAAACCTTGAGCTTTTACAGCAAGGAGCAACAAGATGACCTGTTGTACGACATCGAGAAAGCTTCAGGCGCCGTTGTCCAGTGGAAAGCTCACATAATGAGATCCGTGAATCAGGAATGCGCAAAGCAACATGTCCTCACAAAGCTTGACCAAAGCTCATGTCTTCTTGTAATGGACTGGGCCATGAAATTCCTGCAGCTGCGGTATAGGGAGAAACAGAGTGACTGGTATGGAAAAAGAGGGCTGAGTTGGCACATTAGTAGCATGATATCTCGAAGCCAGATTGACACAACTGAAGTCATCTCTTACGCGCACCTGTTTGACCAGTGTACTCAGGACTGGTATGCAGTCACTTCAATTCTTGAAGACCTTCTCAAGCAGATGAAAGCCAAGAACCCTCTGCTGCAGAAAGTCTATCTAAGGTCGGATGAAGCTGGTTGTTATCATAACAGCTGCTTGATAGCCGCTGTGAGAGACGTCGCAAGAAGGGCTGGCGTGACAATCCATAGTTATCATTACTCGGAGCCCCAGTCTGGAAAAGATATTTGTGATCGTATCCTCTGTCCAATGAAGTCCTCAATTCGTACTTACTGCAACGAAGGCCACAATGTTCTAACTGCTGTGAACATGAGAGATGCATTAACGCAACACCCAGTGAAGGGAACAACTGCTGCAGTCAGCGTTGTCAATGAGTCTGAGACGACCCTTTCTTTAAACAAGATAGAGGAATTCAGCAGCTTCCACAACTTCGAATATGAAGAGTCTGGTCTGAGAGTTTGGAAATGTTATGGTATCGGTAACGGGAAGTGCATTCCATATGACAGCATCTATATCAAGCACCAGGGTCCAACAATGCTCCAAACCATGGAATCTCAAGGGTTTTATGATCCTCCTGAGAAGCGTGAAGTCAAGTGTCGTTCAGAAGCCATCAAGAAAACTGAGAGTCCAACACCACTGTTTGAATGCTCCATGCTTGGATGTGTTGAGGCTTTTGAAACGTTTGCGCAGCTGGAGCTGCACTTGGACATCGGTGAGCATACTATCAGCAGGCTAAACCAGTATGATGAGATCAGAAGGGGCTGGGCACTCACATTTTCATCGATAGATACTATTTATCCCAAAAGCTGTTCGTCAAATTCCAGGGGCTCACAACTCTCTTCTGGGGACACTACTGCTAGTTCGCCTCCACAAAAGGGTTGGGCCCTGAGCAAACCAAGGAGCAACGTTAGATTTTCAACGAAGGTTAAAGAATACCTAACAGCACGGTTCACACTTGGAGAAAGAACTGGGCGCAAGGCTGATCCTGCCCAAGTTGCAGCAGACATGCGAAATGCCAAAAATGAATCTAACGAACGTTTGTTCACTAGAACAGAGTGGTTGACGAAGACCCAAGTCCAGGCCTTTTTCTCACGGCTGGCAGCAAAACGTCGCAAAGATCAGGGTATGATTGGGCTGTCAGTAGACCAGGATGAAGATGTTCAATGCTTGCAGGAGAATTCTGACAGACAAGATCTGGTAGACACGGTAAACAGGGAAATCGACGTCTCGCATCCCATCTGCTATGACACGTATGACCTCTGTGAACGTTACCATAGCAACACACTTCAAAAATTCAATGTGACAATGCTGAAGACCATCTGTAGCCACTTTGAGATCCCTGTAAAATCGAGAGATAAGAAGAAAGTTCTCATAGACAAACTTTCGGACATGATCAGTGAATGTGAGTGTGTTTCTCATTAGAACAATGTAAAGCAGTCCCATGAAACAGCAGTTGTTTAGTCTTGGCTCCAGCCTCCTCGCTATGTCATGTTCGTGAGGCTACCTAAACACAGCTATAGCTCGAAATATTTAGAGTTGAGTTCTGTCACCAACGTCACAGTAGTGAAAACATCATGTTTTTGTAAGATAAAATACCTGTCACATTACATTCTACGTGCTATATACACTAGCTGGAGAGACAATCAGTGGGAAATAATACTTAGTTCAAATGTATGATATTTTACTATCTGTTACATAGTATTGGCCAACTCTTTAGCTACTTAGGCCACCAGGAACAAAACGAAGTAGGCATAGAAATTACCGAAATTACAAGCTGTCTGCATGTATTGTCTGCATATACTATATGTTACCGTTGCTTATTTTTAAACAATTGAAACAACCCTAAAAACACTGATGATGTTTTATTATGATTTAATATTACCTGTCATTTTATGTTCACCAAGTAGCTGTCTCTAGCCAGTAGTTTAAAGGGGGTAATGGGGTATTTTCGTGCACCGTACTGGGGTAATTTAATTATTCGTTCTTCGTTAGTCATCTTTTTATTAAACGTTTTTCGATCCTGCCATGGATGGCATGCATCGTGCTTCTGGTGTATTTAGTATCTGTTTTCCGTTTTTCACAGTATTTTAAGTGTTTTATTTATCGTTACTGAACTTGCTGAACAACATATTCCATTATCTGTGTCTCTGACCTCTCAGAGTTGAATGTTCGCCAACGGATCTTAGTGAAAAATATAATTGCTATTTTACGTACTTCAAGACCTTTTATTTTCCATGCTTCACGATCACTGGATATTATTTCTCATTATTTCGACGGCCATTAGTAGTGGTCATAATATGATTGATTTCGCCTTTCCAGCTTAATCAAGAGGAAAATTGTTAAACTGTTGGAAAACTAGAAAGGTTTATGAGCAAAATGATATAAAATTTATTGCTAGATGATGCAAATCGAATATTTTACAGCGCTACGAAAAATGCCTAATTTTTTATTTTCGAGGCGTTGCGACGGGCCTGACGGGGCAAATTGATTAAATGGGTACCAGCGCGGCCAGAAAATCATTTTGAACAAAAAAAAAATTGTTTTAGTTTTGGCCTCGGTAAAGTCTTTCAGTTGCAAGATTTTTAGGCAACATTACTTTTTACACAAAATTGAGTGGGTGGTTTTTACAGAGACAGCCTCTTAATTTTCGTTTCATATGCACTTTAAAGTGCCTATGAAACGAAATTTCACTTCAGTTTTTTAAGATTGTATTTGGAAGAAAACCTAAGATGATGTAAAATGGCTTTTACATGCCTTTCAAATCTTATCCCATTCTTGAATTATTGGCTATGCAATTTGAGCAATGACGTCACACGTTGTATGTGGGAGACAACGGGAAATCAGTCCTATCTTTGCATTGGTTTAACTACAAGAAACTACACATTGCAGATGTAATCAGACCATACCCCAAGGAAAATTTCCAGCATTTGATTCAGTTTAGTCAAATCAATCCAACTAGATATGACTGATTTTCCGTTTTCTCCCACATACGAGTGACGTCATTGCTCAAAATGCATAGCCAATAACTCAAGAAAGGAATAAGATTTGAAAGGCGTGTAAAAGCCATGTTTCATTATCTTAGATGTTCTTCTAAATACAATCTTTAAAAACTGAAGTGAAATTTCGTTTCATAGGCACTTAAAGTTTAATATAGTTAATAATATACATGACAAAATTACTGCATCGTGATTGGTCGAGAGGAGTGCAATTTCAATGTAATACAGTGCAGAAAAGGTGTAAAGTCCTAATCAAACGAGAACGCAAGTCATCGCAAGTTGGCAGTCAAATTAACAAAATAAAGGCTTCATAAGTGTTTTAAACAAGTTTTAACTTAAATTTGTCACGGTACATTAGGGAAACTATTCAAAGCGGCTGGCTGAGATAGCGTGACTGCTAACTTGCGATGACTTGCGTTCTCGTTTGATTAGGGCTTAACACAGTGCAAATTTCAATGAGTATTAACCATTCTGATTGGCTAATAAACAACCGGAAACTACTGGAAAGCCAATGAAATGCTTATGCGGATTTTGAAGGTAGTTTTTCCTCACGAGAAAATCCAATATGGCGACCAAAACATACAGTTGTCGAAGAACATTTCGATGAAATACAGAGTGAATTTTGCTTTAATATTGTCATTAAAGTTCCTGCAAGAAGACTAGAAGAGGTTAGATGCTATGAGTAAAACGTTTTACGTATTTAGTGAACAAAGCGAAGCAGTTTTTAACCATTTATGCTTCGAGAAGTGGAGCAATGAGTGGTATGTAAACTTTGTAGCCGGAAGAACATTTGTCTAACATTTCATATATATTATTAATAAGTAATAGCATACTCCTTCGGACTCGTGCAATTTTGATAGTCTTTGAAAAACTCACTCGTGCATGTTTTTTTTCCAAATTGCACTCGAAGCCATGCTATTACCTATACAAATAGCTACAAATATACAACTGACAATAATTCAACAAGAATAATATATACACAAAATTTCTGTCAGAAATATAGAATTGACAAAACTACAAGATGTACAAACCTCAAAACCAGGACGCTCTAATCCATCAAAATAAATCATCCATGCCTTCATTTCTGTGGCAACAATCCTTCCTTTTCAGAGTTCCATAGCCTTCCTAAAACCATTAGAGTCCTCAAGTCCGAATTAACGCTTCGCAAATCGAAACGTGCGAAGCAATTATGACATTACCAGAAATGTAGGACATTTTGCGGCTGCGTTCGGGCAGCGGCTAATCGCTTCATAATAGCATTCAATCTCATATTGATATGTTGCGTAATATGTACAATATTCGCAATATATTGATAATATTGGCTCTGTTATTGAAAGGAAATGGTCTGGGAACTAATTTTGCTTCGTGTGCTGTCTTGTGAACAAGAAACATGGCTGCTTCGCGAGAGTTCAGCGAGTATAAGTCTTTTAATGGTCGTTTTGTCTATATCTGAAACCGAAGACCTTCGTCTTAAATACCACCCTCGGACCGCTCAAAAGCGTTCGAAAAGCATGATATTCAAAGGCTTCTGGAACCATGTAGACGTGAAGTAACCAAGATTTTGACGAGCTTTATGGATATTTCGAACCTTGCCGAATACATCTCGAGCTCCGAACCTTGCATCGTCCCCAAGGGTAATAGTATATTCCATCGATTTTTCAAACATTGCTATGGTTTACCATGCAGAATGTGTCGAATCGGCAGCATAAATACACCAATTTCGGGAACCTACTACACCTCAAGGTCAGTGAATATTTTTTCGTTTTAACTCTATACTACAAGTAGGGTAATTTTTGATTTTTAACACGGTACAGTGTAATCCCTTGTGCGATTTCGCCGCCATGTTTGAGTTATTTCAAACCACGAGACGCCATCTTGTCCCAAATTTCTGGTTATGAAAATTTCTGAAAACTGCGAAGCAGCAGTTCTAAAAATATTGCGAAGCTCAATTTTGAAAAATGACTAAGTAACGTAGTATCGTCTCACCAGATGAATAAATACGAGATTTTTCCCTTCGATTTATAGTCCATTATATATTTTTTATATTTCAGGATAGCAAAGCAGATGGTGAAGGAAGGCTGGATGTGGTTGGAGTGAACTGCTTGAAGGATGAGAGTGGAAATATAGTTGTAAAGCCGGAGATGATGAAGAAGAGATGGAGGGAGTATATGGAGCGGCTATTGAATGTAGAGAATGATTGGGATGGAATTATAGAATGTGGGGGTAGTTGAAGGACCAAAAGAGCATATCACAGAGATGGAAGTAGAGAAGGCGATAGGGCAGATGAAAAGTGGGAAGGCAGGTGGTCCGACGGAACTGGTGGGTGAGATTATCCGTGCAGCTGGTCAGGTAGGGGTGAAGAAGATGACGGAGATTTGTACAGTGCTGTAAAAGTTACAGTTTACAGTTACATTGTTAGAAAAGTAACTAGTTACCGTTGTGAAATTCATGAATACTTAATGAGGTTAAGAACGAATCCTAACGCGGCATTCAAGTCACATGACTAACATAATAAATCTCAATAAAGGTCGAGTATCTAAAAGCATGGGGAGGGCTTGAAAAGTAACAGGGAAAACATGGGGTTAGTGAATAGAATTAAAAGAACACAAACGCGAGTACAATAACAATGATGTAGTTTTCGAGCTAATTAATTCATTAACTTCCATACAGATTTCTTACTGAGCTAATTAATTCATTAACTTTGATGCAGATTTCACACTCAAACCTCCCGCGACTGCAAGAAAATAATACACACTTACAACAATTTAAAGCAAATATCTAGCAAGCAAGAGTTACTTCTTCACAACAAACTTAATCTTACAGTTGTTAAACACTGGATTTGTCCAAAATTGATTGATCCACCACAATCAGTCTGGCGATCACGTTCAGGTATAGCAATATTGCCTACTACATCATCTCGTATATGGTTTCGCTAAATAAACTATCAACCAGGTTCTCAGGTTCAGGAATATTGGCTAGTACATCATCTGATATGCAGGTGTCGCCAAATAAACAATCAGCCAGTTTCTCAGGTTCAGGTATAGGAATATTGGCTAGCACATCATCTGATATGGTGTCGCCAAATAAAATATCAGCCAGGTTCTCATGTTCAGGTATAGGAATATTGGCTAGTACATCATCTGGTATCGTTTCCTCAAATAAACCACTAATCGGCAAGTCCTTCTTCTGACGAGTATCAATGCTTGGCCCTAAAACTTCACTCACCATATCGAGCTGATATATACTCGCCTTCTGATAGGAAAAGAGGGCATTCGATCTGTGGCCTGTCCGTTCGCGGGCCAGCTTCTCCTCGACCGAATTCTGGAATAATCTGCTGGCACATGTTATCCGCAAACTATGAGCCGTTTTTCTTTCCAAACCAGCCTGTTTAAAGTGCATACACCTGTTGCACTACTTTCGTATGCAAGCTTCCCACTCCTATGTGGTCGTAAATACAAACTAGCAATTGATTTTGCATGAATTGCCACTTTGCTCAAATACAACGAATACGTAGACAGCAAACAAGGAGAATGTATTTCTCTAATTTCGTGGTACTTATGTTTCACATAACGAGGTTTTTTTGTCAGGTCGTTCAATCCACCGTGAAACGTTTTTGAAAGACTTTCATCGAAAATAATGAAATTATCTTGGATAATTATATTACATTTTCTAAGCAATCTATGCTCACCAGCCCGCAGACCAAAAATTTTCCCGTTATAAAAATAAATCGTACAAAGTAACGACTCAGCTGTTGCGGCTCCTAATAGTCCTTTCTCCAGGACTAGGAGTAGAGTCTCCTCTTCGGCTGTAATTTCTTTGCCGATCCTCTTTCTTCGATGCTACCGCGATGGCCACTTTTTTCTTCATCTCTGCATCTAATGTTTTACGAAATAAAGCAAACCTGAAATCCAAGCAACAATTAACATTCATAACTTTACGCACGTTCTAGTTGCCCCGTCCTCAACAGTGACGTTTATTCAAAGTCACTATTGATAGAAATTCACAAAATTATTCAATCCCTACCTACTCACCTTCTCTCTCTTTCGCCAAAATATTGGACTCCATTCTCTCCCTTTAAGTCCAGTAAATGGCGATTGATTCCACATATGAGCAAGTACAAACTTTTCGGCGGGTACCGTTCGCCATTCTGCTTCGCAACTTCGGTAATGAAACTTACAACACCAGAAGTTTATCGTAATTACCATGATCGACTCGGATTCTTTTGTTCTCCGGAGGGAATGTAAACCTCGTATTTCCTTCATTGCTCATGCAAGAGGGAAATTTATTCTAATTTTCCGTGCATGTTGATGAGGGAAAATTATAAGACAAAGAAATCCTTTGTCTTCTAATTTTCCCGTGCATGTTGATGAGGGAAAATTAGAAGACAAAGAAAATCCTTTGTCTTCTTCTAAATTTCCCGCTTGCATATTTTCCTCATCAACATGCCACGGGAAAATTAGATGCAACTTCTATGATCAACCGTGTAAATTTCCTGTTGGGTAAGTTTCTCAAAGTTTTTCCGATTATAATATTACAAACTAATAACATGACTTGAGGGAAATTAGCGATTAAATTTCCCCTTTGCCTTGGGAAGATTTGTAAAAATCCCTCGGCGGCGGGGAAATTTAATCGCTAATTTCCTTCAAGTCATGTTATTACTTATAAGAACAGTTAAATCCTGTACATTAGCTAAAACCACTCCCTCAAAGCCAACAGTCTCTTGTAATGCTCACTTGTTTGAGCGATCGACTGATGCCATACTTCAAAAACCTTCAATGCCCATTTGGTATCATAGACATGTTTTTCTGGTGGTGCTTCAAGTAACAATTTCCTTCTCTCTGCAGTTTTTGCCGCACGAAAACGTGTGCATTGACATGTAACTGCAACCACGTTAACTTTAAAATGCAATAAACGAGTGCATAACTTGTTAAATTAGAACATCGCTAATAATACCAAGGGGAAAATAACTCTCTACATACGTAATTATTCATTATAGTACTTGTCGTGAACAGTTTCAATAATCCATTATTCATTTCACAAGTAAGATAAAATACTTTTATCTATTACATAAAAGTTACAATGAAAAGAAAGTAACTAGTTACAGTTACAAAGTTACAAGAAAGAATTACATCCTCAACTGAATATCAGTAACTATAGTCACATTTTAGAACCAAATATTGCAACTATTTACAGTTCTTTAAAAAAGTAATTTATTATAGTTACTTCTTCAAAAAGTAACTAGTTATAGTTACAGTTACTTTCTAGGTGATCCAATGGAGTGTGGGGCACATCGGGCAATAAAGCTGTTAAAACATGTGATGAAGGTACTGTATTGGAGAGGGTTCTGGAGAAAAGGTTGAGATGAAAGTAAATATTGATGGCAAGCAGTTTGGATTTATGCCAGGGCAGGGGACGACGGATGCGATCTTTGTGGAGAAGTTTATGGAAAAAAAGAGAGCATTGTATTATGCATTTGTGGATATGGAGAAAGCATTTGATAGGATACCGAGAGGGTTGAAGAATGGTTGGTGAAAGCAGTGATGACAATGTATGAAAAAGCGAGAACAATGGTGAAAACGAAGCATGCATGGAAACAGTGAAGAGCTGAGTTTGAGGTGAAGGTTGGGGTACATCAGGGGTCGGTTTTGAGCCCATTATTGTTCGTGGTTGTGATGGAGGCGCTGACACAAGAAATTGAGAGGAACAAGTCTGCGTGGGAGAGCATTGACCAATTTGGTCTTCTGGTGCTGAGAAGCATTGAGAGAACTTAAGGAGAAGTGCCTGCGGGGGAGAGAGTTCGTGGAGGCGAAAGGGTTGGATGAGTGAGACATTAAGGGGTAAAACAAAGGTGAATGGTGTCACCGAGAATTGTGTTGTTGTGGAAAGGTTGGGGAAGTTGCCATGTTACTGTATGTGGAAAGGGTACTGGGATTAATTCCTGTTCGATGTACGGGTTTGCTGTGGTTGGGTACACAAGCGCTGCTCAGGTGTGAAGGGCTCGCTGGCTAGAGTTGAGGTTACGTTGTATGCAAGGTGTGTGAAATGAAAGAGCAGTGTGATGGGGAGGATAGTGACGTAGATGAGAGCATGGATCTGGAAAATGGGGGTACATTTACGAGAATGTTAGAAAGTTTTGTTACCTGGGGGATATGCTAAAAATGTATTGGGGGGGGGGGATCTTTAAGTTGAAAAAAGAAATTATAGTTAAACTATCTTAAAAAGGTGAACAGTTATGGACGTGTGTGAGGAGTGCTATGGTGTATGGAGTGTGGGAATGGATAAAAGTGAGTGTGAGATGGTACAGATGGAGTGGAGCTGAGGAAAGATGTGTGTAAAAGAGTGGTTGGAAGGAAGAGCTGATGAAGCATGTCGCTCAAGTGAAGGTAAAGGCCAAAAAAAAAGATGAGAGAGTGTTGAAAAGAGCATTTTTCAAAACTTAAAAATTTTTAAAAAACGTTATAAAATAAAACACTAATGGATGAAGATATAACACAGTATTAGATAAAAAACCACTGATTTTGTGGTATTTTATGAAAAAAAAGTGTTTATGTTTGTGGATATGAGAAAGCATTTTATAAGATCGAGATTTAAAAATTGGTGAAAGCAGTGATGACAATGTAGAAATACAGCGAGAAAATATAAAAAGCATATAAACTAGTGAAGTCATGAGTTTAGATAAAAAAAAAATTAAATATCATCGTTTTAGATTATTGTATGTTTTGATGGAGTATAAAAACCACAGAAATTAGTAAGATCTTGATGAATGGTCTTGATGGCTGAGAGCATTTAGGAACTCTAAAAGGAGGAAAGTGCTGCGGTGGAAAGAGTTTCGTGGAGGCAAAGGTTTTGAAAAGTGAACATTGGTAAAACTAAAAGGTGTATGGGTGTCACCGAGAATTGTGGTGATGTTATGAAAGGTTGGGAAGTTGCCTATGTACTGTATGTGGAAAAGGGTACTGGGAATAATTTCTGTTCGATGTACGGTTGCAGTGGATGGGTACACAAGCGCTGCTCATGGTGTGGAAGGGCTCGCTGTCTAGAGTTGAGGATAACGTTTTTAGTGCAAGGTGTGATGAAAGAGCAGGTGATGGGGAGGATAGTACGTAGATGAGAGCATGGGATCTGGAAAATGGGGTACATTTAGAGAATGTTAGAAAAGTTTTGTTACCTGGGGATATGCTAAGTGGGGGTTGGAGGAGCGAATTTCGGACTTCTGTGCCGAGGAGTGCGTTGTGCGTGGGGGGGATAGTTAAAGAGTTTGTCTGGGATAAATCTTGACAAGGGGAGAAAGTGTCATTAAAGGCTAAACAGGGGAAGCTTGTATGTGACGTTGTATTTTCTTTGTGTGAGGAGTTGCTAAGGTGGTGTTTGGGAAAGTGAGAACATCGGGCCAATGACTGCAAGCAGCAGGGGGGGAGATTGGAGCGACAGAGTATGAGGATGGTGCGGTGCGATGATTTGTTGGTCTATCGCTAAAGGATAGGATAGGTGCCGAGTGTTGGAGCTGATGGGGATAAGAGTGGTTGGGACATGTGCTGCGGGAAGGGTACGAAGGGTGACTGGCGTGAAAAGAAAGCATGGTCCGCTCAAGGTGATAAGGTACAAGAGGACGAGGAAGGCCAAAAAGGAAAGGGATATGAGAGAGTGTGGGTTGAAAAGGGAGGATGCTCCGGAGAGAGAGAAGTGGAGGAAACTGCTGTGGGGAGCCATCGGCCAACCCCTGCGTAAGCGGGGGAAATGGCCGTAAAACGATTGTTGTTGTTGTATTAGACGTTGTTTTTCAAAATCAGTGCGTGCCAATGAACTTACCAAATGGATCGTTTTAGAAATTATTAAAAACATTCGCAGTACGTGTTTTATCAGATATAAAACACTCGACTATTGCCTCGTGTCTATCTATATATCTGATAAAACACGGCTGCTCATGTTTTATGTAATATTTAAAACACGTGATGCGAGTGTTTTGAATGGCTTCAAAAACGATTCGTAATTGGATGTTATGATCATTAGTATTCTTTACATAAAATTGTGTGTTCATTAGTATTCTTTATATAAAATTGTATGTTCATTAGTATTCCTTATATAAAATTGTATGTTCATTAGTATTCTTTCTGACGTCAAGAAGTTTTATCAGGTACTAAAACCACGGACATAGCACTGATTTCCTTTGTGTTTTCCTCGTGAATTATTAATGAGTTTTTGAAATATATATATATACGTGTATATATATATATATTTCTAGTCAACCCGTCCCTGAGTTTAAATAAAGATAAAAAGACAGTATTTGCGACGGAAAAAGCATCGTTTCCTTCCAGTTTATAAACTAGAAGTAAATAAAACTTACCCAGTTCATCGCCGTGGCCCATAATAATGATAGTGATGATAATGATGATGACGCTGATAATGATGATGATAATGATGATGTTAATGTAAATATTAATGATGATGATGATAATAATAATGATGATGATAGTAATGATGATAATGATGATGTTAATGTAAATATTAATGATAATGATGATGATAATGATGATGAGAATGATGATGATAGTAATGATGATGATAATGATAATGATTATGATGATAATGATGATAATAATGATAATGATAATGATGATAATGATAGTGATGATAATGATGACGCTGATAATGATGATGATGATAATGATAGTAATGGTGATGATAATGATGATGATAATGATGACGCTGATAATGATAATGACAATGATGATAGTAATGATGATGACGCTGATAATGATAATGATAGTAATGATGATGATAATGACGATGTTAATGATAATGATGACGATGATAATGATGATAATAATGATAATGATAACGATGATAATAGTAATGATGATGATGATAATAGTGATGATGATAACGATGATGATAATGAAGATGATAATGATGATGATGATGATGATGATGATAATGATGATGATGAAAAAAATAATAATAATGATGATGTTGATGATGATGATAATAATGATGATAATATTGATAAGGATGATAATGATAATAATTGACATGATAATGATAATAATGATGATAATGATGATGATGATAATGATAATGATGATAATGATAACGATGATGATAATAATAATAATGATGATGATGATAATGATGATAACGATGATGATAATAATGATAATGATGATGATGATGATGATGTTGATGATAATGATGATGATAATAATAATGATAATGATGATGTTGATGATGATGATAATGATGATAATATTGATAAGGATGATAATGATAATAATTGATATGATAATGATAATGATATAAATAAACCCAGTTCATCGCCGTGGCCCATTCGAGACATAGTGAAGAGAAGTAGAGGAGATAAAATGTGAGAAGTACTTCTTTTTAAACCATCTTGGATTTGACTTTCATAACCGCCCCCGGAATACTTAGGAGGATTATAGTAACAACGGGGGTGTCTCTCCGAGAGTTTGGTTTATGAAAACGCTATTATAGATAGTGATGATGTTGATGATAATAATGATAGTGATAATAATGATGATGACGCTGATAATGATGATAGTAATGATGATGATAATAATAATGATGATGATAGTAATGATGATAATGATGATGTTAATGTAAATATTAATATTATAGATATTATAGATAGTGACGGCTATTATAGATAGTGACGATGTTGATGATAATAATGATAGTGATGATAATGATGATGATGCTGATAATGATAGTAATGATGATGATAATGATGATGTTAATGTAAATATTAATGATGATGATGGTAATAATAATGATGATGGTAATAATAATGATGATAGTAATGATGATAATGATGATGTTAATATAAATATTAATGATAATGATGATGATGATGATGAGAATGATGATGATAGTAATGATGATGATAATGATAATGATGATTATGATGATAATGATGATGATAATGATAATGATGACAATGATGATTGATGATAATGATGATGATAATAATGATGATAATGATAGTGATGATAATGATGACGCTGATAATGATGATGATGATAATGATAATGATGATGACGTTGATAATGATGCTGATAATGATGATGATGATAATGATGATAATGATAGTAATGGAGATGATAATGATGATGATAATGATGACGCTGATAATGATAATGGTAATGATAGTAATGATGATGATAATAATGACGCTGATAATGATGATAGTAATGATGAAGATAATGACGATGTTAATGATAATGATGATGATGATAATAATGATAATGATGATGATAATAATGATGATAATGATAATGATGATGATGATGATAATGATAATGATGATAATGATAATAATGATAATGATGATAATGATGATGATGATAATGATGATAATAATAATAATAATAATAATAATAATAATAATAATGATGATAATGATGATGATAATGATACTGATGATAATGATGATAATGATGATAATGATGATGATGATAACGATGATGATAATAATAATGATGATGATGATAACGATGATAACGATGATGATAATAATGATGATAATGATGATGATGATGATGATGATGATGATAATGATAATGATGATGATAATAATAATGATAATGATGATGTTGATGATGATGATAATGATGATAATATTGATAAGGATGATAATGATAATGATGATAATGATAACGATGATGATAATAATAATAATGATGATGATGATAATAATGATAATGATGATGATCATAATGATAATGATGATGATGATGATGATAATGATGATGATAATAATAATGATAATGATGATGTTGATGATGATGATAATAATGATAATATTGATAAGGATGATAATGATAATAATTGATATGATAATGATAATGATATAAATAAACCCAGTTCATCGCCGTGGCCCATTCGAGACATAGTGAAAAGAAGTAGAGGAGATAAAATGCGAGGGAAGTACTTCTTTTTAAACCATCTTGGATTTGACTTTCATAACCGCCCCCCGGAATACTTAGGAGGATTATAGTAACAACGGGGGGTGTCTCTCCGAGAGTTTGGTTTATGAAAGGGCTATTATAAATAGTGACGATGTTGATGATAATAATGAGTGATGATAATGATGATGACGCTGATAATGATGATAGTAATGATGATGATAATGATGATGTTAATGTAAATATTAATGATGATGATGGTGATAATAATGATAACGATGATAGTAATGATGATAGTAATGATGATAGTAATGATGATAATGATGATGTTAATGTAAATATTCATGATAATGATGATGAGAATGATGATGAGAATGATGATGATAGTAATGGTAATGATGATGATAATGATAATGATGATGATGATGATGATAATAATGATAATGATGATAATGATGATAATAATGATGATAATGATAGTGATGATCATGACGCTGATAATGATGATAATGATGATGATGATGATAATGATAATGATGATGATAATGATGATGATAATGATAGTAATGGTGATGATAATGATGATGATAATGATGACGCTGATAATGATAATGATAGTAATGATGATGATAATGACGATGTTAATGATAATGATGATGATGATGATGATAATGATGATGATAATAATGATGATGATAATAATGATGATAATGATAATGATGATGATGATAATGAGAATGATGATAATGATGATAATAATGATAATGATGATAATGATAATGATGATGATAATAATGATGATGATGATGATGATAATGATAGTAATGATGATAATGATGATGATGATAATGATGATAATGATAACGATGATAATAGTAATGATGATGATGATAATAGTGATGATGATAACGATGATGATAATGATAATGATGATGATAATGATAATGATAGTAATGATGATGATAATGACGATGTTAATGATAATGATGATGATAATGATAGTAATGGTGATGATAATGATGATGATAATGATGACGCTGATAATGATAATGATAGTAATGATGACGATAATGACGATGTTAATGATAATGATGATGATGATGATGATGATAATGATAACGATGATGATAATAATAATGATGATGATAATAATGATGATGATAACGATGATGATAATAATGATGATAATGATGATGATAATGATAATGATAATGATAAAGGAAATTACAAATTTTAAATGCCTCTCTTTTACCATTTTACGAGTTTTTCCAAATTACATAAACTTAATTTAAATTAGAAAATTTTTCATTTTTTCCCAGAAAATCATGAAAAATTTGCTCATATTTCTCTGAGGATGGTTCTGTAATTAATTTATATTGCCAATTCCCTTTAAATATAAAAAAAACAAAAACACAACGCCCGCTCAGGAAGCTAATCAAATTATAGCAATGTCTTTATACGATTCAAGTCGCTCTCTGTTGATAAAAAAGAATTTAAGAATCTTAGGGCTTGTTAAAAACATTTGCACCACTAGTGGCTAGCTTAAATATCAAATTGAAAACCTCAAATGTAATTGAACGTTATTCAATGCTTCCTTAATATAAATCTAATAAAAAAGTTAATGTTCGCTAATGACTATTTCTAAACTAATCTATTTCTCAAATTCATTGTCAGAATATACTTCTGTTATAAGAAGCGACAACTCATGTGTCTCGATTATTTACATGTCTTTGGTTTCCGCAGACTCCAACGATCCTTTGTGAAGTCTTAGGTTGCCAATTTCCAATGGTCTGGACGTACTGTGGATAAACTCTTTCTTAAATGCTATGAAAAGGAACTGTGGTTACTGTTGGTCGATATTCTCCTGGAAAGATCTGCCTTGTTGCTTCTCCTTGGTTTCCGTAGACTCCAACGATCCTTTGTGAAGTCTTAGGTTGCCAATTTCCAATGGTCTGGACGTACTGTGGATGAACTCTTTCTTAAATGCTATGATATGGAATTCTGGTTACTCTTGGTCGATATTCTGCTGGAAAGATCTGCCTTGTTGCTTCTCCTTGGTTTCCGTAGACTCCAACGATCCTTTGTGGAGTCTTAGGTTGCCAATTTCCAATGGTCTGGACGTACTGTGGATGAACTTTTTCTTAAATGCTATGATATGGAATTCTGGTTACTCTTGGTCGATATTCTGCTGGAAAGATCTGCCTTGTTGCTTCTCCTTGGTTTCCGTAGACTCCAACGATCCTTTGTGGAGTCTTAGGTTGCCAATTTCCAATGGTCTGGACGTACTGTGGACGAACTCTTCTTTAAATGCCATGAAAAGGAACTGTGGTTACTCTTGGTCGATATTCTGCTGGAAAGAACTGCCTTGTTGCTTCTCCTTGGTTTCCGTAGACTCCAACGATCCTTTGTGGAGTCTTAGGTTGCCAATTTCCAATGGTCTGGACGTACTGTGGATGAACTTTTTCTTAAATGCTATGATAAGCAACTGTGGTTACTGTTGGTCGATATTCTGCTGGAAAGATTTGCCTTGTTGCTTCTCCTTTTCCGTATTCCACGATTCCTTTCTTGACTTTTTCATGTTCTTTCTCTTCTCCTTTCCTTCTTATTTTTCTTCTTCTTCTTCTTCCTCCTTCTTTTCTTCCTTTCTCCTCCTCTCCTTTTCTTTCCTCCTTTCTTCTCTCTTCCTCTTCCCCTCTTACTTCTTTCTCCATCTATTTCTTTTCTTCTCCCACCCTTCTTTTCCTTACTCTTCCTTTCCTCCTTCTCTTCCTTTCCCCCTCCTCCCCCCCTCCCTCTTCCTTCTCCTCCTCTTCCTCCCCCTCCTCCTCTTCCTTCTCCCCCTCCTCCTCTTCCTTCTCCCTCCCTCCTCTTCCTTCTCCCCTCCTCCTGTTCCTTCTCCCTCCTCCTCTTCCTTCCTCCCCCTACTCCTGTTCCCTCCCCCCTCCTCCTCTTCCTCTCCCTCCTCCTCTTCCTTCTCCCCCTACTCTCTGTTTCCCCCCCTCCTCCTCTTCCCTTCTCCTCCTCATCCTTCTCCCCCTCCCTTCCCTCTCCTCCTCCCTTCCTCCCCTCCTCTCCTCCCTCTCCCTCCCTCCTCTTCTCCTCCTCTTCCTTCTCCCTCTCTATCTTTTCCTTCTACCCAATCGTCTTCTTCTTTGTCCTCCTCCTCTTTTCTCTTTTCCCTTGTCTTTTTCCTTCTCCACCTCTTCCCTTTCCCACTCCTCCTCTTCCTTTCCCACCTCCTTCTCTTCCTTCGTCCCCTCCTCCTCTTCCTTCTCCCTCTCCTCCTCTTCCTTCTCCCCCTCCTCCTCTTCCTTCTCCCCTCCTCCTCTTCCTTCTCCCTCTCCTCCTCTTCCTTCTCCCCTCCTCCTGTTCCTTCTCCCTCTCCTCCTCTTCCTTCTCCCCCTACTCCTGTTCCTTCTCCCCCTCCTCCTCTTCCTTCTCCCCTCCTCCTGTTCCTTCTCCCTCTCCTCCTGTTCCTTCTCCCTCTCCTCCTCTTCCTTCTCCCCTACTCCTGTTCCTTCTCCCCCTCCTCCTCTTCCTTCTCCCCCTCCTCCTCTTCCTTCTCCCTCTCCTCCTCTTCCTTCTCCCCTACTTTCCCATCCTACCTTCCTTCTCCCCACCTCCTCTTCCTTCTCCGTTTCTTTCTTTTCCCTTTCCCCCTCTTCCTCTTCCCTTTCCTCCTCCTCCTCTTCCTTCCCGTCCTCCTTCTCTTCCTTCATCCCCTCCTCCTCTTCCTTCTCTCTCCCCTCCTCTTCCTTCTCCTCCTCTTCCTTCTCCCTCTCTATCTTTTTCTTCTACCCAATCGTCTTCTTCTTTGTCCTCCTCCTCTTTTCTCTTTTCCCTTGTCTTTTTCCTTCTCCACCTCTTCCCTTTCCCACTCCTCCTCTTCCTTTCCCACCTCCTTCTCTTCCTTCGTCCCCTCCTCCTCTTCCTTCTCCCTCTCCTCCTCTTCCTTCTCCCTCTCCTCCTCTTCCTTCTCCCCCTACTCCTGTTCCTTCTCCCCCTCCTCCTCTTCCTTCTCCCCTCCTCCTGTTCCTTCTCCCACTCCTCCTGTTCCTTCTCCCTCTCCTCCTCTTCCTTCTCCCCTACTCCTGTTCCTTCTCCCCCTCCTCCTCTTCCTTCTCCCCCTCCTCCTCTTCCTTCTCCCTCTCCTCCTCTTCCTTCTCCCCTACTTTCCCATCCTACCTTCCTTCTCCCCACCTCCTCTTCCTTCTCCGTTTCTTTCTTTTCCCTTTCCCCCTCTTCCTCTTCCCTTTCCCCCTCCTCCTCTTCCTTCCCGTCCTCCTTCTCTTCCTTCATCCCCTCCTCCTCTTCCTTCTCTCTCCTCTCCTCTTCCTTCTCCTCCTCTTCCTTCTCCCTCTCTATCTTTTCCTTCTACCCAATCGTCTTCTTCTTTGTCCTCCTCCTCTTTTCTCTTTTCCCTTGTCTTTTTCCTTCTCCACCTCTTCCCTTTCCCACTCCTCCTCTTCCTTTCCCACCTCCTTCTCTTCCTTCGTCCCCTCCTCCTCTTCCTTCTCCCTCTCCTCCTCTTCCTTCTCCCCCTCCTCCTCTTCCTTCTCCCCCTCCTCCTCTTCCTTCTCCCTCTCCTCCTCTTCCTTCTCCCCTCCTCCTGTTCCTTCTCCCTCTCCTCCTCTTCCTTCTCCCCCTACTCCTGTTCCTTCTCCCCCTCCTCCTCTTCCTTCTCCCTCTCCTCCTCTTCCTTCTCCCCCTACTCCTGTTCCTTCTCCCCCTCCTCCTCTTCCTTCTCCCCCTCCTCCTCTTCCTTCTCCCTCTCCTCCTCTTCCTTCTCCCCTACTTTCCCATCCTACCTTCCTTCTCCCCACCTCCTCTTCCTTCTCCGTTTCTTTCTTTTCCCTTTCCCCCTCTTCCTCTTCCCTATCCCCCTCCTCCTCTTCCTTCCCGTCCTCCTTCTCTTCCTTCATCCCCTCCTCCTCTTCCTTCTCTCTCCCCTCCTCTTCCTTCTCCTCCTCTTCCTTCTCCCTCTCTATCTTTTCCTTCTACCCAATCGTCTTCTTCTTTGTCCTCCTCCTCTTTTCTCTTTTCCCTTGTCTTTTTCCTTGACCTTCTCCTGTTTCGCCTTTTTCTTGTTCACTTCCTCTTTCCCCCTCTCCCTCCTCTTCCTCCTCGTTCCCATTGTCATTGTCATTCTTTTCTTTCTATTTCTATTTCTAAGAGCAATTTTAAAAGTCAAGCAGTTTCTGTCGCTGTGTCACTTACACATCAAATATTACTTACTTTAACCTTGGAATGTATAACCCCCCCAGGCCATATAACCAAAATAAATTGCTGATCTTTTATTTCGCACATGAGGACTAAATCTAAAAAAAAAAAGATAGATTGTGTTTAATATATAATTTACTTGAAATAATTTTAATGTATCATCCAACGTTGTTCAACAAACACTCACTTGTTCATCTCCTTTCTTTATCGCTCTTCATTTCTTTCAGGATATGTTGAACTCTGCTTCATTCCGTCTCATTCAATCACGGTGTTTTCTGCCTTTTTGATTCTTCAGATTCATTTGATCGCTCGCTTTCATGTCGTCGTTTTTTGTCTTCTCTTTGATTCGCCAGATGTACTAGAATGACCAGAATCCCCTTGATCATGTTTTCGCTTTTCTCCTTTCTGATCTAAAAATTTAGGAATATGCATTATTTAGTTTTATTAATTTCGATCACACAATCTTTTATTAATATATATATATATATATATATATATATATATATGTAATATTTATAAACCGCGCAGGAGGGCTTTATCGGATATAAAACACGAGGCGATAGCCGAGTGTTTTAGAGCCGATAAAGCCCGTACTGCAAGGTTTTTAAATGGCTTCTAAAAATAATGTTTTTCTGTACAGTCAATTTCAGCATCAGTACTGTACTTTTATATTGGTGCATGATTTAGTCAGGAAAAGTAGCAGGGAACGCAACATGCGAAAAAAGAAATTGTTCTAAGAAAGACTGCATCACAATAAATCTTGGGGTCAATTTACCTGTGGATTCCGCTGCAACACTGTCGTCGTCAACTGAACTGCAAACAAAAACAAACCAATCAATATTGTCATTGTCAAAGTTTAAATATAAATATGAATGTTGTGTTGTGTTAAGTGTGTTGCACTGTGTTGAGTTGGGTTGCGTTGTAATGTGTTGGGTTGCGTGGCATGGCATGGCATGGCGTGGCGTGGCGAGGCGTTGCGTTGTTGGTGTGTTGTGTCGTTGGTGTGCTGTGCTATGTTGTGTTGTGTTGTGTTGTGTTGTGCTGTGTTGTGTTGTTGCTGTGTTGTATTGTGTTGCGTTGCGTTGTGTTGTGCAGCGTGTTGTGCTGTGTTGTGCTGTGTGGTTCTGCTATTCCAGATATTACAAACATTTTATCTAAAATGTCAATGACATCATCTCTCTTAATATTCTGCAACAGTTTCTTCAGGTTGTCCACGGTGCTTTCATTTCCAAACTGCCAGTCATCCAAGAGACCTCCTGTCGGGTTGTCGGATTTCTCAAGTTCTACTATTTGTTCAGTATCGTAATTCATCTTGGCAGCCAGACCACGGAAATCTTTCTTGAACATTGTCTTCTTGTTAAGTTTCTCGCAGATTATATCTCTTGTCTTGCTATCAAGATCCCGAACAAGAATTGGTTTCTTACTTGTAACTTCACCTAAAGTAAACAAGTAATAAAATTCATTCTTTGAAAGTTTGCATGGTAACAAATTCTAATAGAAGTGAGAATTTGTGGTAACACCTATTATTTAATATATAATATATATATATATATATATATATATATATAACTCATTAATAATTTATGAGGAAAGTTCAAAAGAAATTAAGGTTTAATCAATGTCTGTTTACCCCGGTACAATCTTGTTCCCAGAGCCCACGTTCCCCACCCGGGAAACGAGAGACTCTGGGATAATCCATTTCAAATCACAGAATTCTTGTTATTCCGGTTGAGGTACGCATGCGTAAATATCCGAGCGGAATCTGGATAGTATGTTGTCCTTGTTTGACTTTTCCCCAAACAAGTCGATGGGGTTGCTGGCGAAGCTCGAATTACAGTATTTACACACATACGGCGAAGATATCGATCGCGGCAACGTCTTCACTGGAGTCTTGTCGTCCGACATCTTTGTTATTTTGGTTTTATTAATTGTACTTCCGGTCACTTCAGACCAACTCATGCTCACTATTCAGCCAATAACGTAACGATTTGAAATGGATTATCCTAGAGTCTCTCGTTTCCCGGGTGGGGATCGTGGGCTCTGGGAACGAGATTGACCCCGGTACAGAACTGATATCAGTGTCTGTAAATGTGATACAGAACTGTTTAATAAAACATCAGTTCTGTATCACATTTACAGACACTGATATCAGTTATGTAGCAAGTGTACAGACACTTCGCATTCAACTATCTTGAGTAAGGTACGCTGGTAACGTCAAGATGAAGATGCAAACAGTTGTTGAAGAACAACATTTGTTGAATAACAAATGATGATCAGAACGGCTATTTATGGCACGTCACTTAGAATATAAAATGTGGAACTAATACTAAATCAAAGCGCATGCTCACATCACTAATTTAATAATCGTAGTCTATTAAACCTTACGTCAAAGGTTTATCAGCTCATAACATGATGTATTTTTCGCTAACTTAATAGATCGTTTTAGAAGTCATGTATACCCCGATACAGATCGGCCGCTCATGGTTTATCTATTATATATATATATATATATATATATATATATATATATATTTATAAGTAATAACATGACTTGAGGGAAATTAGCGATAAAATTTCCCTGTTGTCGAGGAAGATTTGTGAAAGTCCGATGGCGGCAGGCACGAGGACTTTTACAAATCTTCCCAAGGCAAAGGGGAAATTTAATCGCTAATTTCCCGAAAAGTCATGGTATTAGTTTGTAATATTATGATCTCCGAGGAAAACTTTGAGAATCTTACCGACAGGAAATTTACACAGTTGATCAGAAAAGTTGCATCTAATTTTCCTGTGCATGTTGGTGAGGGGAAATATATGCAAGCGGGAAATTTAGAAGAAGACAAATGATTTCTTTGTCTTTTAATTTTCCCTCATTAACATGCATGGAAAATTTTCCTCTTGCATGAGCAATGAGGGAAATACGAGGTTAACATTCCCTCGGAGATCAAAAGAATCCGAGGCGATCATGGTATTAATATATATATATATATTAATAAAAGATTGTGTGATCGAGATTAATAAAACTAAATAATGGATATTTCTAAATTTTTAGATCGAAAGGAGAAAAGCGAAGACATGATGAAGGGGATTCTAGTCATTCTAGTATTATATACTATATATTAAACAGTCTATTATTTATTGCTGACCTTTCGACCTGTTGACTCAGACCTTCATCAGAGCAAATGCCAACATGGTGTTGGCTCACGTCATATAAACAAAAACAACTTAACCAGAATCACGTAAGGACACAATGGCGTAGTTACCTACTTACGTTCATCGCGTCTAACCGGTCATTAGAAGGCTGCAGGTTCGAATCCTGTCTGGGGTCTCAGAAATCTTTTCAGAGTAATTGAGCTTGACAAACGTCCACCAAACATCTGTTACGTTCATTATAGTTAATATAACCTAACAATTGTTCTAAAGAGATTTTTTTTAAAGAAAATTTTGTGTGTAAGAATATATCTATATATATTTCCAAATTAATTTTAATAATTTATATTAAGAGAACTGCTCAATAGTTTCGTTCGGTTCTTGTTTCATAATGCTGAGTTCGCTTGCCAATCGTCGACATTTATCTTCTTTTGGCTCCCCAAATTCATCTTTTAGACGTTGAGTACAGAGGTTGTACTGTTCCAAAGCTGGTTTGTCAGAAAACCCTTCGCTTGAGCGACAAATAGACAACACTGAGCGCGACCATTCGCCCACGCACTGCTGTTCGAGAAGTGTCAGGCGTAAGTTGTACGATAACTGAGAGGTTTGTTCTTCAAATCGTTCCAGAAAGTCGTTGATATCATCCTGAACTGTCTTGTCTCGTCTGAACTTCGGAAGTTGTAAGGCGGGTAACTTTAGATTTGAAGAAGTTTGAGCAGGTTCAGGCCGTTCGGCTGTTGTAAGTTGTCCCACTTGATTTGAAATTTCAGCGACATTCGTTGTCAATCCTTTCACGACACTGGCGAGACCCGCGATTAAGCCTGTTAATTCTTCGTCAGTTGACATCGTATTATGTATTAATGATTTGCATCCTCCACCATCTGTGATGGGACAACTTGTAACATTTAGACAAACACTTTATTTACACTTAAACATTTACAGATCAACTAACTTAACCTCTCGAAGGAGAGAGCACCCAAAAAGCCAACGATAAACATATGTTTCATTCCCAAGATGCTTTGCGCGAATCACTCCCATTACACTAACATGTTTCTTATCGCACTTCGCACTACAGTCAACTCTCGCCTTGCGGACACCCCGCTATTACGGACCCCCCGCTATTAAGGACAGTTGGTAAATTCCCGGCCGAAACTACTATGAAATGTATTGAAATAACTCTCGCTATTACGGACTCTCCCTATTACGGAATTGCGGACACTTCATGTGGTCCACAACAAACATTTTTATTGTTCTACTCTCGTTACAACGGACACCTTGGACGTATTTTTCTCTCGACACATGAAAGTGAATGACTTTTTAATTTATCGAGTGACATATTTATGTTACTGATTCATGTTACCGTTGTATTTTTAGTTTTGGAATAAAAAAAATATTTGAATACAAATTTTTGACTTGTATTTTGACCTGTACTGTGTACTTATGTATCACAGTAAACGTCAACTAGAAATTGAAATAAACTGGACATTTTAAAACAAACTAGAGCCCAAGGATAGTGCAATGTTTTGTGGAGCATTTAACAGTACTGTATTTCAACATAAAAAAAACACTTGAGCTTTTTACATTTCAAATGATTTATTTTGCTTTAAATTGGACGATACATGTATGTACATGTAATACATTGTACATTTCAATGAAAAGTCTTGAGCATAGAGAATGAAAAAATCTTTCTGATAGTTTAACTGCTGTATTAGTTCTAGTTTACATTATTGATAAACAGTTAATCCAGCATTAATTAGTAGAGTTAAAATTTTCCTCATTCTGTTGGAACATGTGGAATGTTATTAAGTTTTCCTGAGTAGTCAGTAAGGAGTGAAATGTGTCATAGTTCAATTTTTTAGCCATTTTAAATTATTGGTGTTGACTAATCATTCATCTGTATATGGTCGGTAGTTTTTAAATGGAATGAATCCGTATAGGATTTAATCTTAAAATTTATACAGGCAAAATCCGCAATCTTTGAGGTTGATTGGTCATCTTTGTCATTGCTGTACAGTACATGACTGGTACACTGTTTTTTTTTATCCTTTGAAGGTTTATAATCTGCAATGGGTATCTATATGCATATTGTTTACACAGTAGAGCCATCACCGTTTGATAAATACATAGGAGCCTTCTGGTTCCTGCGACTGCGGTCGACCTGGTATAGGATGTACACTTGATTTTCACTCTTTTAGAGTTGCAGTAGGTTGATTACCAATCATGCCATTTTTTCAACTTTTTACCTGCAATGTAAATTGATAAAATTAGTCAGTTAATCAGTAAATTATTTTTAATCAGATTGTGCGACACTAAGTGAATGGGAATGGTAAACTTTTAAATGGGGTAAATAATTAAAAGAAGACTTACCTATAACACACCTTGTTCCTGTCAGCAGAAAAAGGGGCCCCAGCTAGTTCAGTTAAACAGTTAATCCAGCATTAATTAGTACTGTAGAGCTATTTTTTTCTTCGTTCTGCTAGAACATGTGGAATGTTATTAAGTTTCCTTGAGTAGTCAGTAAGGAATCAGATGTGTAATACTGCCATTTTAAACGATTGATGTTGACTAATCCTTTATCTGTATATAGTCGGTAGTTCTTAAATGGAATGAATCACAGGATTTCAACTTAAAGTTCATATGGGCAAAATCCACAATCTTTCAGGTTGAGGTTGATTGGTCATCTTTGTCATTGCTGTACAGTACATGAATGGTACACTGTTTTTTATCCTTTGAAGGTTTATGATCTGCAATGGGTATCTACAGTATATGCAGACTGTTTGCACAGAGCATTTATTGTAATATGAGAGACATTCATCTATAGGCAGAGCCATCACGTTTGACAAGTACAATATTTTGGTTTCGACATGATTTTAGTTGCGACGAACATCCATAGAACATCCAGTTTAATCAAGTGAAATGCCAAATATTACTTGTAAATAAATGGTCTTTTATAGCTTTTGAGGCGTAGACGGTGATTGTACTGAGTTTATCGTCTAAGAAAGTTTATGCATTCAGCGCCCTTCGTTCATCATACCTGAGCGGCTAATATCATACCACCCTTAAGAAAATCTCTAGTTTGACTCTATAGTCTCTATAAATTTCAAAATTAGCAGTTGGGCGGCTGGGCGCTATTCGTCAACAGTGAAATATAGACTAATAAAAACTACTGAAGCACTAAACATACGCTTACCTCGAAATACATGTGACAATATAATCCTTTCGCTCAGACCATATTTAATTAGACCGCATAGTCCTTATTTTGACAAGAAAATTCATCGCCTCCTCTCTATTAATCGCTTGTCGGTCGCGCCTTCTTGTGTCTCCGCCATTATATTGTATTCACTTCGTTGGCTGTAAAATTTAGTTTTGCGCGTGCGCAGTAAGATTCTAACCAAACCGGGGGGAAAACACCCAGAGGAAAACATTATATTCTGATTTTAGGCTTGACATACTTCAAGATTAAAATGCAATATTTGACTTAAGTCTTTCAAGAGATATCCACAAATACTTTACTAAATTGTCTTAGTTATCATTGAGACTCTTTAAAGTACCTATTAAAAGAACGATATTATTCATCCAAGCACGACAATTTATATGTCGCTAAACTTGGTACACCCCCCGGAAAAGTTTACACTATGTATGTATGTATGTATGTGTGTATGTATGTATGTATGTATGTATCATGTGAATTTTCGCCACCATCACAATACTGCAAAGTTTCTGCGAAACTTTGCACTAAAAAGCAGTAATACATTGTAGTGACATTTTACAACCTGAAATCGGGATATTTCATGGCATCCTGCTATTGCGGACTCTCGTTATTACGGACACCAAATGACGGTCCCCAGGGTGTTCGCTATAACGAGACTTGACTGTAACTCAAATACGGTCCTGGTAACGATTGGGGGAGCGGCCGCCCCCCCCCCCACCCCCCTTGCCCCCCCACCCCCCTTCCGGCGCCACTGGCTACACCTGATGAGACATTCAATTATTTTGAATCTTCTTCAGGACATTGAATAAGGCAGTTCGTAATGTCGACTGCGCATCAAAATGACGCGTTCTACGTCGGGATAAAACTTATTTCACTTCATAACATCAGGCTGAAGAATTCAGTATAACGAGTTTGCAAGTGTTGAGGATATGTTTGTAACTAGGTATAGACATAAAAATGTTTTTAAGCCAAAGAAAGTAGGTGGAGGCAGCGAAAATGGTCGGAAGCTTGTCTAATATCCAGCAACGAGAGATACGGGAAGAAAACTACCGGAAATGTACCAACAATTATTAAAGGACTAATTACGGACGATATTTCTTCTTAATATATTTTGTTTCACTTTGTACGTATACATATGTAAATTTTGTCAAATTTTTTAAAGAAGATTAATAGTTTTTATTCCCATTTGTACCCTCTTTTATAGGCATATATGTTAATTTCAGTTAAATTGTTTTGATATGCTTCATGGCCCTTTATTGTTGTATATATAGTTTCCTAGTATACCATTTTTAATCACTTTTGCTCTGACGATGGTCGCTTAGACCGAGAGATCATCTTATCTTTTATATTTTTTACTTAATAAAAAAACTGGTTGAAACTTGAAAAACATTTTCGAGTTTGCAAGTGTAAATAGAAATGCAAATGAGTCCTGCGGTCTCAGCCTGATGTTATGAATTGAAATAGGTTTTATCCCGACGCAGAACGCGTCATTTTCATGCGCATTCGACATTACAAGCTGGCTTATTAGATAAGACTAGAAGTTACTATCGCAAGTGAAGTGCTGCCTCAAATGGGACAACAACCTTTGTCACTAATGTGACACACCCCACCCAAGATTGCCCACTCCACCCATGTTTGCCCACTCCACCCGAGTTTGCCCACTCTAGTGGTAGATCAAATTTTTCTCACCTCTTCACCATAAGAACCCACAGAGTTGCTTGTGAAGGAGGCTGGAAAGTCCAAAAATTTAATATTAATTACAATAGACAGAGTATGTACACATTTCTTCTATATTTTTTAATTATAAAATTGAGACCTACAAGTTAGTATAACTTATCACTTGACATATGGCAATGGTTTTGACAGGTTAATATGATTTGACAAATCTAGAGTTTAACAAAATTTTACAGCAATGTACCATTCACCCCATCAGATTATTTTGCAGAATTTGTATAAGTCAAAACACACACCCACAGATAGTAGCGTTTGATAAGAATGTTGATCATGAACCCACACCAATATACACCTAAAAACAGAAGAAAACAACCGTGAAATCTCCCACCAAGAAACACAGCTGTCAGTTATAGAAACTGATATCTTACCTCGACAAGATAAACTCTCCTTGCTGAAATTGTAAGACAGTTCACAAGTGTGTTGATCAGAGGTTGACAACAGTTGGTATTAAAGTTGTTCAGCGACAGAAACCCTCACGAGGAATGAGATCATTGTTAAAAGCATTCAAGTACATGTTGTCTCCTTGTACTTGGTCTAAGACATTGTCGATGGTTGTCGAATATTTTCACTCGATAACTGGAATAGTTTGTGCTGTTAACAGCACTGATAAACTCATGAAAAAGCACTGCTTTCCTCGAGACTGGCCACTGAAACCTTCACGGCCTTGATGAATACTTCCACGAGAAAGTAAAGACATGATGTATTTGTAGCTTACCGTGAATTTTCTGTCGAGGAAGAACTTCGAGAAGCTGAACCACCGACCGAGTATCGAAGGTATATGGATGACGTAATACCGACAGACAGACAAACAAATAAATAAACAAACGCAAAATTTAACAAATCGAGATCTGGTCGGCTATACATAGCCTGCCTCCTCCGCAGGCCCTCGTTGCATCATGGACAGGTCACACTTTTGAGAGGGCCTGCCAGATACTGTAAACAAAATGGTGACCGATCCCATTATGCACAGCGAGACTAGGCCCTAGAGGCGATAGTTTTGAGATGGCCTGCAATTTTTTTCCGGCCGCTGTCCGACAAACGTACGCCCAAGTTTTTTTAACACTTTGATCCACCAGGAAATTCGGTCTAAACTTTCTTACAGATCATGACAATGAAGAAACCAATATGTTTTAGAATTACCGACCTTCTGCCAATAATATTTTTAGCGACAAAAAGGAATTGAAGGGGAAAATATCTGCCGAAGAAAAGCAAATTCGACGGTCATGAAAGTACAGGTTTTTCTTATTGTTTTTTGGTTTATTTAGCTATAGAAGACTGTCAACTGACCAAGAGTTAATGAGATTTAATTTCGTTAAATTGTAGGCTATAGTGTAGCGTAATTCAAGTTTCAGTTGTTGTGGAAACAGAAAAAGTATAAACCCAAGAGTCTCTGGGGTACACTAAAGTGCATTTTCGTTGATTATTCCGGCCGAAAGTTGACAAAGTTCAACCGTAATTGCTTTTCTCAACAATTCCTTCATTTTAAAGCTAGGATTCGTATGTCATAAGTCTTCAATGTCCTTCAAAATCTTCGGAAATAGCCATCAGCCATGGCTATTAACAATGGTAGTTAATTATGCAAATTTATTCCGTGCCAAGTTTTGCCAATTTTTTTACAGGATCTTGCAGGCCCTAAATTCGGCGTGTGTGACCTGTCCATGATGCAACGAGGGCGTGCGGAGGAGGCAGATACATAGCTCGGAAAAAGGGCTGGGCACGAGGAAACGTCAAGAATAGTGCGCTGCCTCCCTTCGGTCGGCAGGAAATATAATATAAAACCAAACCAGTAGTTGTTTTGTCGTTCGACCTATATCACAGACCACTTTCATAATAGCGACTAACGTGAATATTATTTATGTGCATCTTATTAAGCCTTTCTAGCCTCGTTTGTATGTCTGCAATACAAAAGCTTCATAACGAGGCCAGAAAGGCTCATTTAGATGCACATAAAAGAATAGGTGTCGGCCATTATGAAAGTAGTCTATTAAAAAGCCCTTGTCTGGCTCTAGCGAATGGTCTTACGTGACCTAAAATGAAATACACGACTTTCGAATCTCAGTTCTGAATCGGGATAAAACTCATTTCAATTCATAACATCAGGCAAAGACTGATAGTATTCATTTGCATTGCATTTAGATTTCCGAACTCAATTATACGGATACCTCAGCTAGATGTTATGAACTGAAATAAGTTTTATCCCGACTCAGAACGCGTCATGCTGATGCGCAGTTGAGATTCGAAAGTCGTGTATTGTTTGGGCGTGACGATCAAAAATATCAATAACAGCTTTCCTAAATATGGTGTTTGACCTATCGTAGCTGAAGTGTAACACATTAAATGTTTCAGTGATGGCCATCTTCCCAATTTTGTGATAATTTAAGGCCCGTTTTCACTCCGATTTTTCTCACCCAGATCCATACGATTGAATGGATGGCTCGCCAAAGTATTAAACCTCATATAGCTCTGAATAAATGGTCCAAAACATTCGTAAGTCAATCCATTCGATCGCATGTGCCAGAAGGAGAAAAATCGCAGCTAAAATCGCATGTGTAAACGAGACTTTAGAGAGATTAAGATTCACGTAAATGGGAAACAGCAGAGAAGATTACGTGACGAATTTTCCCCCCCACCAGCCATTTGGCGTTCGTCGTTTCAACGTCAAGACGACTATTTTCACGGAGACGGTAAACGGCAGATTTTACAGTCTAAATTTCTAATATTTCCTCTGTTTTACGTCCTTTACGAAGGAAAAGAAAAACAATAGAAATGTTAATAATGATCACAACATTTTTTTAAACCATAGATACCAAAACGAACACGAAAAAGCAAATATTTTACCGAAAATTACCTCTTTTTAGCCGCCATCTTGGATCTGCTCACGTCAATATTAATCTCTCTAGTTTCAATCACGCGAACGTCAAACGTCAAACGGTATCTCACGTTTGCCGGAATCTTAATCTCTCTATTATCCCCAAACCAACGAACCAGACGCAATTCGAGATGTATTCTTTGGCTAACTGTATTCAAGTTCTTTGCAACAAATATCCACTTACACGCGTTAAAATCTCACAAGTTGTTACAGCAATGCGGTGACAACGTTGTTATCATGTGTGAACAACCTTGATGAATTAACAATATTGTTCATCATTGTTTCATCATGTTGTTACAGCTTCATGAAAAAACAGCAGTTTTCCACGCATGTTAAAACAACCGAAGGACGTGTTGATACATCAGTCATGTTCACAATTGTTGTAACATTGTTGTTCAGCCTTGTTACTTCATCATGCTGTTACAACATGTTGTATCATGTGTGAACAACGTTGTTGGCTAGAAATATATGCTGTTAGAACAACTTGTTCATCACTGTTGATTTATCCGTGAACAAGTTGTTCGAACTATAAGTGAACAACTTGTTGACAACTTGTTCACGGGGTGCAGCACAACATTGTTCACGCCTGTTAACAACCGTGAACAAGTTGTGCGTTTTTATGCGTGTAGTAGAATAAGGAATGTTCAGAAACTCACGACAAACACAAAAGAATTAGCAAATTTCGAATTTCTGATACTAATTCAAAGCGATGTTTCATCTACCAGCTTATTTCTGACTTATTTTTCGTGTAATGTTTTTAGGAAAACCAGTAATGCTTCGGCCTGCGATACCTAATAATTAAATTCACACAGCCAATGAATGGTGCAAAGTTGAACTAGTGGACCTCAAATCGAATATATGACCTCTAAATCGAACTTCGTCACCGACTCTCTCAATTTGCGAACGCGTTTTGAAACTAGCTTTCCGATAGCAAACCGAGTGTTCAAAAGCAAGCAAAGTCCAAGTATAAAACTAAGGCCTGATTTATATCTCTTAAAAAGAAGCAAAGTTGAGAAAAAGCAAGGAAGCAATAGCAAAGAGTTGCGTATGGCAGGGTGTGTGTGTGTGTCGAGGGGGGGGGGGGGGGGGGGGGGGGGCAAGGTAACCTTGCTTATAGGTTAACAGCGCCAGCTATACAATGAATGAAGACCGAAATCCCAAAATTTGTTTTTTAGGCGATTTTTGTATTTTTTTACCCGATTTACTGCTCTCTGTCTTTTCTGGTGAAGATACATTTCCACGATCAACCACATCTTGTTCTATTGGCATCTGCTGTTCTTTCTGGCTACCAATCGTGCTCTCTGTGGTGAAAATAAAACGCAGTGATGGTTTTGTAATAATAGCACAATAAGCCATTACCAGAAATTGATGACAAAATGGTCGCCGCTTAAGGGCTAATTTACATATAGCCTTTATAAAATGGCATACAATTTTGAATAGTAAATATATAGAGGGCAAATATTAAAATGAAAATTCTGCTAATTGAGTATCTCGCCTGCTATTTGCCGACCTCGCCTTCGAATCAACAGTGATTTTCAAATTATTCACTTCCTTATTTCTTTAAATCAAGTATACCTACGATCCGCCAAATGACTATATATATCTTTCAAGCTATCGTTTGTCACTGTTTGAGCCTTCATCAATCATGGTGAGTTCAAAATACATATTGTCTTGTTGTCATTACAAGTCGGGTAGTTGTTAAATTAGAGGTATACAACTTCAGCCAATTTGGTCAATATGTAATTTATTTCATGCAAGATAAAGGTTCCTCTATCAACTCTCGAACAGTTGACCAAAGACGATTTTGAAAGTATCAAACAAAATCCTACCGCAGCACAGTGTTGCATGATCTGCTTATCTGTTTACTATATTTCAACACAATTTGGCAGATCGTATATACACTTGAAGCAAATAAATAGGTGACTGAATGATTGAATAATGGTTGTTGTTTAGATCAGGAGGTCGGCAAATAGTTGGCAAGCTACTCAATAAGCAGAATTCTCACTTTAATATATTCGCCTTATATATTTACTGTTCAGAATGGGACGCCATCGTCTAAGAAACATATGTAAACTGGCTTTCAAGCGACGGCCATTTTGTCATTAATTTCTAGTAATGTTCCTCATATCTTCGAAACAGAATGTTTTGACTAGTTCAGAGGTGAAAAATATTGAAACCTAGAATTCTAGTTTAAGTTTGTTGTCACCGACTTTTGATTATAATTTCGTCTGCCTAACGGTACAATCGAGGTCGGAGTATTTCAAAAAACAACCAACATCAACAAATACTTGTCGTTCTCTTCCCACCATCCAATACAACACAAACGCATAGTGGTGAAGACAACTGTTAAACCGAAATTATCTAATTCTATCCAACAAGGCTGCCAAGACCAAAAAAAGAGAAATTGTGTGCGAATCACTAACTCTCAACGGCTACCCGCTTCGCAGTTCGTATGAAGTTGTAACAACAACAAAAACAACAACAACAACAACAACAAATAAACAGAGCCACTTAACCGACAGACCAATACAGCACAGCACAGCACAGCACAACACAACACAACACAACACAACACAACACAACACAACACAACACAACACAACACAACACAACAACACAGCACAGCACAGCACAACACAACACAACACAACACAACACAACACAACACAACACAACACAACACAACACAACACAACACAACACAACACAACACAACACAACACAACACAACACAACACAACACAACACAACACAACACAACACAACACAACACAACACAACACAACACAACACAACACAACACAACACAACACAACACAACACAACACAACACAACACAACACAACAACAGCAACAACACAACAACAGCAACAACACAACAACAGCAACAACAACAGCAACAACAACAACACAACACAACACAACACAACACAACACAACACAACACAACACAACACAACACAACACAACACAACACAACACAACACAACACAACACAGCACAACACAACACAACACAACACAGCACAACAACAACACAACACAACACAACACAACACAACACAACACAACACAACACAACACAACACAACACAACACAACACAACACAACACAACACAACACAACACAACACAACACAACACAACACAACACAACACAACACAACACAACACAACACAACACAACACAACACAACACAACACAACACAACACAACACAACACAACACAACACAACAACAGCACAACAACAGCAACAGCAACAACAACAACACAACACAACACAACACAACACAACACAACACAACACAACACAACACAACACAACACAACACAACACAACACAACACAATACAACACAATACAACACAACACAACACAGCACAACACAACACAGCACAACACAACAACAGCACACCACAGCAACAGCACAACACAACACAACACAACAACAGCACAACACAACAACAGCATAACACAGCAACAACACAACACAACACAGCAACAACACAACACAACAACAACACAGCAACAACACAACACAACACAACACAGCAACAACACAACACAGCAACAACACAACACAACACAACACAACACAACACAACACAACACAACACAACACAACACAACACAACACAACACAACACAACACAACACAACACAACACAACGCAACGCAACGCAACGCAACGCAACGCATCGCAACGCAACGCAACGCAACGCAATACAACACCGTTTGACAAACCCGACAAATTGATAACTATACCGTACATCAAAAGCATCTCGGAAAGAATAACAAATACTTCAGAAAGAAAATATCCAAGTAGGACACAAACCAATTCAGGATATTAATCAAATTCCTTTGCAGAAATAAATATTAGAGATTTTTTATTCTCACTTCGTGAAGAATTTGTATGTTTAATAGTTTTTTATTCTTGTTATATTATTCATTAAACTCAATGGACTAGAAAAGAAAAATTCAATTCAATTGAATATAGAAAAACATTGTTAAAACCAATTTTTTACCCAAATCTTTTATGGATGTAAAAGAAAAATATATTTGAGAACCAAAGTTATGCCAAGTGGTAATAGTATGATTTACAAAAGCTCTTTGACTACTGGTTTTCAAAAATTACCGAAACAGCAATGTTTACATTTACCCCTCTTACGATTATGAAACGTTTTGTACAGTATTTCGCTCTGTTTTACTTGTGTTCTTTGTAATAGCAGTTGGCTACTGCAAGCTGTCAATTGGAAATCGCAAAATTTTGGGGAAAAAACTTTTCCACTTTTGAACTAGTTAAATGAACTAAATGAACTAAATGAACTAGTTAAAAAAAAGTTTTAAAAAACAGCACTATATTACGGACGCAAAATAGACAGACAAACGAATAAGCTGACAGATGGACGGATACATATACAAACTGAAATAAGATTTGAACGTTATTTCATGTAATGTCTAAAAATTATTCGACTCATAAGCGTACATCAAAATTTTGAAGAGAGGAAGGGGGAAGCTGAAATGTGCCGAATAAATGGTGATGTAATATATATGACGTCATCTTATGAGGTCACGAATTTCCATCGTTGTGTGAAATATTTATTAAAAATGCACTTTTTCGTTAAGACATACATACAAACAATAGGGACAGCTCAGGATCATGCGCAATCTCGTTCCCAGAGCCCACGTTCCCCACTCGGGAAACGAGAGACTCTGGAATAATCCATTTCAAATCACAGGATTCTTGTTATTCCGGTTGAGGTACGCATGCGTAAATATCCGAGCGGAATCTGGATAGTATGTTCTCCTTGTTTGACTTTTCCCCAAACAAGTCAATGGGGTTGCTGGCGAAGCTCGAATTACAGCATCTACACACATACGGCGAAGATATCGATCGCGGCAACGTCTTCACTGGAGTCTTGTCGTCCGACATCTTTGTTATTTTGGTTTTATTAATTCTACTTCCGGTCACTTCAGACCAACTCATGCTCACTATTCAACCAATAATGTAACGTTTTGAAACGGATTATCCCAGAGTCTCTCGTTTCCCAGGTGGGGAACGTGGGCTCTGGGAACGAGATTGGATCATGCGTTCCCTGAAAGTTTTGAATTCTTAAATCTCTGAAAGGATATTTCTTGCAAATTGTCGGCACTCTTCTTGTATTTTTAGTCGCGGGATTCAAACTAATAATTAATTGCGGATTTTTGAAACAAGGATTTTATTATAGACCTTTGACCAAAATAGAGCTATTACATAGTGACTAACCGATAGTAAAGCAATTGATCTCTTTTAGATATAAGGAAATTAAAATGGTTTTATGAGAATACTGACTTGCCTCATGCATGATTAACAAAAATATCTATTTCTCCACAAAACGTTTTAAAACACTTTTTGCCCAAATTTTTCTTCCTTGCCAAAAAAGTCAGTAGAAGGCTGCCCAACCTAATAAGACTAATAAATTGTTATTCAAGATAAATTTTGTGAATTTGAAATTAAATTTTAAAATTTGCTAAGCTTATTTTCAAAGAATTAATAAATTGTTAGTTGCCATGCATGGCTTTTCTGATGTTTTCATTTGTTTTTTCAAGTCGGCGTCACTTGCGCAAATGGCCGGTGAAAGAATGGGAAAAGGTGTTCTTGCGAAAACTCTATATAAAGATGCCAGGAGCTCGTTCATGCTTGATCCGCTCTTGGCTTCTTCAGTGAAAAAGAAAGCAAAAAACAAGTGTTACCTTTATTCCCACCCAGTATCTCAACAAGGTCATCCCTTTCCATCGTTCTTAAGATCGCAATCAGCTTCTCAACGTCATTCCCAGCTTTAGTTCCCCAATGAGACAAGAGAGCACTTGCTGGATCGTCTTTTAGTTGAAATGAGTTTACATCTTTTATGTTGTATTCCAAGTTTCCAGCCAACGTTTTGTAATCTTTGCCCTTTTTTGGCTTGTTCAACTCCGTACATATTTCAATGTAGACATTAGCATTAAGCTCGCGGATTTTCAGCGATTCATTACTTCTGGCTGTTCGGAAAATATAAATCACAAGAATGGAAAAGACATTTAATTTACATATTATACAACAAGTAAAAACTAGAAGACACTAAGAGAAATTTTAAAGAATTTTCAACAGAACAAGGACAATTTCAATTATTTATAATTTTCAAAACTAATAAATATCTTAAAAATCTTCTCTGATTAAATCGAGATAAAATGTTAAAATGGAAACATGTACCTCTTCTCTTGTTTAACCCATTAATCCCGCCTGAATCGGGGAAAAAATGGCCTCTTTATTGGTTTACTCTGTCTAACACCAGACTATTTTACTCTGTTTAACACCAGACTATTTTACTCTGTTTAACACCAGACTATTTTACTGTGTCTAACACCAGACTATTTTACTGTGTCTAACACCAGACTATTTTACTGTGTCTAACACCAGACTATTTTACTCTGTTTAACACCAGATATTTTACTCTGTTCAACACCCGACTATTTTACTCTGTCTAACACCAGACTATTTTACTCTGTTTAACACCAGACTATTTTACTGTGTCTAACACCAGACTATTTTACTGTGTGTACACCAGACTATTTCACTCTGTCTAACTCCAGACTATTTTACTCTGTCTAACACCAGACTATTTTACTGTGTCTAAAACCAGACTATTTTACTTTGTTTAACACCAGACTATTTTACTGTGTCAGTAGTGATACCCCCCCATATGGCGGCCAAAGGGATGCCGCCTCATTAAATATTCATCTTATTATTTATTCATTCTCAGGCTCCTATAGGACCTCCTAACCCTAATCTCATTAGTGTACATTTCATAGAGGCTCGTTACGTCATTAGCGCTTAACCCTAGTGTTCCGGAACCCCCTGATTTTCACTACGTCATAATCGACTTATTATTTATGCTTCTCCCCAAACCCTAGCTGATACTCAACCGCCCGGGTAATACATCATAACCGATAGCTCTCCGACTGATTCCCGAAGTTCTCATTATCAAAAGGCACTCGACTTTTATAAGTAATAGTAACCAACTTTCATTTATACACTTTACCCTACTGATAGTCAACACTTGTGGGGCACGTAAACGTTTGACAAGATGGATATTATGTACGACGAACTAAAGAAAAATAACGTTGATATCGATAAAGACACTCTGTCGTATTACCTTAAACATTGTCTAGAAGAACATCGAGTTCTATTCGACAGTATCAATGAACAAATACCCAGAATATGTCTTCAACACGTTTATGAAGAGATGAACCCCAACAATTTTGGTCGAATTATGGCTTATCTAACCCTAGTGTATAGAGTAAACGAATCCTTGGATGAGAAATCACTTCGAGAAGTCATGAAAAGAACGATTTTAAGTGTCGAAATATAAAGGCAAAGCGATTTATTACTTTGAAAGCGTTGCTACGCTTTCTGTTACTAAGTGTGATATTTGCATATTTATCCTCAGTGCACGTGCAGGAGACAAAAGAGAAACTCATTAGGATCATTAAGGAGATTAAGCGCTTAGGCAAGTCTAGGCGAGAAGGTCATTAGCAGTGTTACCATAGCGAAACCGCGTCGCGGCCTTCATTCGAACTCTGTTCTCGTACGAGTATCATCGAAAGTTTTTGGCGTTGTTTGGAATAAAATAGACGTTCTTTCCAAGGAACTAAAGAGAAATTAGTAGACACACTTTATATTTTTATCCTAAATCTTGTCTAGAGGAATATAGTGGGTTTCGAACATTCTAAATGACTGAACCTGGTGAGATAACTTAACTCGAATATTATCTGAATAAGCTATGAATATTATATTAGGGTTAGAACATAACAGAATAAATCATCCTAGAATCATTCCTAACTAAACCCTCGTTTATAAGTGAAGGAAGATAGAACGAGGAATCACTTTGAGAAGCTCAACTTAAGATATGTACGAATCAATCCGAAAAGCCGTGAGCTCAGAAAAAAGCGTATTGGCACATAGCAATGAAAAGCTTATCTATGAATTTTATTAGATATTTGGTTCGCTTTTGTGGTGTTTATACGTTTAAGAACTGTGCAAAGTTCCACAAGTCCGGCACAGTGGCATCAGCTTTCTGGAGTATACATCTCCTATTTTAAATCTTTAGGCATTATGAGAATATTTCGTTTGTATTCTGTTAAATAAAAAGTTAAAATCCATACGTGTCAAAATTATTTACCATCACTTGCCGTTTAATCGCAGATTGAATTTATTCTCGGGCGAGAAGGACATTAGCAGTGTTACCATAGCGAAACCGCGTTGCCGGCTCCGAGCGACTCCGAGCCCTCGGCTCTTGGCTCCGAGCGACTCCGAGCCCTCGGCTCTTGGCTCCAAGCAGCTCCGAGTCCCATAGGAGGAGGAGAAAGAGGAGGAGGAGGAGAAAGAGGAGGAGGAGAAGGAAGAGAAAGAGGAGGAGGAGGAGAAAGAGGAGGAGGAGGAGAAAGAGGAGGAGGAGGAGGAGGAGGAGGAGAAGGAGGAGGAAGAGGAGGAGGAGGAGAAAGAGGAGGAGGAGGAGAAAGAGGAGGAGGAGGAGGAGAAAGAGGAGGAGGAGGAGAAAGAGGAGAAAGAGGAGAAAGAGGAGAAAGAGGAGGAGGAGAAAGAGGAGGAGGAGAAAGAGGAGGAGGAGGAGAAAGAGGAGGAGGAGGAGGAGAAAGAGGAGGAGGAGGAGGAGAAAGAGGAGGAGGAGGAGAAAGAGGAGGAGGAGGAGAAAGAGGAGGAGGAGAAAGAGGAGGAGGACCCCAATCACCCCTGGAGTAACCCCCAAACACCCCTGGGATACCCAATCACCCCTGGGGTAACCGCCAATCACCCCTGTGTACCCCCATATACCCCGGGGTACCCCCAGTCACCCCTGGAGTAACCCCCAAACATCCCTGTGGTACCCACAAACACCCCGGGGGTACCCCATTCACCCCTGTAGTAACCCCCAAACATCCCTGGGGTACCCACAAACACCCCTGGGGTACACCCAATCACCCCTGCATGGGGTAACCTCCAAACACCCCGAGGTAACCCCCAAACACCCCCGCTCCGAGCCCTCGGCGCTTGGTTCCGAGCGACTTTCCTCTTATCTTCCTCTTATCTTCCCCTTATCTTCCTTTTATCTTCCTCTTATCTTCCTCTTATCTTCCTTTTATCTTCCTCTTATCTTCCTCTCATCTTCCCCTTATCTTCCTCTTATCTTCCTTTTATCTTCCCCTTATCTTCCTTTTATCTTCCCCTTATCTTCCTCTTATCTTCCTTTCATCTTCCTCTTATCTTCCACTTATCTTCCTCTTATCTTCCCCTTATCTTCCCCTTATCTTCCTCTTATCTTCCTTTCATCTTCCTCTTATCTTCCTTTTATCTTCCTCTTATCTTCCTCTCATCTTCCCCTTATCTTCCTCTTATCTTCCTTTTATCTTCCCCTTATCTTCCTCTTATCTTCCTTTCATCTTCCTCTTATCTTCCTTTTATCTTCCTCTTATCTTCCTGGGAAGATAAAGGAAAATAAGGAAGATAAGGGGAAGATAAGGGGAAGATAAGGGGAAGATAAGGGGAAGATAAGAGGAAGATAAGGGGAAGATGAGAGGAAGATAAGAGGAAGATAAGGGGAAGATAAAAGGAAGATAAGAGGAAGATAAGGGGAAGATGAGAGGAAGATAAGAGGAAGATAAAAGGAAGATAAGAGGAAGATGAAAGGAAGATAAGAGGAAGATAAGGGGAAGATAAGGGGAAGATAAGAGGAAGATAAGGGGAAGATAAGAGGAAGATGAAAGGAAAATAAGAGGAAGATAAGGGGAAGATAAAAGGAAGATAAGAGGAAGATAAGGGGAAGATGAGAGGAAGATAAGAGGAAGATAAAAGGAAGATAAGAGGAAGATAAGAGGAAGATAAAAGGAAGATAAGGGGAAGATAAGAGGAAGATAAAAGGAAGATATGAGGAAGATGAAAGGAAGATAAGAGGAAGATAAGGGGAAGATAAAAGGAAGATAAGAGGTAGATAAGGGGAAGATGAGAGGAAGATAAGAGGAAGATAAAAGGAAGATAAGAGGAAGATAAGAGGAAGATAAAAGGAAGATAAGGGGAAGATAAGAGGAAGATAAGAGGAAAGTCGCTCGGAACGAAGCGCCGAGGGCTCGGAGCGGGGATGTTTGGGGGTTACCTCGGGGGTGTTTGGGGGTTACCCCAGGGGTGATTGGGTGTACCCCAAGGGTGTTTGTGGGTACCCCAGGGATGTTTGGGGGTTACTCCAGGGGTGACTGGGGTACCCCCGGGGGTTTGTGGGTACCACAGGGATGTTTGGGGGTTACTCCAGGGGTGACTGGGGGTACCCCCGGGGTATATGGGGGTACACAGGGGTGATTGGCGGTTACCCCAGGGGTGATTGGGTATCCCAGGGGCGTTTGGGGGTTACTCCAGGGGTGATTGGGGTCCTCCTCCTCTTTCTCCTCCTCCTCCTCCTCTTTCTCCTCCTCCTCTTACTCCTCCTCCTCCTCTTTCTCCTCTTTCTCCTCCTCCTCCTCTTTCTCCTCCTCCTCCTCCTCTTTCTCCTCCTCCTCCTCCTCTTTCTCCTTCAATTTCTCCTCCTCATCTTCCTCTTTCTCCTCCTCCTACTCCTTCTCCTCCTCCTCCTCCTCCTCTTTCTCCTCCTCCTCCTCTTTCTCCTCCTCCTCCTCTTTCTCCTCCTCCTATGGGACTCGGAGCTGCTTGGAGCCAAGAGCCGAGGGCTCGGAGTCGCTCGGAGCCAAGAGCCGAGGGCTCGGAGTCGCTCGGAGCCGGCAACGCGGTTTCGCTAAGGTAACACTGCTAATGGCCTTCTCGCCCGAGAATAAATTCAATCTGCGATTAAACGGCAAGTGATGGTAAATAATTTTGACACGTATGGATTTTAACTTTTTATTTAACAGAATACAAACGAAATATTCTCATAATACCTAAAGATTTAAAATAGGAGATGTATACTCCAGAAACCCCAGAAAGCTGATGCCACTGTGCCGGACTTGTGGAACTTTGCACAGTTCTTAAACGTATAAACACCACAAAAGCGAACCAAATATCTAATAATATTCATAGATAAGCTTTTCATTGCTATGTGCCAATACGCTTTTTTCTGAGCTCACGGCTTTTCGGATTGATTCGTACATATCTTAAGTTGAGCTTCTCGAAGTGATTCCTCGTTCTATCTTCCTTCACTTATAAACGAGGGTTTAGTTAGGAATGATTCTAGGATGATTTATTCTGTTATGTTCTAACCCTAATATAATATTCATAGCTTATTCAGATAATATTCGAGTTAAGTTATCTCACCAGGTTCAGTCATTTAGAATGTTCGAAACCCACTATATTCCTCTAGACAAGATTTAGGATAAAAATATAAAGTGTGTCTACTAATTTCTCTTTAGTTCCTTGGAAAGAACGTCTATTTTATTCCAAACAACGCCAAAAACTTTCGATGATACTCGTACGAGAACAGAGTTCGAATGAAGGCCGCGACGCGGTTTCGCTATGGTAACACTGCTAATGACCTTCTCGCCTAGACTTGCCTAAGCGCTTAATCTCCTTAATGATCCCTAATGAGTTTCTCTTTTGTCCCCTGCACGTGCACTGAGGATAAATATGCAAATATCACACTTAGTAACAGAAAGCGTAGCAACGCTTTCAAAGTAATAAATCGCTTTGCCTTTATATTTCGACACTTAAAATCGTTCTTTTCATGACTTCTCGAAGTGATTCCTCATCCAAGGATTCGTTTACTCTATACACTAGGGTTAGATAAGCGATAATTCGACCAAAATTGTTGGGGTTCATCTCTTCATAAACGTGTTGAAGACATATTCTGGGTATTTGTTCATTGATACTGTCGAATAGAACTCGATGTTCTTCTAGACAATGTTTAAGGTAATACGACAGAGTGTCTTTATCGATATCAACGTTATTTTTCTTTAGTTCGTCGTACATAATATCCATCTTGTCAAACGTTTACGTGCCCCACAAGTGTTGACTATCAGTAGGGTAAAGTGTATAAATGAAAGTTGGTTACTATTACTTATAAAAGTCGAGTGCCTTTTGATAATGAGAACTTCGGGAATCAGTCGGAGAGCTATCGGTTATGATGTATTACCCGGGCGGTTGAGTATCAGCTAGGGTTTGGGGAGAAGCATAAATAATAAGTCGATTATGACGTAGTGAAAACCAGGGGGTTCCGGAACACTAGGGTTAAGCGCTAATGACGTAACGAGCCTCTATGAAATGTACACTAATGAGATTAGGGTTAGGAGGTCCTATAGGAGCCTGAGAATGAATAAATAATAAGATGAATATTTAATGAGGCGGCATCCCTTTGGCCGCCATATGGGGGGGTATCACTACTTGTGTCTAACACCAGATTATTTTACTGTGTCTAACACCAGACTATTTTACTGTGTCTAACACCAGACTATTTTACTGTGTCTAACACGACTATTTTACTCTGTCTAACACCAGACTATTTTACTGTGTCTAACACCAGATTATTTTACTATGTCTGACACCAGACTATTTTACTGTGTCTAACACCAGACTATTTTACTGTGTCTAACACCAGATTATTTTACCCTGTCTAACACCAGACTAGTTTACTGTGTCTATAACACCAGACTATTTTACTCCGACTAACACCAGATTATTTTACTGTGTTTAACACCAGACTATTTTAATGTGTCTAACACCAGACTATTTTACTGTGTCTAACACAAGATTATTTTACTGTGTCTAACACCAGACTATTTTACTGTGTCTAACACCAGACTATTTTACTGTGTCTAACACCAGACTATTTTACTGTGTCTAACACCAGACCATTTTACTGTGTCTAACACCAGATTATTTTACTGTGTCTAAGACCAGACTATTTTACTCTGTTTAACACCAGACTATTTTACTGTGTCTAACACCAGACTATTTTACTGTGTCTAACACCAGATTATTTTACTGTGTCTAACACCAGACTATTTTACTGTGTGTACACCAGACTATTTCACTCTGTCTAACTCCAGACTATTTTACTCTGTCTAACACCAGACTATTTTACTGTGTCTAAAACCAGACTATTTTACTTTGTTTAACACCAGACTATTTTACTGTGTCTAACACCAGATTATTTTACTGTGTCTAACACCAGACTATTTTACTGTGTCTAACACCAGACTATTTTACTGTGTCTAACACGACTATTTTACTCTGTCTAACACCAGACTATTTTACTGTGTCTAACACCAGATTATTTTACTATGTCTGACACCAGACTATTTTACTGTGTCTAACACCAGATTATTTTACTCTGTCTAACACCAGACTAGTTTACTGTGTCTATAACACCAGACTATTTTACTCCGACTAACACCAGATTATTTTACTGTGTTTAACACCAGACTATTTTAATGTGTCTAACACCAGACTATTTTACTGTGTCTAACACAAGATTATTTTACTGTGTCTAACACCAGACTATTTTACTGTGTCTAACACCAGACTATTTTACTGTGTCTAACACCAGACTATTTTACTGTGTCTAACACCAGACCATTTTACTGTGTCTAACACCAGATTATTTTACTGTGTCTAACACCAGACTATTTTACTCTGTTTAACACCAGACTATTTTACTCTGTCTAACGCCAGATTATTTTACTGTGTCTAACACCAGACTATTTTACTCTGTTTTAACACCAGATTATTTTACTGTGTCTAACACGACTATTTTACCCTGTCTAACACCAGACTATTTTACTGTGTCTATAACACCAGACTATTTTACTCCGACTAACACCAGATTATTTTACTCTGTTTAACACCAGACTATTTTACTGTGTCTAACACCAGACTATTTTACGGTGTCTAACACCAGACTATTTTACTGCGTCTAACACCAGACTATTTTACTGTGTCTAACACCAGACTATTTTACTGTGTCTAACACCAGACCATTTTATTGTGTCTAACACCAGATTATTTTACTGTGTCTAACACCAGACTATTTTACTCTGTCTAACACCAGATTATTTTACTGTGCCTAACACCAGACTATTTTACTCTGTCTAACACCAGATTATTTCACTCTGTCTAACACCAGATTATTTTACTGTGTCTAACACCAGATTATTTTACTGTGTCTAACACCAGACTATTTTACTGTCTAACACCTGACTATTTTACTGTGTCTAACACCAGACTATTTTACTGTGTCTAACACCAGATTATTTTACTGTGTCTAACACCAGACTATTTTACTGTGTGTACACCAGACTATTTCACTCTGTCTAACTCCAGACTATTTTACTCTGTCTAACACCAGACTATTTTACTGTGTCTAAAACCAGACTATTTTACTTTGTTTAACACCAGACTATTTTACTGTGTCTAACACCAGATTATTTTACTGTGTCTAACACCAGACTATTTTACTGTGTCTAACACCAGACTATTTTACTCTGTCTAACACCAGACTATTTTACTGTGTCTAACACCAGATTATTTTACTATGTCTGACACCAGACTATTTTACTGTGTCTAACACCAGATTATTTTACTCTGTCTAACACCAGACTAGTTTACTGTGTCTATAACACCAGACTATTTTACTCCGACTAACACCATATTATTTTACTGTGTCTAACACCAGACTATTTTACTGTGTCTAACACCAGACTATTTTACTGTGTCTAACACCAGACCATTTTACTGTGTCTAACACCAGATTATTTTACTGTGTCTAACACAAGATTATTTTACTGTGTCTAACACCAGACTATTTTACTGTGTCTAACACCAGACTATTTTACTGTGTCTAACACCAGACTATTTTACTGTGTCTAACACCAGACCATTTTACTGTGTCTAACACCAGATTATTTTACTGTGTCTAACACCAGACTATTTTACTCTGTTTAACACCAGACTATTTTACTCTGTCTAACGCCAGATTATTTTACTGTGTCTAACACCAGACTATTTTACTCTGTTTAACACCAGATTATTTTACTGTGTCTAACACGACTATTTTACCCTGTCTAACACCAGACTATTTTACTGTGTCTATAACACCAGACTATTTTACTCCGACTAACACCAGATTATTTTACTCTGTTTAACACCAGACTATTTTACTGTGTCTAACACCAGACTATTTTACGGTGTCTAACGCCAGACTATTTTACTGCGTCTAACACCAGACTATTTTACTGTGTCTAACACCAGGCTATTTTACTGTGTCTAACACCAGACCATTTTACTGTGTCTAACACCAGATTATTTTACTGTGTCTAACACCAGACTATTTTACTGTGTCTAACACCAGACTATTTTACTGTGTCTAACACCAGACTATTTTACTGTGTCTAACACCAGACCATTTTACTGTGTCTAACACCAGATTATTTTACTGTGTCTAACACCAGACTATTTTACTCTGTTTAACACCAGACTATTTTACTCTGTCTAACGCCAGATTATTTTACTGTGTCTAACACCAGACTATTTTACTCTGTTTAACACCAGATTATTTTACTGTGTCTAACACGACTATTTTACCCTGTCTAACACCAGACTATTTTACTGTGTCTATAACACCAGACTATTTTACTCCGACTAACACCAGATTATTTTACTCTGTTTAACACCAGACTATTTTACTGTGTCTAACACCAGACTATTTTACGGTGTCTAACACCAGACTATTTTACTGCGTCTAACACCAGACTATTTTACTGTGTCTAACACCAGACTATTTTACTGTGTCTAACACCAGACCATTTTACTGTGTCTAACACCAGATTATTTTACTGTGTCTAACACCAGACTATTTTACTCTGTCTAACACCAGATTATTTTACTGTGCCTAACACCAGACTATTTTACTCTGTCTAACACCAGATTATTTCACTCTGTCTAACACCAGATTATTTTACTGTGTCTAGCACCAGATTATTTTACTGTGTCTAACACCAGATTATTTTACTGTCTAACACCTGACTATTTTACTGTGTCTAACACCAGACTATTTGACTGTGTCTAACACCAGATTATTTGACTGTGTCTAACACCAGACTATTTGACTGTGTCTAACACCAGACTATTTTATTGTGTCTAACACCAGACTATTTTACTCTGTCTAACACTAGACTATTTTACTGTGTCTAACACCAGACTATTTTACTCTGTCTAACACCAGATTATTTTACTCTGTCGAACACCAGACATTTTTACTCTGTCGAATATCAGACTATTTTACTCTGTCTAACACCAGATTATTTTACTGTCTAACACCAGACTATTTTACTCTATCTAACACCAGACTATTTTACTCTGTCTAACACTGAACTATTTTACTGTGTCTAACACCAGACTATTTTACTCTGTCTAACACCAGACTATTTTATTCTGTCTAACACCAGACTATTTTACTCTGTCTAACACCAGACTATATTTTACTCGTCAATGGGGGAACCCTCAGACATCCTAAGAAGTAATTGCATGGTTAATATTAGTCTTAACAAGTTCCGTTAAGATCATATATGAACTACTAGACCCTATACATACAAAATAAAAGTACTTTTACCTGAACCTGTAGGTTTAGCAATCTCTTTGTTGAATGCTTCAACCACTTCTGTAAAAACAAAATTCTTAACTTCAAAAAAACACATTTTGGGTCTTTTATGCAAGTTTCAAAGCAAACCCAATTACTAGAAAAGATTGGTAAATATACACCAGTGCATATTGTTCAATTTGCTTCGGTTTAGCCTATTTGTTTCAGGTTGCTCGTCAAAGAGAGAACCTTTAACAAGTGATTAACCCATTCCAGTCTGAGACGTCCAAAAACGACCTCTTTTTGTTGTCGTGGCAATAGAAATGATACTAAAATGTTGTATTTCAGTTCCTCAAGTAGATTGAGTCTAGTGTTCGGTTCCGTTTCTGTTTCTTTTTTATTATTTTTGTTGGGGTGTCACAAAATTGCGCAATATATATTACGATACTCTCGCAATATGTCCTCGCGGAGCCTGAATTGAACCAAAAAGAAACACTAAATCAAACACTTCATGGGAGCCGTTGATCTGTTTACAGAGCTTTCTGCTCAGTTTAACAACGAGAAAGCGCATTTACAGCTAAGTTTGTAATAAGCGAGTTGTCCATTTCGTGTTTACGAACGTTTGTTGTTGTTTGCAGCGGGTCACTTCGATTCTAAATCGGTGACACTGAGACATTAGTTGAACGATAGTTTCTGTATATTATGTTTCGTAACTTGCTCCCTAATCGCGTTCAATCTCCAAACGTCGTGTCATCGGTGCATGAATTGAGCATTTGTCAGCGTATTTTCGATGAGCTCACAGATGGTTGTAAGTCTGCAACGGCTATTGGAAACATACTTCAAGATAAACCAAAGAATATTACGAACACAAATAAACCAAGGAAAATAAGATGGACAGCGTCTACCTTACTGGTCCTCTTGTGGGTCCGGTCATTTTATTTAATATCTGTTTTTGAAACTCAATTATTATTTATTGTAATGAGAAATGTGTTTGCGTTTGCGCATTCTTTGGACTTTTGTGTGTGCGACAAATGTGTTTGCATTTTAGTGTATTGCAGCTTGTCATTTTTGCGTTCGTCTTGCCAGGTTGAACAGATCATGCTTTTTTTCTTCGGTAGTCGCTCAATAATTATGCGTTCTTGTTTAACTCAAACAAGGACGGCAAATATGCTTTGCAGTTGGTTGTATGACAAATTCAGGGTCTTCAATTTCAGCTGCTATATCGACAGTCCGTTTGGCCGAAACAAGATTAAGATCAGCTTTCTTTTCTGGCTTGACAAAACAGAGTACCCATACAAGAGACGCTATATTAAATCATTATGTTAACCAGGAATATTAATATCATTTACATAATTTACATAAAAGTAAATGGTTTGAACCTAGGAGTATTATAACATGTTTGTGAATGTTGCTCATCTAGGTTAGAGTAGTCTTGAGAAAGACTGTTAGTGGTAATAGTGACTGACGTTTCGACGGCCTCAGCGGCGGTCATCTTCAGATTCAAGTGAAAAGTTTCTGCCAACCTCGTACCCAGGCTCTCTTCAATCCGCAGCGCGAAGAAAAGCTGGTATATCGTGGTCACGTGACTACCAAAATCTGGTTGTGACAAATTTTGTTTGGACAGGTGGGGTAGAGAGGATTTGAAGCTTCTTGCTTGAAAGATTTACGGTTTGATTGAAAATTTACGGTTTCTGCGCTAAGTGGGCACGATATGGTTATGATTTTCGAATATGTTCACAAAAAAACGGCTAACTTACAAGAGACTCGCGGCGCAGACAAATGAAGCAAGGAAGCAGGCCGCAGAGGGTAAATCATTTATCCGCTTTGATTCCTATTTCTTATCTAGCTGCCCAGCTATAATGATATCCTTACGCACACTACTTCTTTTGATGTGAATACTACGCAAATTATCAAAGTGTCACTGTGGAGCGGAGAGAAATAGTCTTTACACCGAGTTGTGGAACGGAGACGGAAACTGATTCGTCTCGCACAGGACGAGAAAAGTTTTTTTTATATAAACAAGTGAAATAAACAAAGATCAATCAGTACTCAAACTCGAAGGTTGATCATTAATTTTAAACGAACAATTATCGACAACATACATCATACGAAATAAATCGTTAAAATACAAAGCGCTGAGATACTTTCCTCGGGTACTTGTCGCCTTTGTTTATCCAATTTAAAACTTCTGCCGTCTGGGTAAATGTCGACGATCGTCGAGCCGTTCGAATTTCTCTCCGCTCAACACTTCAATAATTTCCGTATAGTATTCACATTAAAACATACAAGTTGTATATAAGAATATAAAGCATTATAGCAGAAATCTTGAGCAGCTAGAGAAGGAATGATAATTTGAAATGGTATTAAAATTATTTACCCTCTGCATGTGGGCTGCTTCTTTACTTCGCTTGTTTGCGCTGCGAGTCTCTCGTACGTTAGCCGTTTTCCGTAAACGGCCGTTTTTAGAAAGTATTCATAGTCATATCGTGCCTCAAACGGTAAATCTTTCGGCAAGAAGCTTCAAATCTTCTCTACCCCACCCCTGTCCAAACAAAATTTGTCACAACCAGATTTTTGTAGTCATGTGACCATGATATAGCAGGGTTTTTTCTTCGCGCTGCGGGTTGAAAAGAGTCTGGGTACGAGGTTGATATACACTCAGGCGATATATGCATATATTAATCTCAGGAACAGTTGACCCAGCATTAGGAACGAAGAATTCTTACGCCTCTTGTATTGTGAGAAATCTACGTTGTGAATATCGTTCACCGTTCGTCGAATGGCCTCGAACCGTTTGGTTATCGTACGAGTAGCTAACTCTGTACACGAAAGCGAGATAAGCAACTATTCTTCCAAAATGATTTAGATCCATTTCTTCATAGATGTGATGACGGTTGATCGCTAAAACTATCAAACAGGTGTCAATATTCGTCAAGACATGTCTGAATACAAAATGATAACGTATCTTTATCGATATCAATGTTATGTCGTTTTAACTCATCAAAAATTGTATCCATAACGTATGCGCGCTGTATACGTCTATAACAAGTCGTGAAGTCGTGTTCACACGACCAAAGTTGGAGATAAATGAATCACAATAAAGTCAGGTGTAAACATATATTTATTACACAGATAATTAGAATACAAAATTATACATGTTCAGCAAATGTTCAGTTTTTCCATGTCTTCAGTCAATGCATCAATTGATTTTGGAAAACGAAATTCTTCATAGGCTTCTTTAGAATCATCTTTTTTACTTGTAAATGATTCACCAGTATCTGCAACCTTGTATCGATATTGTAATGGACTGCTGAAAAGACACCCAATGTTGTAAATTCGTGGCGAGAACCCTGTAGGTTTCAGAGAATCCGCATGCATGTTGTCTTTCGTTAGGACATGAGTAAAACAGACGACCTTGGTTGTCACCTTCTTTCTTAACTTTACGAGTACGGCAAACCATTCCGTGTTTACACAACGGTTTTGGACTCTCGAAGACATCTCCCCCATTGCCAAAACGAGCAGGGATTTTCTCGCTCAGAACAGACGAAGTAAGGTCTTCCGTAACTTTCTCTCATTTTGTCTTTAACCATTCGCAGTGTCGCCAATTTCTGATGGGTAGGACAGACTGGATGTACAAAACCACTTGCCCGAAAAAAGAGTCCACAGCTTTCCCAGCTGACAGCTAGGCATTTGTCCGCAGTACCAGAACGTACCATGTAGGGTAGTGGTGGAAGACGCGTGTTTACCATGAAGACATTCCATTGTAGCGATATTATACTCTGACGACGAAACTTCTAATGCTTTTAACAAACGTTCTAACCCTTTTCTAACGTCTCGAACAAGTATAGATTCGTCCAACGAACTTAGCCGACCAGACCAGGTGTAATCCTAACATCGTAAATATTATACTCCAGCTTGGAGCTTATATAGCCTCATGTGCACTAATTATCCCAGTCTTGCCCAATCATGTCCTATTATTTTGTTATTCCGTTCGCAATGCGTTCGTAACGCGTGACGCACGCTGAATATTAATGAGGCGGCACCCATTTGATACGCTATATGGGGAAGGGGGGGGGGGGGGGTAGGTGGTGGGTGGATGGATTATTTACTATTTTGTTAACACAATTTTTAGTTTATAACTAGTCATACTCCCAATATCTTCCTTTCCCTAATCCTATTGTCAGTAATTAATTACCACTATAATATCCTGTTATGTATGCGTTGCAATTAGCTCGATTTCTCACCTTAAGACTATTCACCCCACTGTAATATAATTCCATTAGATTCGTGATATCCTTGTTATTTTAATTAGCATATCCTATATATATACCGCCTGTGAAAATAATTAGTCTTTCCTATCTTGCACTGAAGATGGCATAAGTTTGCCGAAACATGTTTACATTAAAAAAGTTGGTCGTTTACTTGAAGTTTATAGTAACTTTAGTGCTCTAAAGAACATATGGTAACCTTTAGTGCTCTTAAGAAGTATATATATATATATATATATATACATGGGGTATTAAGGTATGATAACTAAGTTGCTCAAAACTTGGGAGCCTGCTCCACTTAATAATAAGATTACCATAAGGTTAGTTGACATGCATAACTTTTCCAATGTTTTCATTTGTTTCTTAAAGTCGGCGTCATTTATGGGAATGGCTGGTGAAAGAATGGAAAAAAGTGTTCTTAGGAAAACTGTAAATATGCCAGGACCCCGTACATGCTTAATTCGCTCACAAAGTACTGCACGGTTTTCCTGAAAGTTTGTAAAAATATTGATCATAGACCAAGGATAAACCCAATAAATTTTGGTTGAAATTTGGACGAGAATTTTATTAAAATCTGACCACAAGATTCTCCGTGTAGAAGAAATCTCTAATTGCGCTCATTATTCTTACTTTATGCAAACATTTTTGCATAATTTTGGTACGAGTGCAATCAAACATTTTATTCATTCATACATCTGTATATAGGTCTCGTGAGCTAGCCTGGTTAGCAGGATGGCCCGTTTTCTTTTTAAAAATCTCTAATAACTCGGAGATGTGCAATCTCCAGGGTGCCTTCTTGTTTCACAAGAGTGAATGGGACTTAATTTTTATTGATAAACATTAATTTAAATGCATGCTCTAAATTGAAAGAAGTACAAACTGAAGAAACTTTGCTTACCTCTTCTATCCAACCAACAACAGTCATACAGTTTCTCATCAACCCAGCAGCCAGTTGGACAGGTGGCTTTTCCACTTTCTAAATCGTCAAGAGATACGGGGCAAATGCAATTCCCACTGCGGCAATCTTTCTTCTGGTGCCGAAAACATTCTTTTGTTTCATCGCAGAGCTTGCCACAGCTTACAACCAAGTGATATTCCATGCCTTTGTACATAGGAGTCGCGCATTGAAGTTTCTTCATCACGTTAAGGAGAAAAGATTTCACGTCAGAAGCAATCTTTGCCAGCACCGTTTCCGAAAATGATAAATTTTCGCTTGTTAAAGCAATCTCGATTCTTGAGATATATGGAACAAGGATGATATAATATCGAATGCCGCTTGATTCAATAGGTAAACGACTGAAATTGCAAAAAAGATCGGGGTTGGCGCCAGATACCTCTCGACACCAGTGAAGAAATTCCACCAAAAACCGCGTGAAAAAACCAAGAGGAATGTAGCCACTTTTGAAATCGATATAGAGGAAAGGACGCTCAGCTTTTTTCAACTTCTCAGCAATAACTTCGCTTCCCATCTTGCGCTGTACCATAGAGGGGACTAACCAATTAGTGTTATCCCACGAAGGACATATCAAACTCACCCTCTCCATTATACTTGTCAGGGCTTTGCTGTTTCCAACATGCTTTTCGAGTACACCTTCGAGTAAAGTAGAGCACAAAATACCAGTATCTTTCAGCTTTCCCCACAATTTAGCAAGATTATTGTCTTGCTCATCGCTTGGAGGTATTCTAATGACTTTCGTGAAGAGCTTCACAAGCCATCGTGTATCGAGGACAACCAACTCACCAGCATCTGGATCTTCCGAAAAATGAATAAGGATATTCTGCTGATGGAGAAATTCAATTGCTTCAGCAACTTTTTCAGTAACCTCAGCTTCTTCTCCTATTTCTTTTGCATCTTGTAACTTGATAAGAGGCTTGTCCTCCGCTGCACGAGCGAGACCGTGTTCAAACCTGAGCCAGTTGATGGGGATTTTTTCTTGATTCTCAAGTTTTTTCTTGGCGATATCAAAGATACATTTTCGGAGATCTTGAATATTGGAGGTTTGGGATTTGTTATTGACAACAAATATGCCCTGGATGTACTCCCGACATCCGAGTTTGATGAAGCTATTTAGAATACGTTCTTTTGCTTCTTTAATCTTTTCTCCTCTTTCTTTGTCACTTCCCTCAATCTCATCAGGTTTTGTAAGGACGAGGATGACGGCGGGATGTTCATCACCAGCTTTTGCAGGACCATCGCGTTGGTTTAGCATGGAAAGAGTTGTCATCCATTTGTTTGCATAGTCTAGATTGGTTTCAACCAGATAGTTTGCAAGTGATACTTTTTCGCCTGTTTCCTCGTTAACGAATTGTGGTTCAGCTTCAGCGTCAAGGGCTTTGTCAAGTCCGACGACTAAAATAAACAACGACTCCTCTCTTAGAACAATTGAATGCACATCATAAAATAGAGATTGGCCTGCTACATCGTGCATCATAAATCTAATGGTGTCTATTTCATCGGTTAGTGAGTCGACGTCTGCCATTGCATTCTTAATAGCTCTCATCAACTCGGGATCCACTTCATGCGTGTTCTTTGCTTTTGCTGGAATCTCATCAAAGCCTTCACCTGGCATGTAACTTGCTTTTTCTTCTTGATTCTGATCAAAACCAGTGGCATTATTGCCTTCTATTTTATGATCATCATCACCTTGACTCCCCGCCTTTTTTTCTTTCATTTTAACTGCAACTTCATCTTGAAATTTTGCAGAAATTTTGTGCTCTTCAGTTTTTCCATTTTGTTTATCTTCACTTGCAGTCTCAAGTCCAGTCTCATCTCTGCTTTCGTAAACACCCTCGTCTTCACGTTGGTTGGACTTCTGCAATTCCAAGGCTACAGTTTCACCGACGGCACGATCGCAAAGTTCCTTTGAAGACCAAAGTTCCTGATCCCGGGAAGACGTCCAATCGTTTGACTTGTTGTTCTCATTCACTTCAGCAACATTGACTTCAAAACCGATAGTACTTGACATTTTCTCTTGAAATGTTTCACCCAGAAGGTTCTTCTTTAGTGATGTCTTCCCTACGCGGTCTTGACCAATTAAGAATACTGATATACGATTGTTTCGCTTTGTGCCAAATTTTTCGGCTTCTTCAGCTGCAGCCTTGATTATTCTTTCATTCAACTTCTCTATACAAGCAGAAAAAATAACTTTACATTAAATTTAAGAAATAGAAAATATTTTCTGTGTTTACATACAGTTATAAAAACACGAGTAGAAATTTGGGAGAACGAGACATTGAAATGGGAACCCATAGTGCCGGAATGTTTCCCTGTTAATTCGAGTTCTCCCAAACTTTTACGAGTGTTTTTATAACTCTATATGTAATAGATAAAGCATGAGCAGAGATCTGTATGTGATTTACAAGGCGAGCTGGAATCTCGGCTCTTCGACATTTAAAATAATTTGCTGATAAGCAAATAGTTCTTTCTGTATATAATGCTATTGTTCGCCCATAGTTCGATTACTGTTGTGAGTATGGGATGTGTTCGGTGAAACACAATCAAAACGACTCCAAAAACTCCAAAATAGAGCTGCTCGAATTATCATGAATATGAGCAATGACATAGATCGTTCTGTTGCTTTACAAGCATTGGGCTAGCTGGGAGCCACTTAAAACACAAAGGAAGAAAGCTAAAGCAAAAATGATGTACAAATTATTAAATAAAATGGGCCCTGAGTCACTCACTAATCTTTTCACATATAAAGGTGAGATGACAAACTATAATCTTCGGAACATTTCAAGTAGCCTTTGTTTACCACACCGCGTACTAATAATATGAAAAATAGTTTCATATATGACGGAGCATACCTTTGGAATTATATTCCAAAAGAAATTAGGGAGAGCAAATCCCTTTCTTCCTTTCGAAAGAAAATCGCTACTCACATTGATAGTAAATGTAAATAGATGTACCTGTAAATAGATTACTACTAGTTGATTACGTTACTAATTTATTTAATACTATATCTTATATTTTGTAAATAGCTTTTAAATACTATACTTCTACACTTCTTTTGTACACGCCCCTCGTGGAAATCGTCATTGCGTCAGGTTTCGGGCAAATTCTGGTACTTTGGTCACTTATTAAAACTAAATTTTCAACATAATATCTCTTCACCCAATATTCCAGAAACGTCTGTCGTTGTTGCAGTATCGCACTGCACTACCACAGCAAGGCGTTTTGTCTAAGACAAACAGCGGCGTCCGGTGCCCGCCATATTAACAGCGCAGCCACCGTTCAACTAAGGAAATCTTCGTATTACAGAGTTTCTTCGGGTTGATCGCCAGCGATAATGGTTTCGAATTAAGAAACGAATATTCCATCAACATCAGATGAATGAAGCGTTCTGAGTCAATGTCGTCTTCAAACTGTTCTTGAGTTACTTCGGGTGGAAAGGTTCGCGAAAGTGCATCAGCGAGGTACATTTTGCTATCCTTCTTGTAGACGAGGTTGATGCCATATTCTTGAATCTGCATAAGCATTTTCTGTAATCGGCTCGTAGCTTGAGATAACGGCTTTCGGAAGATACTCTCCAGCGGTCTGTGGTCGCTTTCTACGACAATCGACTTGCCATACACGTATTGGTGAAATCGTTTGCATCCGAAAACAATGGCGAGAAGTTCTTTTTCTATCTTCTTTATGATACCTTTGGTCTCTATGTCGTGAAGTTCGGTCTGAAGTCGTTCTCCCAATGTTGCCGGACGTTTTCGAGGAGGATGAACCACGGGTGTCAATCACGGGTGGCGTTGGCGTCAATCTTGATGTGATAAGGCTCCAATATTCTGCCGATACCATCAAAACATTGATCGTATTTCGCAAGAATCTGCTCGCTCGATAGACCAGTCAGTGTGTACTGGGATTTTTTGGCTGGTTATTGAGTTGATGTGAAACGATATCAGTTTCATGCTTTTGCAGTTAGTACAGCCTAAGAGGGAAGTTCCGGTTTCGACAACATGAAACTCGAGGATCTGCGTTGCGTTCTTGTGTTGACAGCGAAGATGATATTCTCCTATCACTGACTGGAATATTATGTCCACCAAACGCGGTTAATTTCGCGCTGCTTGGCTGAGTTTATGGCGGCGTTGAGGGACAACTTTTTCAAAGTCGGTTAGAATGTTCGCTTCGGCTCCAGAGTCGAGCTTTAGGCGCATTGTCGCGTTGTTAATCTTCAGCAGAGCGTGTTCTTTCTCTGTTGATGGTTAAGGAGCGTTCACCATGTCGATGCCATGTTCGGAGTTGTCGCTCTCAAGTTCTATGTCGTTCACGGGTTTCTTTCTAGATCGACATGGCTTAGCAAAATGTCCTAATTTACGACAGTGGTTACAAGGTTTGCATACGCAGGACAGGATTTAGGTGCATGCGATCTGCCACAATTGCTACATGCCTTGTTGGGTGGATTTTAACTTCTGGTTTCTTGTATGATTTGTCATTCGGTGGACGGCTACGGCTTCGTCGGTGTTTTCGTAAGGCGTCGATGTTGGTTTTGTTCTCCCCATTCAGTGATTTCACTTGTTCCCGTGATGTTTCTGCAGCTCTGGATATGTATATGGCTTTCTGTAGCGATAAATCGGTTTCGTGCAACAGACGTTCTTTGAGAATCTGGCTCCTGATACCGCAGACAATTCTATCACGTTTCAGTCCGTCGTGAAGGTTTTCAAATTCACAGGCCGCTGCTAGAGTACGTAAGACGGTGACATTATTGATCAATAGTTTCGTTTTCTTCTTATCTCAGATTTTTCTTGGGTTACAGTATTCTTTGAAGGCTGTCTTCATCTGTTGTGTCGTTCTCTTCCACACTGTCCCATTTTCTCCGTCTGTTTCAGTTTCTGGCGTCGGAAAGGTCAGAGTCTTGTAAACTTCGCGTCCTTTCTCGCCTGTACACAGCAAGAAGTAAGAGCATCTCTCTTCTTCGGATTTTCCTTTGAGTTCGGTCTTCTCGAAGAGACCAGTGTTCTTCGAATTTACGAAAGTTCTCGTTTACGTTGCACTCTAATGTTAATGGTTTGGGTGCTGCCCATTGAATGATTCCTGATGCCATGATTCTTTTGCATTTGATCCCACTCATGACACCATGTAATAAGTTTGTTTATTGATCGCACTGTGTCTAATACATATTGTAGGTCTTACTCTATCTTGTGCTAAGTTCAAATGTCTTGTAATGAAAGTGTTGTATTAAATTAAGATGTAAGATTAATATCAATCATCATGAGTTAATCACGAGATGTCGATATATATTACATCATTCATGTCTCCCCGTCGAACATACGATTAAAATTAATGATAATGCAACATCAGTTATACATGCCCCAAGACGGATTCCCGTTGCGCTTCGTGATAAAGTAAAAAACGAACTTGCTCGTATGTAACGCTTAGGAGTCACTCGTCGCGAGCATTACCCCATGCTGACCATAGAAGAAGTTACATCTCGCTGTCCAAATGCCAAGTATTTCTCCAAACTGGGTGCTACCAGTGGATATTGGCAAATGCCCGTCGATGAGGAATCATCCAAGCTGCTAACGTTCATCACGCCATTTGCACGATACCGCTTTCTTCGTCTTCCGTTTGGCATCTCGTCTGCTCTAGAGATGTTCCAGCGAACTATGGATCACATGTTTGGCGATATCGAAGGCTGCGAGATTATCGTTGATGACATCCTCGTGTGTGGGAGAGTAGTATAGGGAAGGGGGGTTATAAGACGGGTGGTGCAACAAGCACCACCCATGACAATCCTGGCCAAAATTAACTCCGACAGTCGCGTAAAACGAACTTAAGCGCATCAATTCCTAAGATTATGTTCAAATTACATCGCCCCCACTACCCCCGTTCAATGTTGGTTAGAAAATGAAATGCAAAGTATGTTCAGCGCAAATTTTTATCAACATTGAATGGGGAGAGCGGGGAGAATGATTTTTAGAAGGAAATTTGATATCAGATGTGATTTAAGGCAAGGTGTCCGCGTGATTTTGACCAGGATTGTAGCTGTTACCCCCCCCCCGTGTAATACGTAATAACCGATAGCTCTCCGACTAATTCCCGACATTCTCGGCGTGTTGGGTCTCTGGAGTATACACCTCCTATTTTAAGTCTTGAAGCATTATGAGAATATTTCGTTTGTGTTCTTTCAATAATTTGGTGGCTCTTAAAAGATTGTAGTTTTTTAAAATGTGATTTGTTTAAAGAAACGTTTTTGCAATATGACTAAAACAGGACCAAGTAAGACATCAAGAAATGCTGCACCTTTTTTAACCAATATCTGCTTTTTTCCTCATAAAACTACTTCGGGGACTAGCCAAAGATAATATGTCGTCGCTATAAGGCCTAACGTCTTCCAAAAAAAAAACAACAAAAAAAACCACAAAGCAGGTAATAATTGATATTGCATTGACCAAATCACAAATGCATCTAATTTGCTCGGGGCATGCAGTCTTCAACAGAGCTCGCTGTTGAATAGGTTCACTCGTACATAAAAGTTCAAAAAACGGTTTATGCTTTTTTATAAACATCTCTATTCGACAGTCAGTGTCTAAATGAGGAAAACGCTACCAAAACACATATTTTAAGAGGATGAGGAGGAGGAGAAAGAGGAGAAAGATAAAGAGGAGGAGGAGGAGTAAGAGGAGGAGGAGGAGGAGAAAGAGAAGGAGGAGGAGGAGAAGCAGGAGGAGGAGGAGGAAGAGGAGGAGAAAGAGGAGGAGGAGGAGAAAGAGGAGGAGCAGAAAGAGGAGGAGGAGGAGGAGGAAAAGAAAGAGGAGGAAGAGAAAGAGGAAGAGGAGAGAGAGAAAGAGAAGGAGGAGGAGGAGGAGGAGGAGGAGAAAGATAAATAAATATGTCTGTAGCATTTGGGGAAAAACGTTTTCTACACCATTCAACATGCAACGTAAAAACAGTACTTATTCAAGACAAGCACATCTTCTCACTGACGCAACAGTCATGCAGCATCCTTTCACATGCATTGTTGCAGGGTGTACTCAGAGCGGCAAGACTGTTGCGTCAGTGAGGAGATGTGCTGGTCTAGAATAAGTACTGTTTTTATGGAAATTTTTTATATGACGTTGCATGTTGAATAGTGTAGAAAACGTTTTCCCACAAGTGCTACAGACATATTTATTTACCTTTCTCCTCCTCCCCCTTCTCTTTCTCCTCTTCCTCTTTCTCCTCTTCCTATTTCTCCTCCTCCTCTTTCTCTTCCTCCTCCTCCTCTTTCTCCACCTCCTCTTTCCCCTCCTCCTCTTTCTTCTCCTCCTCCTCTTTATCTTTCTCCTCCTCCTCCTCCTCTTTCTCCTCCTACTTTTCTCCTCCTCCTACTCCTCTTTCTCCTCCTCCTCTTTCTCCACCTCCTCTTTCTCCTCCTCCTCTTTCTCCACCTCCTCTTTCTCCTCCTCCTCCTCCTCTTTCTGCTCCTCCTCCTCTTTTTCCTCCTCCTCTTTCTCCTCCTCCTCTTTCTCCTCCTCCTCTTCTCCTCCTCCTCTTTCTCCCCTCCTCTTTCTCTACCTCCTCTTTCTCTTCCTCCTCTTTCTATTTCTCCTCTTTCTCTTTCTCCTCCTCCTCTCTCTTCCTTCTATTTCTCTTTCTCCGCCTCATCCTCCTCCTCTTTCTCTTCCTCCTCTTCCTCCTTCTCCTCCTCCTCCTCCTCTTTCTCCTCCTTGTAGTGTAGTGTACTTCATGTAAGTATAGTAAGAGGAACTACTCACTTGAAGATTAGATATTCATAAATACACATGCGTTTCTATACTGGCGACGAAAATGGTTAAATAAATTTGATACACTCCCAGATCGCGGTGATGAGAAAGATTTCAAGAAAGCTTGTGAAGCGTTGAATACGTACTTTACACCAAGGAAGAATATTTCGTTTGAAATCTTCAAATTCCGAAACATGAAACAATAAGTAGAGGAGACAATTGATGGGTTTCACACGCGGTTACAGATTGCCGCCAAATACTGTGAATTTGGAGAGACTCAAGAAAAGGAAGTAAAATCTCAAATCGAACTCGGCACTTCCAGCAAAAAAGTTCGACGATATTCGTTTCGTAATCCTACTGTGGAACTCGCTGATTTGCTTATTTATGCCCGAACACTGCATGAGACTGAGAAACAAGCCTTAGGAATCGAAAGGAATTCAATTGGAACATCTCAAGTCGACGAAGAAGTACATAAAGTCTACGGACGGCAGTATAGACCAATAAATCGCGAAGCTACAACCAAACCTGAGAAACCTACTAACCAGAACATTGAAAAGAAAACGTGTTACCGTTGTGGAAATCCATGGCCCCACAGAGGAAAACCATGCCCAACAGAAGGACAACAATGCAAATTATGTTTGAAGTTCAATAATTTTGCTCGAGTCTGCAGGTCCAGCCAAGAAAATAGTCGGAATATCAAAGATAAGTCGATTCGTAACGTCGTACCTAAGACAGATGAGAATACTTTACACGAGGGTGACAGCACATCATCGGATTCCGACTCGTATCTTTACAGTGTTCACACAACCACCAGTACTCCCAAGAAGAAGAAAAAGAAGAAAAAGAAGAACTTTAATACCAATATTACGATCGGAAATGCAACAGTACAATTTCATATTGACAGTGGATCGGCCGAGAATATCATCGACGAAAACAACGTATCGAAGGATGGCAAAGAAAACACCCGGTATTCAACTGCTGCCGTCAAGAAAATGCCTTTTTGCTTTCGCCAGTTCAACTCCGTTACCAATCTTAGGAGAGTTCGAAAGTGTTATCGAATCTAAGGATAGAATGACAACCGCTAAAATAATTGTTGTTAAACATGCAACTGCATGGGTGTTTACTAAGCGGAGAAACGTCAATATAATTAAATTTATTGCGAGTTAACATAAACCAGATCCAGGAACAAACAACCCCGAAAGCTGAGACTTTCACTCCATTTGCTAAAGAGAATAAAGTACCACCGCGTTTAAAGCCTTTGATTGACGAATTTGACGAAACTTTTCATGGTGTCGGGAAACTCATCAATTTAAAAGTTCGACTACACATAAATAACGATGTGAAGCCGGTTGTCTAACCGACACGACGCATACCATTTGCTATTCGAGAAAAGGTGGAGAAAGAGTTGAATAGATTAGAAAGATTGGATATAATCGAGCCTGCACAGGGAGCAACTCCATGCGTAAGCCCTATTGTTGCATTTCCAAAACCAAATAATCCGGAGAAAATCAGACTATGTATAGACATGCGGTTACCAAATACAGCCATAGAGAGACAACGACATCATCAACCCACCATGATCTCATTACTGATTTGAATGGCGCGTGTTACTTTAGCAAGCTTGACTTAAACTCTGCCTATTATCAGTTAGAACTCGAAGAAAATTCACGTTACATCACTACCTTCACAACCTACAAAGGACTATTTCGGTACAAACAATTGAATTTCGGCACGTCGAGCGCAAGTGAAATTTTCCAAAATACCATGCAAAATGTGCTCAATGGAATAAATGGTTGTCGCAACATTAGCGACGACATCAATATTTTTGGAAAAACGCAAGTCGAACACGATACTGCATTGCGAAAAGTCCTCGAAGTCGAGAAACAAAGAAATTTAAGAGTCACATTTGACAAGTGTCAATTCGACCAGAAACCCCTAGAGTTTTTTTGGTTATATTTTCTCAGCCAAAGGTATCTCGCCTAGTCCTGCCAAAGTACAAGCCGTCAAAGATGCTCCTATTCCTACCAACGGCTTCCGAAGTTAGATCTTTTCTAGGTATGATTCAGTACTGTGGACGGTTTATTCCTAACTTGGCTACTATCTCTGCACCGCTGCGTATGTTGATTCGAAAGGGAGTAAAGTGGGCGTGGACCGAAAAAGAACAAACCGCATTGGACAGCTTAAAGAATTTGTTGCAAACCGACACCATAATGGGATATTTTAATCCATCAAAACAAAAACAAACTTCATGTTGACGCGTCACCAATTGGCCTTGGTGCTGTACTATCGCAAACTACACCTGGAAAAACAGATACCAAGATTATTGCCTATGCGATCCGTTTTTTAACGGACGTTGAAAGTCGTTATCCGCAAATCGAGCGCGAAGCTCTTGGAATTGTTTACGGAATTGAACACTTTCATTTATATTTATACGGACACAAATTTACACTGATCACGTACCATCGACCGCTCGAACTCATCTATCAAAACTCAAAGTCTCGCCCTTCAGCCAGGCTTGAACACTGGTGTCTTCGACTGCAAGATTACAATTTTATTCTCAGGTATCGTCCAGGAAAGACGAATCCGTCAGACTACTTATCACGACACCCACTATCAAAGACCGTGACAAGAGATAATTTTGTCGAAGAATATGTCAATTTCATCGCAACAAGCGCTACTCCAATTGCCATGAACATTGATGACATCCGTACAGCAACTCGCGAAGATTCCACGCTACAAAAGTTAATCGAAATTATTCAGAAAAACACCTGGCATACGATCAAAGATGCTGAAACATTTCCAGAAGACTGCGATATCCAAGAATTACCGCGTTTTCGCAGACTGCGAGACGAGTTATCCATTACGTCAGATGCTCAACAAGCCATAGAATTAGCTCACGAAGGACATCAAGGCCTCGTCAAGACAAAATAATTAATTCGCGAAAAGGTCTGGTTTCCCGGGATTGATTTATCTGTCGGGACTTCTGTAAAGAAATGTCTTGCCTGCCAATCCGCCGGATTGCCAAACAAACCATCCCCATTAGAAAACATCGAGATTCCGAAAAATCCATGGGACACCATTTACATAGACTTTCTAGAACCATTTCCAAACGGCAATCTACTTCTCGTTATCACTGATGGTCGAACTCGTTATCCAGAAGTTGAAATAGTTCGAAATACATCAGCCGAATCGACGATCACACGTCTGGAAAGAGTTTTTGCGACTCACGGATTACCAAACACTATAATTACGCACAATGACCCACCATTCACTAGCCACGAGATTAAGAAATTCATGAGCGAAAACAAGATAAACCATCGCAAGATCACGCCTCTTTGGCCCCAAGGCAACGCCGAAGCAGAGAACTTCATGAAGCCCCTCAAGAAATGTATCCAAACTGCCTCCGTCGAAAATAAAATCTGGGAAAAGGAGCTCTACATATTTCTACTAAATTATCGCACGACGCCTCACTGTACAACAAAGATCGCACCAGTTACTGCTTTATTTGGCCGTACAATTCGAAACAAGTTACCTGCACTTCATTCTGCCATCCAAGACATGTCCAAAATCAACCAGAAAATTGACGAAGCCGATCGAGTAGCAAAAGAGAAGAGAAAGTTGTACGCAGACAATCGTCGTGTGGCAAAGGAACCCCTTCTTGTCGTTGGAGACCAAGTCTTGGTTCAACAGAAAAAGATTAGCAAACTAACTCCGCGTTTTGATCCACGACCATACAAAATCACAAGGATCAAAGGAACTATGATAACTGCAGTTCGATCAAACCACATGATTACAAGAAATTGCTCACACTTCAAGTTGTTTATTGGTCATGCAAATTCAAATACCAAGAATGATGAAGACGATGACGAACTCAGTGAGACTGCAGGACCTACCACAACCATTGAGAATCAAAGAGAAATAAGGCTGATAGATATCCAACTAGAAACAGGGACAGACCATCGTATTACCATGATGAACAGAACAAGTAAAAATAAGTAGCAAGTAATAAAGTTTGTGAAATGTCACAGTGAGTTTGTCGAAAAATGATATGTGTAAAATAGTTGATATTTGTTACTGTTATATATATTATGACAGTATATGTTGCGTTTGAACAGAACATAAATTAAGAATGAACATGGGGAGGGATGTAGTGTAGTGTACTTCATGTAAGTATGGTAAGAGGAACTACTCACTTGAAGATTAGATATTCATAAAAACACATGCGATTCTATACTCTTCTTTCTCCTCCTCCCCTTTCTCTTCATGCTTTTCCTCTTCCTCCTCTTTCTCTACCTCCTCTTTCTCTTCCTCCTCTTTCTCCTCCTCCTCCCCCTCTTTCTCCTCCTCTTCTTTCTCCTCCTCCTTTTCCGCTTCCTCCTTATCCTCTTTCTCCTCTTTCTCTTTCTCCTCCTCCTCTTTCTCCACCTCCTCTTTTTCCTCCTCCTATTTCTCCTACTACTCTTCTTTATCTTTCTCCTCCTCCTCCCCCTCTTTCTACTCCTCCTTTTTATCCTCCTCCTCTTTCTCCTCCTCCTCTTTCTCCTCCTCCTCTTTCTCCTCCTCCTCTTTCTCTTCCTCCTCTTTCTTTTCCTCCTCTTTCTCTTCCCCCTCTTTCTCTTTCTCCTCCTCTTCTTTCTCTTCCTTCTCTTTCTCTTTCTCTTTCTCCTCCTCCTCCTTCTCCTCTTTCACTTCCTCCTCTTCCTCTTCCTCCTTCTTCTCCTCTTTCTTCTCCTCCCCTTTCTCTTCCTGCTCTTCCTCTTCCTCTTTCTCTACCTCCTCTCTATCTTCCTCCTCTCTTTCTCCTCCTCCTCCTCCTCTTTCTCCTCCTACTCTTTCTCCTCCTCCTCTTAATCCTCCTCCTCTTTCTCCACCTCCTCTTTGTCTCCTCCTCTTTGTCCTCCTCCTCTTTCTCTTCCTCCTCTTACTCTTCCTCCTCTTTCTCTTCCTCCTCTTTCTCTTTCATCTCCTCCTCTTTCATCTCCTCCTCTTCCTCCTTCTCCTCCTCCTCCTCCTCTTTCTCCTCCTCCTCTTTCTCCTCCTCCTCTTCCTCCTCCTCCTCTTCCTCCTCCTCCCCTTTCTCCTCCTGCTCTTCCTCTTCCTCCTCTTTCTCTACCTCCTCTTTCTTTTCCTCCTCTTTCTCTTTCTCCTCCACCTCTTTCTCTTCCTCCTCTTTCGCCTCATCCTCTTTCTCCTCCTCCTCCTCCTATTTCTCCTCCTCCTCTTTATCTTTCTCCTCTTTCTCTTCCTCGTCCTCTTTCTACTCTTCCTCTTTCTCTTTCTCCTCTTTCTCCTCCTCCTCCTCTTTCTCCTCTTTCTCCTCCTCTTTCTCCTCCTCCTTTTTCTCCTCCTCCTCTTTCTCCTCCTCCTCCTGCCCTTTCTCCTCCTCCTCCTCCTCGTCTTTCTCCTCCTCATCTTTCTCTTCCTCATCTTTCTCCTCCTCCTCCTCCTGTTTCCCCTACTCCTCTTTCTCCTCCTCCTCCGCTTTCTCCTCCTCTTCCTCCTCCTCTTTCTCCTCCTCCTCCTCTTTCTCCTCCTCCTCCTCTTTCTCCTCCTCCTCCTCTTTCTCCTCGTCCTCCCACTCCTCCTCTTTCTCCTCCTCCACTTTCTCCTCCTCCTCTTTCTCTTCCTCTTTCTCCCCCTCCTCTTTCTCCTACTCCTCTTTCGTTTTCTCCTCTTTCTCTTTCTCCTCCTCCTCTTTCTCCTCCTCCACTTTCTCCTCCTCCTGCTCTTTCCCCTCCTCCTCCTCACGCCAGGAAATTAATAGCGCAAATTGGGCCACGAAAATATCTCTAGTTCCCAGTAGTCCGTTTCGTCGGATTTCGCGCGGTCAAGAATATGCATAGCCATAGCAAATGTTTACAAACTTTTGGCCGTTCGTTCGGAAGACTGGGTCAAAGGCTTGATCTCTCTTGATCATATCCAAATCTCGTAACTCTTAGCTTTCGTTTAGTATATTGGGCGTGCTGACACATACTATAATTTATGCGTTGTCCATACATTTCCATGCCTATATTTGACAACACAGACAACTGCGAGGGAGTAATAAGTTGGTGTAAAGGAGAGATAAATATATTTTGTTTACTTGATTTACTGAAAAAAGCGAAACGATAGAACCACAGAAGATGTGTTGTTCATTCGTTTAAGAGCTTGCAAAGAACGTTTGGTAATACATGTAGGTGAAAATTTGTAACAAAATTTGCCAAAATTTGCGGCGCGGGTGAAAGGTGATGCCTCTGTTATGGACCGCTATCAGAAGTACGTTTGCTGCTAGCCTGCTTCGTCGGTAACTCTATGTCTTTCTAGTTGTGTGCGCAATCTTTTACGCGAGTTTCTACATGGCATTTATAGCGACATCAGTGGCCACAGACTTGCCTATAGAGGAGTCTAATGACCGACGTTCTGTTAGTAGCGAGCGCTCAAACGAAAGAACAACACATCTTCTGTGTTTCTATCATTTCCCTTTCTTCAATAAATCAAGTAAAGACTACAAATTTAACTCTACTTTTGACCAACATAATTAACCACGTCGCTGTTGTCGCATTACTCTTAAACCACGTAGAAAATCTGACAAATTTAATTACAAATTTTCACCTATTGATGTATTACCGAACGTTCTTCGCGAGCGTCACGTTCCATCCGAGTGGCAAAGTTGACAAATTTTGTTACAAATTTTCACCAACTGATACATTACTGAAGTTCTTCGCAAGCGCTTAAATGAAAGAACAATACATCTAATGTGTTTCTATCGTTTCGCTTTCTTCAGTAAATCAATTAAAGACTATATATTTAACGACCAATATACGAGACGAAAGCCAAGACATTGCAGATTTTGAATATGAACGGGAAGAAGCAAGATTTTGATTCAATCTTCCGAAATGATAGCCAATGCAAAACGTTGTAATCCATTTCCAGCATGCATGACGGAGCAATTCCAGACCTTAATTTCCAAGCGTGCCTCCTCCTCTTCCTCCTCCTCCTACTCTTTCTCCTCCTCCTCTTTCTCCTCCTCCTCCTCTTTCTCCTCCTCCTCTTTCTCCTCCTCCTCTTTCACCTCCTCCTCTTTCTCCTCCTCCTCCTCTTCTTTCTCCTCTTTCTCTTCCTCTTTCTCCTCATCCTCTTAAAATATGTGTTTTGGTAGCGTTTTCCTCATTTAGAAACTGACTGTCAAATAGAGATGTTTATCAAAAATCACAAACCGTTTCTTGAACTTTTATGTACAAGTGAACCTATTCAACAGCGAGCTCTGTTGGAGACTGCAAGCCCCGACCAAATTAGATGCATTTGTGATTGTATGTTGAACTTTTGGTCAATGCAATATCAATTATCACCTGCTTTGGTTTTCTTTACTTTTTTTATTTGTTTGTTTTTTCTGTTGTGTTTTTTTTTGGAAGACGTTAGGGCTTATAGCGACGACATATTAACTTTGGCTAGACCCGAAGTAGCTTTATGAGAAAAAAGTAGATATTGGTTCAAAATGGTGCAGTATTTCTTGATGTCTTACTGGGTCTTGTTTTAGTCATATGACAAAAACGTTTCTATAAACAAATCACATTTTAAAAAACTACAATCTTTTAAGAGCCACCAAATTATTGAAAGAATACAAACGAAATATTCTCATAATGCCTAAAGACTTAAAATAGGAGGTGTATACTCCAGAAACTCAACACGACGAGAATTTCGGGAATTAGTCGGAGAGCTACCGGTTATTATGTATTACACGGGGGGTGAGTAACAGCTAGGGTTAGGGGGTTGGATGAAAGTTAGTGTTGGAGGGTCCCAAAGGAGCCTGAGACGAATGAAGGATGCGACGAGGTTTCGCTATGGTAACACTGCTAATGACCTTCTCGCCTAGACTTGTCTAAGCGCTTAATCCCCTTAATGACTCCTAATGAGTTTCTCTTTTGTCTCCTGCACGTGCTCTGAGGATAAATATGCAAACATCACACTTAGTAACAGCAAGCGTAGCAACGCTTTCATAGTAATAAATCGCTTTGCCTTTAGTTCATATTTCGACACTTAAAATCGTTCTTTTCACGACTTTTCGAAATGATTCCTCATTCTATTTTCCTACGATTTCCTCGCTTATAAACGAGGGTTTAGTGAGCAATGATTCTAGGATGACTTACTCTGTTTGAAGTCTATACGTTATCTCTGCCAATTCAGACACTTAGGCTGTTCAAAACTCTCTATATTCCTCCAGACAAGGTTTCAGATAAAAAATATAAAGCGTCTCTATCAATTTCTCTTTAATTCCTTGCAAAGAACGTCTATTTTGTTAAAGTTTACTGTACGCATGCTCTGTACACATACATGTCCCACAAGTGTTGACTGCTAGTAGGGTAAAATGTATAAATGAAAAGGTAATTACTATTACTTGTAAGGATATAAGTCGAGTGCCTTTTGATAATGACGTAACCGAGAACTTCGGAAATCAATCGGAGAGCTATCGATTATGGCGTATTACACGGGGGGGGGGGACTGGATAAATTTTAGGGTTGGGGGGTTCCGGAGAGCCATTAAAAGCATAAATTAATATAAGGCTAAAATGGTGACGTCATGGGTAGTGCTCTTTGGACCACCCGCACCATCCGTCGTATAACCCCCCTTCCCTATACTAGTACCGAAAACAAACACGATTCGCGACTCTTACAAGTCCATGAACGCGCACGAAAGATAGGACTACGTCTACAGAAAGCAAAGTGCCAATTCAAAGTCAGCGAACTTACATATATAGGACATAAACTAACTGCCGAAGGGGTGATATATTCTGGGCTAATATATTCTATAAATATCAAAAATAAACTTTTCAGGCATTATATAAGAACAAGAAGTAAAAATGCTCATGACAAATTTAAAAGATATAGAAATAAATTAACTCATTTAATTAAGATAAGCAAAAAAAAATATTATAATGAGTATTTTGCACATAATCAGACAAATATTAAGAATACATTGAAAGGAATAAGAGAATTAATAAGTCTGAAACCTAAGGCACCTCCTCCCAGTAAGATGAGGAAGGTGGATGGCACTGTAATAACTGATGTTAAGGTAATAGCAAATGAGTTCAATACATATTTTGCAAACATTGGTGGTAAATTAGCATCAGCTATTCCATCTTCTACTAAATCGTTCGAAAGCTATCTGCCTTCCTCTCAACCAAATTCATTTTATTTATTTCCCACGACTACCCAGGAAATTGAGCATATTATATTATCTATTAATAATACTAAAGCAAGTGGACTTTATAGCATTCCTGGAACACTACTAAAATTATTGAGGAGTGTGATATCATTTCCGTTGGAGATTCTCTTCTACTTTTCATTCTCCTCAGGCATGGTTCCCGAGCAGTTCAAAATAGCTCGAGTAATTCCAGTATTCAAAAAGGGTTCACAGATTTCTTTTATTAATTATAGACCAATTTCACTTCTCTCAATTTTTAATAAGATTTTGGAAAAACTGATGCACAATAGGCTGTCCGATTACATAGAAAAACTGGCAATTATGTATGATGGACAATTTGGCTTTAGAGCAAAACATTCCACCATACATGCACTACTTTTATTGACTGACAAAATTCAAAATTGTATCGATAAAAGTAACTACTCTTGTAAGTAAAGTAACTACCTTGACTTAAGTAAGGCTTTTGATACTATTAACCACAACATTTTACTCACTAAACTTTTTCATTATGGTATTCGAGGAGTTGCATATAATTGGTTTGCTTCCTATCTTGAAAATAGAAAGCAATTTGTATCTGTAGGTAATACAAGCTATGATGTTTGCCAGATTTCATGTGGGGTGCCTCAGGGATCAGTTCTGGGACCGTTATTGTTCCTACTCTATATCAATGATTTCCACAATTGCTCTAGCTTGTTTGATTTCCATATTTTTGCTGATGATACAAATTTATTTCTTAGTGATCGCAGTTTAGTTTCTCTAGAATCTAAGTTAAACTTAGAACTAGAGAAAATTTATGACTGGTTGTGTGCTAATAGACTATCACTAAATATTGATAAAACAAATTTCGTTTTATTCCACCCTCCACAGAAAAAGAATAATTATACTTTTCTAGTTAAAATTAGTAATAAAATTATCAGGCAAGAGGCATATGTGAAATATTTAGGTATAATTATCGATTGCCACCTTATTTGGGAAGAACACATTCATGAGTTATGCAAAAAGATTTCGAGAGGAATTGGCATTATTTCAAAACTCAGCTACTTTCTTCCTACCAATGTTCTAACACAATTATATTATTCATTCATTTACCCTTGTCTAACATATGGACTTTTGGTTTGGGAAAACACATATGAATCATCCTTGAAGCCTATTGTTGTTCTTCAAAAAAAGGCTCTAAGGAGAATAACCTTTTCCAAACGAGATGCACATTCAAATCCTCTCTTTACCTCCTTGAAAATCCTAAAATTTGTAGACCTTATCTACCTATTTAACTGTAACATTATGTTTGAATTTTACCATAATTTGCTACCAACAGCATTTAATGATTTTTTTAATTTAGTATCAACTAAACATAACTATAATACTAGATTAGCTGCAAGAAAGTCTTATTATATCAAGGCTGTGAGAACAAATTATTGAAAATTCAACATACGATACAGAGGAGCAACTATATGGAATTCACTGTGCGAAGAGGTAAAAAATGAAAACTTTAGAGCTTTCAAAAATAAAATTAAAAAAAGATTGAGACAGTCATACATCTAGTTTGTTAGTTATTTCCTTCCTCTTCTTTCTTCCACTTCATATACAGTGTATTTTGATTATTTGCACTTCCATATATTGCCGCTGTATTATACTAAAGATTATTGAGTAATATAGCCGTCATACCGCATGTTTGTTTTTTATTTCGTGTGTTTTACCGTGTATAAATGTATGTTCTTTCTCGACCATATACTTTCATAAAACAATATTGTCCACCCAGCTAGATTAACTCTTTTATAGTTATTCTGGGTGGAATTTACCCTTTATTTGACGAACAAAAATTTTCTTTTTCTTGTAAATTACTATTTTATTTCTGGTAAATAAACTATTATTGTTGCTGTTGTTGTTGTTGAAACCCGATCCAGCAAAAACGACTGCCATTGGAAACATGCCAGCGCCTCTCAACAAAAAGGACCTGCGACGCTTCTTGGGGGTAATCACATATCTGTCCAAATTTATCCCAGACAAGTCCACTGCGGGCTCTCTTGAACAAGCAACACCAAGACTGTTTCGGCGATCTCAAGAATGCGTGTATTAGCCCGCCAGTACTATCGTTTTACGATGTCAACAAGCCTGTGACACTCACATGTGACACCAGTCAGTACGCAAAACGAATGCAAAACAAAAAACCAATTGCCTATGTCGGAAACTAATGGTAATACGTCACCACTTAAGGAGTAAAAATAATGATTAACTACAGAGTCTTAGGTGCAGGGTATAGATAAAAGGCGGGCGCGGACTCGCGGACTCACGGACTGGCGAGTATTTTTAACTAAGGTTTGATTGCCGGTAGAATTCAAGGAAATTTACTCCAGACAGACTCGCGGAATGGCGGCAGAGTTATTCGTGGTGTGTTTTTAACCGGGGTATTTCACCCGGCGAACTGACGAAATGTCGGGATTTTATCGCGAGTTGTGTTTTATTTGTTTTGTTTTTTTAATAGTATTTCCGTAGTTCTCCCTGGAACAACAAACTCGGATAATTTTTGCAGCTTTTTCTCTCGCCTGGTTTTTAATCTTTATCAGTGCTTTCATTCTTATAAACGAGCAGGCTTCTTATATATATGGTAGTTTTATATGGTGTCTGCCTGTGATACAGTTCTTTCAACTTTGTACCGTGATTGAAGCATGGTTCAAGGTAAGACATTTTGTTTATATGCTTCCCCGGGTCTCCTATTCATGGTTATTAACTAAAAGTTAAAGGCGTTTAGTAAAACACGGAACAGCGGAACAGCAACAAAATAGAACACCTAATAACAATAACAATAATACAATAACAATAATATAATACTAATACTACTACTACTACTAATAATAATAATAATAATAATAATAATAATAATAATAATAATAATAATAATAATAATAATAATAATAATAATAATGATAATAACAATTAATAATAATTAATAAATATCAAATATTGAACTGCTGGGCAGAAATTAAGCTGACTCGGGCTTTGTTTGTTTCATATAAATGGATGTTTGAAACGGTAAAGTCTATAAATATATCATAAATTTTACTTCATTTATACGCAATAAATAAACCTGTCCAAGCTTTTGCTGAGAGCCTTTCAAATATCTGTCATCAGTGCTGGAGCCCGGAGGCATCAATGGAGCACGTAAATTTAAACCATTTTGATTATCCAATGCCTTATTACCGCGTGCCATTCAAATTTCTATAAACACTACAATCAAATGAAAATGAGTTGATCGTGATAATCGAAAACGGAGACTTTCAAAACCCCTTTTGAAGGGTGGTGTGTTTGCTGTAAATATGATACCATGGTGACGGTGTTTGGTCACTTGCAGAAAGGTTGAATTTTTTCTGACTAGCGGTTTGCCACACACTTTTCCAAAACAACAATTTCTTTTACAGTTAAAACAGTTAAAGTATTCCAAGCATCAGTTAAGACGTTTTCTTCCAGATATGAGCTAAAAATAAGTGGCCAAGCTGCCTATAACACTTCAATTTTCCGACAATGAAAACGACCTCTTATGCAACCAAGGAGAACTACGGAAATTCCGTATTTCCTCTATTAAGCCCCCCGGGGGACTTATTAATTTTGGACCATCAAGAGAGGGGACTTATTAGAGGGAGGGGGCTTCTTTAATTTTCCAAAGTTCTAAACCCATCTGTAACCGATTTTCTGTTAACGGAGCTATTTATTTAGGGACATATTCTGCGTGCGCAAAGGAAAAGGGTCTAATTAAAATTCTAAAGAACGAACTTGACTAAAAAAAAAGAGAAAAACTTAAACATATGAACATGTGTGTTTCAGACATTGTAACAAAAAAACAAGATGTACCATAGGAATGATAAATAAAAGTAAAATATTTAACAATTATTTATTTCGTCAGTCCGCCGGGGGAAATACCCCGGTTAAAAACACACCACGAATAACTCTGCCACCATTCCGCGAGTCTGTCTGGAGTAAATTTACTTGAATTCTACCGGCAATAAAACCCCGGTTAAAAATACTCGCGAGTCCGCCAGTCCGCGCCCGCCTTTTAATTACACCCGTCGACAGGAGATAAAGCGCGTATAAACTGGACACTCGCATAGGTTTCATATTCCAATATGATAGCCTAGTTCATGTATACTAATTATCCAAGTCTTGCCCAATCATAACATTCCGGTCTACACGCGTTACGCCATGCGTTTGTCATGCGTGACGCACGCTGAATATTAATGAGGTGGTATCCCTTTGATACACGGGATGTGTGTGTGTGTGGGGGGGGGGGGAAGGGGTGGATTATCTACTCATAGCCTTACTCTATTGATCACTTCACCCTGAAACACGTGTAGTGTAATATGACACCAAAATAAAAAAATGCGGACAACAAGTCGTTTGGACAACAGAGGCTAAATAGGAAGGTGAACATTTTATTTCGTTTTTTAATCGAATAACTCGCGCTTATACTCGTTCTAAGTGAAAGTATCGTTCAACAAGTCTTCCATCGCAAGTTTGAACCTGTAGAAGCTCCTTACGAACAAAGGATGGTGAGTTATGAGGAGAAATTCCCAGCGAGGCAAGTCGCTTCAAAATTTAATATCAAAAACGTTGCGTGGCGTCTCAGTTAAAGCGCCTATACGACCAAATGGGACTTTGCATTTTTCGAATCTTCGTGATCTGTAGATACGAAAATCTGAAAACAGAATTAAATTTGGACTTTTCTTCTCAAAGTTATCGGCGTTTAAATGTCCAAATTTCATCGACTGAGAATTTGAAAACCGCGTAAAGAGCTTGGAACCGAGTTAATGCCCTGTGGCGTAACTATAGGAACTCATTCAAATTAAGCAATCTCGTTCCCAGATAAAACATGCCCGGCCGCGCGGGCAAATCAAATGGCTCTGGGACAATCCATTTGAAATACGGGAAAAAGTGTGTATTTTGGGGCATGCGCAGTTGGTATTTTTGTACCCAGACCCACGAAAACCTTCAACACGGCCGTTCAAGATTCTGCAAAATACATCGACATGTTGTGCCTGATTCTGGAATTTAATAGTAACAAATAGCAGTAGAAATGTTGTAAGAATGTAATCGTGGCTGGTTTGAGATGCGATAAAGTATTACTTGGCAGAAATTTCTGGAAAAGAGACTGATAAATGGAAAATAATGCACCAGGCTCATCATATATCATAATACATCAGGCCAATCGATGACCAGTTCATGACCTTCTGATGAAACCCCGTTTGAATTCTTGTTTATTCAAACTTATGAACACGAGAATATCGTATTATTGTTCTGAATATTATTCGAATATTCGTAGACAGCTACAAGGTAAATTACAACAAAATCTGGAATTTTAAAAACTTATTTCATGTATATAGTACTGCATGTATGATGTATGTCTTTCAAATAAAACGTGACCTTGGTGGTATATTTGTCATTTGTTGATTTGCAACATTTAATTTGTTACATGTTTTAATCCACTTGTTTGTGTGTAATCGAAATAATCGACACTGTAGCTTTCTGAGGTTTAATAATTCATTAATTAATATTACATCTGTTTATACTGATCTATGTGATTGAAGATTCAAACACAAGTAGCTGAACCTCACTATGAACCAGCCATATTTGTACGGCCTGTTTATATTGCCCATTTGAGTACGGCGAAAAAATTCTATGCATAAAACATAACAAAGTGAGAGCTTCTTCTTTTACTTATTTTTAAGCATTTAAAGTACTTAACACCAAAGATGTGAGGGGCATGTGGCACACATGCTCACATTTAGCTAATGTATGATTTATAATGATATTGGATTTTGGTGTCTATTTCAGTTGCAAAATTTACTAAAGTTTGTGGAGCCCTCCATCAGAGTAAAACCAAAGGCACCACCTTTTTAACTTTATACCCAAAACACTGCTTAAATATATCAACTTTACTCTTAAAAACATTACAATTATATGATTACTGGTATATATACTGTAATAAGGCAGCTTCTGGTACAAAAAATACCCTTTAGACTTGGCATCTTGTGCAGTCTGCTAAGTGATAAGGGTGTAACAATAGAGGGATAGGGGGGGGGGGGACAGCCCACTTAATATTTATCCTAAGCTCCATTGGTAACCCTGAAAATGGGGCTAAAATGCGACTAAAGCCTGGTTTTCATTTGGCCACTAGTGGTCATTGACAGAGTTGCTGCTGGGATAGGATTTATTCTATCCCAGCCACTGCAATTGACCGCTTGTGACCCACCAACGTCCAAATGTCAGTCAGGATTAAAATTTCCAAGGGAAAGCACAATGCACCCCACCTTACTATTAATTTTGACAAATTAGGCTAACCCGAAGTATCTTCTGCCAACACTAGGTAGATAATGCTGGCATGCGTGTAGTCCCCATTTATAACAAGGGTGTCCATAGTTAGTAAGGCTCTCATTTGTACTGTATACTCTACTGATAAATTTACTTTTGGATGAAGTGCCAACTGAAGATATTTGAACCAAGGCTACATTATGTGCAGCCTAAGATGAGTAAAGTCATAGTCAGCAATAAATTATGAGTTTTAAGAAATCATTTTATTAACCTTTTCACCACCAGGTTAAGCTATTTAGAATTTTATTCTGGTTAAACATGCCAGATGATTTTATGTTACTGCAGAGGGAATGCATTAGCTGGTTGGGGTGGCCTTGCAAGCTCACATTGAACGGGTCAACTCACTGTTGCTTAGGTTTGCTGAGAATCTCTATTAATCAGCTAATTAAGTTAGCTGGGTTATGGTCCAAATCAAAATGGCAAACACAGTAAATGTAATATTAATTTTATTGTGTAAACAACCAGAGTTGGTAGTGGAAAATTGTTCTCTCGAGGTGGGAATTCTTAAATTCTGGCTTTTAAATACATCCCGAATGCAGCTGTTCAGTACATAAGAAATAATACGGAGATTGTTGTTTGCAAAAGTAAAATTACAGTTGGTGACTGTACTATGAAAAGACCTTTGGCTGAACTGATTTTCAAAGTAATTTTCTTTAATTTAGAAAGCAGACTTTGGATATACAGTGTGTACTAAAACATTGACTGTAACCATCAATCACTGTCTGTTTATTATCAGGGATGCCAGGAGGGGCACAGGGGTGTAGGCCCAACTTTGTCATGAAGTGCCCTTTTTGCAACAGGAAAGTGCCCTTTTTATGTTAAAACATGTGCCTCAAGTGTCCTTTTGAAATCCTACCCCCTGAACAGTGATACGTGACGTGACGTGACGTGAAGTCGTGCACTGGAGTGCTCCGTAAATTCTTCGGAATTTGAGCCTCTTGTTGATACATTTTGATCATAATATTCCACAAAGTGGTGGGTAAAGTATTCTTTTAGAAGAATCTGAGAGACGTTGGGCCTAATTCTGGACAGCAAGATAATTTTCCGTGTAAAACCTGATCGTCGAAAGCGAATTTCGTCGTTGGAGTTCAAGCTCGCGCACTTAGACGGTTGATTACTCACACGTGAGCAAACAACATCCGCTCACGGCAGCGCGCGTGCTTCGACGAACTTTGAATTATTTCGTGCGCGCGCAGAATTATAAAAGACATTTAGAACGTTTACTCACGGAAGACTACAGTGGGCCATGTCCTTCCAAAGAACAGTCGTCGCTTATTTTTTCTTGATTTTAATAATTTTTGGCTCACTTCATGTTATCTTTTCCTGCTCGTACGACTAATGTAACAATGTTTCAAGAATTATTACTCGGATTACTATTGGTAAGAGTCTGATATCATCTAAAGAAAAATGTATCTTCGTGCTACCCGTTTTATCGCATCGGATTTGTAAGTCCAAACATCGATTCATGGCTCCGCTCCATCTTCCTCAAACTAAATGGACTAAACGTGGCTACACATGTCTATCACCACCTGATTTCCAACCAGATATCGACATTACCATCTACATGGATATCGCTAAAAATGCTGGTCCCAGTAACGCCGCTAGAAAAAATATCAATAACCTAAACGTCCTTTACCTCAACGCTCGATGTTTAAAGTCTTTTGTGACGTCCGACAGCGATCCTTCTTGTAAAATTTGCAAAATATCTTTGTTGCAAGAGCTAGTGCACGCAGGCACCTACGATGTCATCTGTGTCTGCGAGACTTGGTTGAACGATTCTATCTTATCGTCTGAACTGCTTCCAGGATACGGCATTTTTCGTCGTGACAGAACAGGTAAAATTGGTGGAGGTGTTTTAGTCGCTGTGAAGGACGGATTACAAACAACACGCCGTCTTGATCTTGAGAGAGATAACATCGAACTTCTCGTGATTGAACTCAACAATGCGCCGAACAATAAACCTGTCATTCTCTATACGTTTTATCGTCCTCCTGGCTCTCGTCCTGAAACCCTTGATCTTCTGAACAACTCATTGCTGGATAACCCGGAATCAAGCTGCATCGTATTAGTTGGAGATTTTAATATTTCTTCCATCTCCTGGACGACAGACCATTCAGCTGCTGTTAATACCCGTGGATGCGTGGATGCGTAGATGGCGAACGTCTTTGTGATCTAATAGGAGATAATTTTCTTCAGCAGTTTGTCGATGGTCCTACCCACTGCTGGTAATAAACTTGATCTGGTGGTCTGTAACCACGCCGAGGCCATAGCTGATGTAACAACTTTCAGTCCTGACGAGATACATTTTCCTACTGATCACCACATCATTATATTTTCCATACAAATGAAGTTCAAGAGAGCTAAACCAGTGCAGCGCTCGGTCTACGACTACAATCGGGCTAATTTTGCCGAGCTGCGTAACTCCTTGTTGCAAGCACCATTGGATATACCTTTCACAGACAATATCGATGATTGCTGGAAACAGTGGAAAGACGTGTTTCTTGCTGCTGTTGAGAACCATGTCCCTGTTAAAACTGTCAAGGACACCAACTCTCCTCCCTGGATCGACGGTGAAGTCCGCCATCTATTATCCGCAAGAAGTAGGCTGCTCTAAAAAAATTTCGACTCGATAAAAAAATCCTGAGCGCAAGCTAAAGCTACGCTCTCTGTGTCAGAACATTAAATACGCCATCAAAGTTAAACACCGAAACTACTTAGCCAAAGTTGAAGCCTCGTTTAAAGACAATCCTAAAACGTTCTGGAGCTATCACAAAGCTATACTTCACCATCGTTCTACTCTGAATCCTGTCAAAAGGCTACCACTCCTGCTGAGAAAGCGGAACTTTTTAATTCCTATTTCTCTTCAGTTTTCCGACCCATCAGACAGCCAAACCATACCGAAACCTATACATTTTCACTAACACCTGAAACACAAATATCTGACATTACTCTCTGTGAGGATGAAGTTGCTTCTGGCCTATCAAATCTGGATCCAACAAAAGCTACCGGCCCCGACGGAATTTCTAGTCGCCTCCTCAAGGAATGCAGTGCACAGATCGCGCCAAGCCTCTGCGCACTGTTTAACCACTCTTTAAATTCAGGACATGTTCCATCGGAATGGAAATCAGCCGACGTCACTCCAATCCATAAAAAAGATTTGAAGGAACCTGCAAGCAACTACAGACCCATATCTCTATTGTCCATTGTCAGCAAAGTCTTGGAACGGTGTGTCTGCAACAGACTTTACAACCACGTAAGGTATTTGATCAGCCGGTTACAACATGGTTTCGTTGGTGGACGTTCTTGTGTCACACAGCTACTAATAACTCTACACTCTATTGGACAATTACTTGACAAAAATACTCAGACGGACGTTATTTATTTGGACTTCGCCAAGGCCTTCGACTCTGTGAATCATGCCATCCTCTTAGAAAAACTCAAGGGCTATGGTCTATCTGGTAATCTCCATCAGTGGTTCACAGATTATCTACGTGGTCGTACTCAACGTGTCGTTGTAGAGGGCGCAGCTTCGTGTTTGTCTCCCGTCACTTCTGGTGTGCCACAGGGAAGCATCTTGGGGCCAATGCTTTTCCTACTTTTCATCAACGATATTCCAGATGTGGTACGTGCTGGCACTTCAATGGCGCTGTATGCCGATGACGCGAAGCTGTACAGGGGAATCAGATCTGTCAACGACTGTGTCCACCTGCAGGAAACCTTGTCATGGGCTGAACACTGGAGCCAAGACTCAAACATTAATTTTAACTCTTCCAAATGTAAAGATCTGACAGTTTCCCGCAAGAAAACTCCTCTGCTGTTTGATTACTATCTAGGAAGTTATAAATTGTCACGTGTAGAAAAGGAAATCGATCTCGGAATCACAGTAACCAGTAACCTCTCCTGGGATTCCCACATTAATTCTATTGTCGCTAAGGTCAACAAGTTGCTGGGCCTACTTAGAAGAACTTGTCTTACGACAGGGAAATTAAGGATTTGACTTTTTTCTATAAAGCTTTGTATGGACTATCTGATCTGAATGTTTCTAACTTTGTTTCGTTTGTTAGTCATAGTCGTACCCGCATTTGTAGAAACCCTAATCTTATACTTAAAGTTCCGTCCTGTAAAACAAGTACTTTTCAAGCATCCTACTTTAATCGAATTGTCCCCCTCTGGAATTTTGTTTGTAAAATAGCAGCACCTAATAGTCTCTGTAGTCTAGGCACATTCAAATCATTTTTATCTGCTACATATTCATCTTTATTGACATCTACTTTTGACATTCACTCGACCTGTACATGGTCACTACATCGTAACTGTTCCTGTCACTAATGGCAGTTTTTTAATGCACCAACTACTAACTCCATGATACGTCACCTTGCGGGCCAACCGCCTTGGTTCCTTTTTTGAATTCTAATCAGTTATATTGTTCTTAGCTATGTTATTCTATGAGGTTATGTGCGCGTATGGTTGTGCATTTTGGTGTTTATGTAGTTGGTATAAGTCTAGTTGATTCATATATTTATGTATTTTTAATTTCTATGGGGGAGCGCCTCGCATGGGTCCTCGAGTCTCGTTCGCGCTCTTCCCATGTGGATATTAGTATATTATTATACACCATTAAAGTTGTTAAAAAAAAACCCAAAAAACAAAGTGCCCTTTTGATGCTGTGCCCCTCCAAGATCAAATTGCTTCCTACACCACTGGAGGGGCAGCTTCCACTCTTGCCTTTCAGTGCTAGGAGGGGCAAGGGGGGTTAACACTTAATATGGATATCACCAACTTAAAACAAGATATTAACAAGGAAACTATATGGGGTCACTACATAGACTGTGGGTATCTCCTTGTATTTTAAATATAATTAAATAGAAAAAAAAGTTCACCATTCATTATTTTATTATCATATATTTTATTTATTAACATTTGTACCTAACTGATACTGGAGAAACAACAATAGGACTCAAGGTCCCTTACAAGGTTGTTCTCCTAAGATTTAATTGTTGATTTTAAGGAGGGGGGAAAACCAGAGAACCTGGAAAAACCCTTGAAGCACAGGAGAGATCAACTACAATAACTCTACTCACACGAGTTCCAAGCTCAAGCCTGTGACAAGGTGTCCCGCGTCGTCACACATCCAAGTACTAACCACATCCAAGTACTAACCCCATCCAATCAAGCTTAACTTTGGATCACAGTGGTCAGGCAACTCTTCACCACCCATGCTTCCCATATGGTCACATAGGTATAGTACCAGTTTAAAACTGGTGTAAAATGTATAAATCAGCAACTAATGCTTACCCCATATGGATATAATACTTCAAACCAATATTACTGGTAGATACATGTATATTTTAGTGTGCCAGGTTCAAATTAAAAAAACAATGCACCTTGTAGTACATTGTACAGCTATAAGAATATTATGTCACACATATAAAAAGTAATAAACACAGTGTCAACAGCCATAAAACAATATATTTTTTTGTTAAAAATATGAGGAGATACATACATGTTGATATAAACTTGATCAGTCACTCAGATAATTATGAATATTTGAGGTGATTGAAAGATGTAGACAATTATTTATTATTCAAATAGCCATCATTTATACGTTCCAATGATACTTCTTGAAGTTAAATCCAGTGTCCATATGACGATATACCATAAATATTTAATTATTTTACATACAAGTACGGAAAACTATGAATTCTGAAAAGTGAACTCGTCACGAAGCACGGCCACGATGCATGGGCCACGATGAATGTGTTATCTGTCGTACTTTAAACTCGAACCAGAGTTCCAAAAATACCACAAAGGCAAGTAAGTATTTCTTGTCTCCTTGAAATGACTATCGCAAAGGAATAACTCTCAATTTCTCAGATTAAGTCCCAATAAACATGTTATTTCTCTTCACTCCTTCTCGAAAACAACCACCATTACATGAAGACCGCGATGGGAGAATGGGTGTGAAATTATCTGCGCAGCGCAGTAGGCGTCAACGCGTTAAGCCAATCAGAGTTGATTTTCAAATGGATTGTCCCAGAGCCATTCGCTTCCCGCGCGCGTATGGGTCTGGGTACGAGATTGCAAATTAAGAGGAAAACCATAACACAGCAAAAATATTAACATATAGTGCGTCAAAGTTTATTTTGACAAGTCGTGAATTTCGAAAATGCCAAACAGATGTGTTGTTGGCGGTTGTTCTAATGGTTCAAACCCAAATCAGAGGACGAAAGGCCAGAAGCGAAGAAAAGACGAAAGCAGTGGGTCGAATTTGTACGACTAAAGCAAGACAAATGGGACCCGACTCATAATTCAAGTATTTCCTCGGTACACTTTGCTAAAGAAGACTTTACAGAAAGGTTTTCGAGCGTTTCTAGTCCTAGACGTCGTTGGTTGGTTACCGACGAAATTGGCATCGTCCCTATACCGAGACATGACAAATGTGTCGAAGAGAAACCTCTATCAGCTAGAGACAAAAGGAAGGACGAGGTAGCTAGGTGTACAATAATATACAACATTGAAATCTTGGTATTTTGTCGGATATGTGTAATTATAAAAGTCCAATATTCAACAGCTTTTTGTTACTGTAAATTATTCGATTAGATTATAAAAGAAAATACGAGAACTTTGGTTGAAAAGGATAGCGAGGCCGAGAATTTTAGCGCTGAGTCACATCCGTTGGAGTTGAAACTTGAAGAAAACGAAACGACAGAGGAAATGCAATCCTTACTAGTTTCTCCAAGCCAAGTATGTGTATAGTTTTATTTATTACAAATCCACATTAGCTATACCCAACAGCTAAATATTCCTTATTGTTTATATTTATAATTTCGAGTTGATATATGAAACCATGCTCCTTTTACAATCAATGATGAAACCATTCTTATATTCCTTCCTCTAGTGTAAGCAAAAAAGCGTTCTTACCCAAACAGATGGTTGTGTTGGTTGTGCTGCATTAATGAAAGAAAGGAGAGATATATGGAACAAGTATATTAATCTAAAAGTCAAATTCGAAGCAACAATCAAAGTGAAGCGAAGTAAAGGTCGGTGTGTACGCGCTCATTGCCGGGAAAACCCCTCTATTTCACTCGGCTTCGGCGCTGCGCTAGTCATGCAACTTCGTACCAATCTTTGACATTTTTCGTAGTTTAATAGTTACAATCAATAGTCATCCTATTCTTTACATTTATAGGTATTCAATGTGACATGATTTCAACTGGAGAAGAGCAGGATGCGGAGACTGATGATAACGCAATACCCTTAACCCAAAACGATGACGATGTAAACATGAACCATGACGCAGTTTCCGAAGAAGATGTTAGCGAAGACGACGCATCTGATAATCAGGATTTCGAGTGCGAAACAGAGACAGAATCTGAGGCGGAAACATGTTTAGACAGCAATAGGTAACACAAAATAAAACGCGCAAATAAACAAAAATATAGACCTTGAGATTTGTGGTTCACTGCATGGCGAGTCTTAATCAGATTAGTATAGGTAATAGCATGGCTTCGAGTGCAATTTGGAAAAAAACATGCACGAGTCAGTTTTTCAAAGACTATCAAAATTGCACGAGTCCGAAGGACGAGTGCTATTTGAGGTCTTTGAAAAACTCACGAGTGCGTGTTTTTCCAAAATTGCACTCGAAACCATGCTATTACTTATTAATAATATACATGAAATGTTAGACGAATGTTCTTCCGGCTACAAAGTTTACATACCACTCATTGCTCCACTTCTCGAAGCATAAATGGTTAAAAACTGCTTCGCTTTGTTCACTAAATACGTATTACTCATAGCATCTAACCTCTTCTAGTCTTCTTGCAGGAACTTTAATGACAATATTAAAGCAAAATTCACTCTGTATTTCATCGAAATGTTCTTCGACAACTCTATGTTTTGGTCGCCATATTGGATTTTCTCGTGAGGAAAAACCATCCTTCAAAATCCGCATTTCATTGGCTTTCCGGTAGTTTCCGGTTGTTTATTAGCCAATCAGAATGGTTAATACTCATTGAAATTTGCACTGTATTACACCTTTTCTGCACTGTATTACATTGAAATTGCGCTCCTTTCGACCAATGAGGATGCAGTAATTTTGTCATGTATATTATTAACGCGTTAATAATACCCAATTTCCTAAACAAATTTTAGGGTTAGCATAAAGAATACAAATCTGCGACAGGAGCCAAAATTCATCGTTTTCTTGTCGCAATTACTTTTGCTGCTCAAGTTTTGTACTGTAAAACGGATAACCCTCTCGCTAAAGCTCAAAAGGCTGGAACTGCAGTTATTATAACAACAACTTGCTCAAACCCAAAATGTGGTAGACAACAGAATGTTTGGAGAAGTCAGCCTTTCATGCCTAGTTCACGGATAAATGCCGGTGATTTTCTTCTAAGCTTCGCCATTTTAGTTTCTGGAGGATCAGCCAGCAAAGTTATCCACTTGTTTCAGCACATGGGACTTTCCAGCATATCTCTGACAACCTTTTTCCAACACCAACGCTTATGTGCAGCTGTTTATTTACGTATGTATGGTCTAACTATTCTAGAGTATAATCACAAATGATCTTAGTTATTCACTCTTCCTGTCAGTGGTTCACTACTGAATGACATTTGATGAACTACGTAGGTATACTTCCAATTTTCAAAACCCATGCAGTTTGCAAATTATGGAACCTTGTAGCCATTGTTGCAATTGCAAAATGCTACTTTACAATATTCGTGTGAAGTTTGCTGACTATTGACAGGAAGTTGTCGATACACGTGTAATAATGTGCTTTTTTTGTGTTTTTTTTGAAGACAAAGCTATTTCCTGCAATCTTCCTTCACTGGAATCAATATCAGGAAAAAAATTCTGGACCAGCTCAAAAATTCAGGGTCATCTTTGGTGATATCTGGTGATGGAAAACACGACAGCATGGGCCACAGTGCTAAATATGGTGCTTACACAGTATTTTGTTGTAGTGAACCTCAATCATCCATTTTACCCTAGTTCAGGTAATTAATATTTGTCTGCATTAACTATTCTGTATTGAAACAGTGTATTTGCTAATACATGTATTACATTTATATATATATATATATATATATATATATATATATATATATATAATGGTAGCTCTGGTAGCGAAGACTTTAAGGTAAAACTATACTTTATACTTTGTATTTTGCTCTATCTATATATGGTATTGAGCACTCTCTAACATTTCGCGAAACCATAACTCACTTATATATATATATATATATATATATATATATAAACCATAAATTGTACTGCAAAATTTCCCACTACTAATTGTACATTCATTCCTACATGTAGATACATGTAAGAAAAACGTTGTGTTAAAGTGCCTCTATGGCCTGTGGGATCTTTACATATTTAAATAACTTAGGTTAAAAGAAAATGTTTTCCGAAAATTTTTCACAAAAATATTAAATCCCCGCCCAGCTACAGCGCTCCAAAGTTTGCATCTCTGTAACTGTGACCGTGCCTGTTAGGGACCTGGTGCGAGTTTACTGTGTGACGTCACGGTCGGAACGGAACTTGCCTTGCAACTAAAATAAAAAGGACAGATAATCTTCGATCTGCGCGCAGTTTATGGAAATTATTTTGAAATAGAGACTTGCCATCAAGATTTTTAAACTGTATTCGTGGAGCGACTAATAATTTAAAGGTAAGTACATTCGATTATTTCTGTATTTTCATTAAATAGTGAGTTAAATTGCACACTTTTGATGTTGTCATTGTTAAAATGGCGCATGTAACAATCATTTCCGAAACGTGCAGTCAAAACTAACCCTGTAACTCAAAAATAAACATGTTTTGTGCTTTTTCGTCGCAATATTTGGAATCCCAAGTGGAATATCTACAAAACTGTCGGTAATTTTACATCAGTTTACTCGCCTATTTGACAAAAATGCTCATTGGTCTGACGAGTACGACTCATCGCCGTAGATACATCTATATTTTAGTGTGCCAGGTTCAAATTAAAAAAAACAATGCACCTTGTAGTACATTGTACAGCTATAAGAATATTATGTCACACATATAAAAAGTAATAAACACAGTGTCAACAGCCATAAAACAATATATTTTTTTGTTAAAAATATGAGGAGATACATACATGTTGATATAAACTTGATCAGTCACTCAGATAATTATGAATATTTGAGGTGATTGAAAGATGTAGACAATTATTTATTATTCAAATAGCCATCATTTATACGTTCCAATGATACTTCTTGAAGTTAAATCCAGTGTCCATATGACGATATACCATAAATATTTAATTATTTTACATACAAGTACGGAAAACTATGAATTCTGAAAAGTGAACTCGTCACGAAGCACAGCCACAATGCATGGGCCACGATGAATCTGTTATCTGTCGTACTTTAAACTCTAACCAGAGTTCCAAAAATACCACAAAGGCAAGTAAGTATTTCTTGTCTCCTTGAAATGACTATCGCAAAGGAATAACTCTCAATTTCTCAGATTAAGTCCCAATAAACATGTTATTTCTCTTCACTCCTTCTCGAAAACAACCACCATTACATGAAGACCGCGATGGGAGAATGGGTGTGAAATTATCTGCGCAGCGCAGTAGGCGTCAATGCGTTAAGCCAATCAGAGTTGATTTTCAAATGGATTGTCCCAGAGCCATTCGCTTCCCGCGCGCGTATGGGTCTGGGTACGAGATTGCAAATTAAGAGGAAAACCATAACACAGCAAAAATATTAACATATAGTGCGTCAAAGTTTATTTTGACAAGTCGCGAATTTCGAAAATGCCAAACAGATGTGTTGTTGGCGGTTGTTCTAATGGTTCAAACCCAAATCAGAGGACGAAAGGCCAGAAGCGAAGAAAAGACGAAAGCAGTGGGTCGAATTTGTCCGACTAAAGCAAGACAAATGGACCCGACTCATAATTCAAGTATTTCCTCGGTACACTTTGCTAAAGAAGACTTTACAGAAAGGTTTTCGAGCGTTTCTAGTCCTAGACGTCGTTGGTTGGTTACCGACGAAATTGGCATCGTCCCTATACCGAGACATGACAAATGTGTCGAAGAGAAACCTCTATCAGCTAGAGACAAAAGGAAGGACGAGGTAGCTAGGTGTACAATAATATACAACATTGAAATCTTGGTATTTTGTCGGATATGTGTAATTATAAAAGTCCAATATTCAACAGCTTTTTGTTACTGTAAATTATTCGATTAGATTATAAAAGAAAATACGAGAACTTTGGTTGAAAAGGATAGCGAGGCCGAGAATTTTAGCGCTGAGTCACATCCGTTGGAGTTGAAACTTGAAGAAAACGAAACGACAGAGGAAATGCAATCCTTACTAGTTTCTCCAAGCCAAGTATGTGTATAGTTTTATTTATTACAAATCCACATTAACTATACCCAACAGCTAAATATATTTGTAATATATGTATTACATTTATATATATATATATATATATATATATATATATATATAAACCATAAATTGTACTGCAAAATTTCCCACTACTAATTGTACATTCATTCCTACATGTAGATACATGTAAGAAAAACGTTGTGTTAAAGTGCCTCTATGGCCTGTGGGATCTTTACATATTTAAATAACTTTGGGTAAAAGAAAATGTTTCCCGAAAATTTTTCTCAAAAATATTAAATCCCCGCCCAGCTACAGCGCTCCAAAGTTGGCATCTCTGTAACTATGACCGTGCCTGTTAGGGACCTGGTGCGAGTTTACTGTGTGACGTCACGGTCGGAACGGAACTTGCCTTGCAACTAAAATAAAAAGGACAGATAATCTTCGATCTGCGCGCAGTTTATGGAAATTATTTTGAAATAGAGACTTGCCATCAAGATTTTTAAACTGTATTCGTGGAGCGACTAATAATTTAAAGGTAAGTACATTCGATTATTTCTGTATTTTCATTAAATAGTGAGTTAAATTGCAGACTTTTGATGTTGTCATTGTTAAAATGGCGCATGTAACAATCATTTCCGAAACATGCAGTCAAAACTAAACCTGTAACTCAAAAATAAACATGTTTTGTGCTTTTTGGTCGCAATATTGGAATCTCAAGTGGAATATCTACAAAACTGTCGGTAATTTTACATCAGTTTACTCGCCTATTTGACAAAAATGCTCATTGGTCTGACGAGTACGACTCATCGCCATTGTTATTGTCGAAGCTCGCAGCATAGAAAATCCAAAATATATTGTCTTCTGGATTGTCTATGCTTGCAGTCAAGACTAACCTTTGCCTCAGAATCTTGTGTGCACAGTTGGCAAAACTGACTCTATTTGTAAACCAGCATAATATGTTACATATGTAATCTACTATAACCTAATGTCTAGATGTATGTGCATGTACAGTATATCTAACTAATACGATATCAATTTTATTATTTGCTGCTTTAAGCCTTCTAATCCTTGACTATCAAACTGTTGAATAACTTTATCAAGAATTCTAAGTGTCCAGGAATGATCTTTGTAAACAGTCACTGACTTTGTTATCATGGGATCCTTGGCACAGTCTTTCTTTCTTTCTTTGTTGCAAGTAAACAACTCTTAAAGATTCTTCATCGCCTTTCACTAATGTCCAACCAAAAGGAAGACCAACGCTATTAATGGTGTTAACTAAGTCTTTAAGGATTTGTGGTTGGATAACTGTTTATAGGTGCAGCAAGTGGTTGACATCTGTTGTTGTGTCCAGTGCAATTGCTGTTGGTATTATTCAAATAAGCTTGTTCTGTCATTAAGTATTTCACCCATTGAAACTGGTACCAAGACAGGGGGACTGTCTCTGTTTGAAAAAGGATAAACATTAAAAGCAATTTCATTTAATGTACCAAAATTGAATTTTTTTTATTGTCTGGATAGTCATCATTAAGGTATTATACTATACCTAGTAACTTTGCTATAAAGTAATAGTATAAACCAACTAGTGGACTATTGCAGTGACTATCTACGAATAGAACTTTAGAATATGGATGCCATACATGTACGTTCTGTATGTGTGCGAGTGTGTGTCTCTCTCTCTAGATATATATATATATATATATATATATATATATACTAAACTGAACGAAGAGAATGGACAAGGATATTAACAATATAATGCAAGAAATTAAAGTTTGTATCTCCAATCCTGTCATTTAAAATATGAAGAAAAAGTTAGCAATCTTTTATGTATGAAGATATTTAACGATGTGTTTTGTCAATATCTATATGATAAAGCTTAGAATATAAGTCCACTAGTTGGTTTATACTATTACTTTATAGCAATGTTACTAGGTATAGTATAATACCTTAATGATGACTATCCAGACAATAAAAAAAATTCATTGGTACATTAAATGAAATTGCTTTTAATGTTTATCCTTTTTCAGACAGAGACAGTCCCCCTGTCTTGGTACCAGTTTCAATGGGTGAAATACTTAATGACAGAACAAGCTTATTTGAATAATACCAACCGCAATTGCACTGGACACAACAACAGATGTCAACCACTTGCTACACCTATAAACATTTATCCAACCACAAATCCTTAAAGACTTAGTTAACACCATTAATAGCGTTGGTCTTCCTTTTGGTTGGACATTAGTGAAAGGCGATGAAGAATCTTTAAGAGTTGTTTACTTGCAACAAAGAAAGAAAGACTGTGCCAAGGATCCCATGATAACAAAGTCAGTGACTGTTTACAAAGATCATTCCTGGACACTTAGAATTCTTGATAAAGTTATTCAACAGTTTGATAGTCAAGGATTAGAAGGCTTAAAGCAGCAAATAATAAAATTGATATCGTATTAGTTAGATATACTGTACATGCACATACATGTAGATTACATATGTAACATATTATGCTGGTTTACAAATAGAGTCAGTTTTGGAAACTGTGCACGCAAGATTCTGAGGCAAGGGTTAGTCTTGACTGCAAGCATAGACAATCCAGAAGACAATATATTCTGGATTTTCTATGCTGCGAGCTTCGACAATAACAATGGCGATGATGTCGTACTCGTCAGACCAATGAGCATTTTTGTCAAATAGGCGAGTAAACTGATGTAAAATTACCGATAGTTTTGTAGATATTCCACTTGGGATTCCAAATATTGCGACCAAAAAGCACAAAACATGTTTATTTTTGAGTTACAGGGTTAGTTTTGACTGCATGTTTCGGAAATGATTGTTACATGCGCCATTTTAACAATGACAATATCAAAAGTCTGCAATTTAAGTCACTATTTAATGAAAATACAGAAATAATCGAATGTACTTACCTTTAAATTATTAGTCGCTCCACGAATACAGTTTCGGCAAGTCTCTATTTCAAAATAATTTCCATAAACTGCGCGCAGATCGAAGATTATCTGTCCTTTTTATTTTGGTGGATTGTCTTATGGTCTGACTTCCGTTCCGACTGTGACGTAGCTCTATCAATTAGAGCCCAGGCCCAAGACAAACGGGTAACTTTCAAAATGGCTCGATTTGGGCTGATTTGGCCAACTTCGGAGCGCTGTCAATGGGAGGGGATTTAATATTTTTGAGAAAAAATTTCGGGAAACATTTTCTTTTAACCTAAATCATTTAAATATGTAAAGATCCCATAGGCCATAGAGACACCTTAAAGTTAACGAGACCCTGCCCTCTTACCCCTTTGCAATAAAGCTGTAATAATTCCAGCTATGGACAACCTGTTTCCATTTTAGAGAAATGAAGTTGGAAGCAGTAGTGTTACGTGACCGCTATACGCAACAAAAAGTGTAACCTCAGCTGTTTGGTTTTTACAATTATTTATTTAATTAACAAGAAACTTAGAACAGATATTGAAAATGTCTATAAAGATTAAAACTAAACTAAACTAAAGTTCAGAAACTTATCTGTCGTCTTTTATGGAAAAAAACAACTCTAAAAAGGCCAGACAAGTAGCGTGACTTGCACCAAGACAAAATAATAAGCATACATGAAGTAGTCTCCCGTGTGTTAAATTTGATTGGCTAATAACAATCCAAATAACTATCCAAATATCGCTGTATATTTGTACTCATTTTTAGCGTTATTTGGACAGTTTTTAATGCAGTTGTATAACAAAACAGCGGTATTTGATGTTAAGGTGTTTGTTGATTCTTAATTTGGCTCCATTTAACTATACGCACTACGCAAACAGGATAATGGTCGGATATCCCGATTTTTGGAACATGCACATGTACAACGTTGTTAGGATCTGTACACCAGATGTGATCTAGGCTGGTACCGCTGGATGGTCGAGTGATTTCGGTAATTAGCTGAGACATTGCCATGGTTTTTAACCCTTGAATCAGTTTGTGATATACAGCCGAAGAATCAAGTAAATTGATGTTAAAATCACCTAACGCATTGAGTTCCTTGCCTTCGAGGTATCCTTGAGACAAGTTAGCTTCGATCTTAGCGAAATCCCAGCTATCAAGATCGGTTTCATTTTAAAGTGGTTGACTTCGAGCCATAATATTTCTAATTCTTCACTCTCAAGATCATTTCTTCGTTGCAAATTTAGTTCAGTTCGAGAATAAGTCACGATTCCTCCGCCATGTTTGTCAACGCGATCTTAACGATGCACGCGAAAACCTGGAATTTCAAATTCAACGTCACTGTATGATTCGTCAAGAAACGATTCAACGACATTTTGTATATCCGGTACGCCAGAGTCTTTCAAAAGAAGATTTCGTAAAATATCTATTTTGTTAGTGAGATGATGTACGTTAAAAGCTGCAATTGCGAGCCCTTTCTGATCCAAGTCAAAGCCAACACATTCTTCAGTGTGGTAGAGTCAGTCAGACAATAAATAAATGTATATCTTTTATTCACAAAATAACACCCTTCCTTCTAGCTCGCGCTCTCACGACGACAACCCTCGTGTATATTTCCCTTCCAACCAATCACAACAGGGGGTGTGTCACTCTATCACACTTCCCCCTCCTTCAGGAAATAAAATTTGTAAATTTTATTTTAACAATAATGTCAACTGTCCGAGGAGACTTCGTTAAAAGGTTTATAAAGTTAACTCATAGAAACGGAATTATAAACATCCCGTGCTATCTGCAACGTTAAGTTAATGTTCAGTATAGTTTGACTGTTCTCTTAAATCCGGGATAAAGAGTCTGCATTAAGATTATCTTTGCCACTTCGATGAACCACGTTGAAGCTATACTGCTGTAACTTTAAACACCAGTTGGTCAAACGGTTGTTTGTGTTCTGCATTCGGTCGAGCCACTGGAGAGCTTTGTGGTCAGTGACAACTTGAAAGTGTCGGCCATACAGATAAACGCGGAGAGTTTCAATTGCCCAAACAATAGCCAAGCATTCTGTTTCAGTGGCAGAGTATCGTTGTTCCCTTGGGAGTAGCTTGCGACTGAGGTAGACTACCGGATGTTCGTCGCCGTCGCTGTCCACTTGCGTCAAAACTGCACCAATTCCTCGTAGTGATGCGTCGGTCTGGAGTATAAATTCTTTGTCAAAATCGGGATTATGCAGAACTGGTGATGAAATAAGGATCTCCGTAAGCCGCTTAAATGCCAGCTGGCACTCTTCATTCCAGCAGAACGTTTAGTTACTCTTCTTAGTCAGGTCGGATAGAGGGGCAGCAATGGTGGCGTAGTCAGGTATAAACTTCCGGTAATATCCCGTTAACCCCAGGAAGGACCGAACTTCCGTCTTCGTTGCAGGTCTCGGAAATTGTTGAACCGCAGTTACCTTGGTTGTTTGTGGTTCCACAGTACCACCACCAACTGTATGTCCCAGGAAATTGACGTGTGCCATGGCAAAACTGCATTTCTTTGGATTAGCTGTCAATCCAGCTTGGCGGAGGCGCTCTAATATCTCGCAGATGTGTGATACGTGGTCATTCCAGGTGGTGCTGAATATGACAATGTCGTCAAGAAGGGCATCACAGAACTCTTCTGTACCGTGGAGGATAGCGTCCATCATCCTTTGGAATGTCGCCGGCGCACCGTGTTTACCAAATGGCATGGTCTTGAACTGGTAGAGCCCGAACGGTGTCACAAATGCGGTTTTCTCTTTTGATGTTTCTTCCATTGGGATCTGCCAATATCCCCTCGTCAAATCAATGGTAGAAATGTACTGCGCCTTTCCGAGCTTATCGATAATGTCATCTGTCCGGGGCATTGGATAAGCATCAAAGCGGGATACTGCGTTTAAGCGACGGTAGTCGACACAGAAGCGAACTGTGCCGTCCTGTTTTGGAACGAGGACTATTGGAGCTGCCCATTCACTTCGAGAAGGTTCGATGATATCCATTTCTTGCATTTTCGTTAGTTCGTCTTTGACGGTCTGCATTTGTGACTGTGGTAGCCGGTACTGTCGTTGGCGAATGGGCTGAACTTCTGTTGTAACTATCTTGTGAGTACATGTGTCAGTTCGGCCAGGTGAGGTTTGGATAACATCTGTAAATTCATCTATGACTGTTTGAAGCTGTGCTTTCTTGCGGTCATCAAGAGCAGCGTTGATAGTTACGTTTCCTGCCGATTTGGAGCTTTCTGGTGTAGGTATATCGTCACAGATATCTTCGGCGTGGTCATCGTCGCCGGTAGGACTTGCGTTAGAGTAGAAACCGGTGTTGGTTGGTTGGTGCCACTCCTTCAACATGTTGACATGGAATATACGTAGATTCTTCTGTTTGTCGCTCATATCAACTTGGTAGTTTACTGGACCAATCGTCTTAATGATATTGTAGGGGCCTTGCCACTCTGCATGGAGTTTGCTGGTGCTGGAAGGCAGAAGTACCAAAACTTGCTGACCAGGTTGGAACTCCTTCTCTCGAGCGGTTTTGTCATACCATAACTTTTGTTTTGCTTGTGCTTTTGCCAAGTTTGCTTGGGCAATCTCAGACATCTGACCCAGGGTTTCTCTTGTACGTAGAAGGTAAGATAACACACATTCCGATTCCTCTGTGGCGCCTTCGAATGATTCTTTCAGAATGTCTAGTGGTCCACGAACATCTCTGCCATATAATAGCTCGAACGGAGAGAAGCCAGTTGAGAGTTGTGGGACCTCGCGATAAGCAAACAAGATGTAAGGTAACATCTTATCCCATGCCTTGGGGTTATCTTTTGTCGTACGTCGTAGCATAGAAACCAATGTTCCATTAAATCGCTCGGTTAAGCCGTCACATTGTGGATGATAAGGACTGGTTTTAAGTGCTTGGATACCCAGTTGTTGGTAGATTTGTGCCAGGAATTTGGATGTGAAATTAGAGCCTTGATCGGTGAGGACTTCTTTTGGAATGCCAACTCTGGAGAAAATCTTCAGCAGCTCCTCAGCAATTTTCTCGGCTTCACAGCTTCGCATAGGTATCGCCTCCGGATAACGCGTCGCGTAATCGCATACAACCAGAATGTAGCGATTTCCAGAAGAACTGCGATCTAGTGGACCAACGATATCCATGGCGATACGGGAAAATGGCTCTGCAATGATGGGTAGTGGAATCAGTTTGGCTTTGGCATTCTGTTTGCTCTTACTGGTCTTCTGGCACACCTCACAAGATTTGCAGTACTCTTGAATGTCATGGAACATTCGGGGCCAGTAAAAACGCCGCAGGATTCGTTCTGTTGTTTTCTTCTTGCCAAGGTGACCAGCCATCGGGATGTCATGGGCCATTTCAAGAACCTTGCGACGGTAGGGCTTGGGCAATACGATCTGGTCATACTCTTCGCCAAGATGGTCCCTCTGTGGATTCGTTGTCCGCCATCGTCGATACAAGATATCATTTACATATTGGAAGGAAATGTTGTCTTTGTTAGATGTTTCTTTTCCTTCAGCACATTGGCGCATTTTCTCTAATGTGGCATCCTCTCTCTGTAGCTTCTGAAGTTCCACACGGTCATACGTAAATTGCGAGGTATCAATGGGAGACCCAGACAGTTGGTTGTTGTCAGCACTGCGATCCTGACCCGGATTATGGATGACCGCCGTCCAGGGGCGGATCTAGGAATTTTCCCCACTTAGTCAAACTATCTAGGGGGGTTCGGGGGCATGCCCCCCCGGAAATTTTTGAAATTTGGGTCTCTGAAATGGCATTTCCCGCGTTCTGACAACACTTTTAATCAAAATTTCTGAAGTTTTAAAACATATTTTTTAGCACATTTTATACTTTTTTCGAAAAAGTGTCAAAATTGGATTTGGATTAGTGAATTCTTGTAATAGTTTGTAAGTGCGTAATTATTTTTTTCTAAAAAGAAGGCAATACAACAAATAGTAGAGATATGTGATTATATTTAATTACTAACTCAAAAAATATATGGTTGTTTTGCTCTATGTCAGAGCTCATCAGCATGCCTTGGAGACACCAAAAACATATTCTTGCAGTCAGTGAATTCAACATGGACAGCCTGACCAACATACAAGTAAAGGTCTAGCTGAATTTAATGTTCTGCATAACCCAGAGCAAGGGTAATGGGGCTACATCATCCCAGTCATCCTAATTAAGTCGCAACTAATCCAAGCCACTACCCACCATTACCAATCTATGTTACTATGAGCTGTCTGGTTTTCAGGTGCCAGATACTCACCTTTTACACATCTACCCAAGCAGACAATGTCTTGTTAAGGAATGCTTTTATTTATGGCCATAATGTGACATGGACATAAAGGAGCTCAACTCTCAACATTATCCCAGTGATCCTAACCATTGAGCCCCCAACTAATCTAAGTCATTACCTGTTTATATGATTTCAATTTTGTAGACTATGAAAGTATATAAACATTGAAAACTAGAATTAAGCAGATATTGTATTTAAGCCAAATAATAAAATGTAAATAATAATTGTAATACAGCATGTAGTTATTGGTTCATGCGGATATAAGCACTTAGTACTGTAGCTACTGTACACATGTAAATGTATATTAAAAGAAGAAACCAATCATCATTTACTAATCAAGTTTATTATGACACCACATATATTAATCATACTGGACCACACATACAGTACATGACATGTTGTGTATATATATTATATACTGTAATAATTAATATTAAAGGAACAGAAATTAGCAATGTACGAGAAGAGTGCTTTAACTGCCAGGTTGGCTGGCTAGGTTACAGTCTCACTCTCACAACGATAAAATTAATCATATTACTGATATTAATAAACCATGAAATCTCCAAGCAAGATCAAATTTCCAGCATACACTAGTCCGTCCGATACACGTTTCATTGCAAAGCATCAATTCAACATGTTATATATAGATCAAATACAAGCAAACGCGAAGTCTAGCCCAAGAGTAAATCTATAAATTATCATAAAGACTATAATGATATTCAAATCATACAGTATAGTGAGGGTTTCTTACCTCAGACGACCTCAGAGCGCATCACTGATTCACTGTATAAAATTCTCGCAATTGATATTTCGATATATATCTTTTTCAATCCTCTGTAAAAGGTCATCTTCAGTGCATAAAGCACTTGATGAAAGTTTCACGAATATTTCATCATAAAGGTCTTGTAGATATCCTTGCCGAGATCCTTGCTATTGAGTGTTGGGAATATAAAAAGGACGCAGAATATGCGCATGGCCTCGTAGAACCACAGAAGCGATCGCTAGCCATACTGATTACTCAGAAAGGCGCTTATCCTGCAAAATGACGTTTCAGCCTCTACACCAATCGTAAGTCGTAATTAAATAAAAATTAACCAATCAGGAACGTTAAAAGATCTTATAAAACCAACCAACTTCGTCAAAAAGTGACTAACTGCTCTCCTTCGTCAAATTCATCAAGCCGAGAGCCTGCATCGCATTTGCGGCCTGGAAATGACTGTTAACCCGATCCTTGATTCTCCCATTATGTCCCGTGCATCCCACTGCTTCCCCTCGAAATCAGTCACAGCCTTTGATTTGAGGCCTTGAAATCAGAACTTTCAAGGCCTCGCGCGTAAAGAAAACGGAAAAACGTCAACGGGGAAATTTTTCTGGCCTGAACTGAAGCCTCTGTAGATAGGCATTTTAAGAATAGAACATACTTCTTCCTACTAGATAATTATTTTTTATTTGCAGGATTTTATTTGTAAATTTTTGACAACGTGCAACGAACGAAAATTATATATTCACGTCAAATTTTCACTTCGTCGCGCGACTTAGTTGACGTAGTCTAAATCCGCCCCTGCCGTCGATGGAGATTCATTGGAAATCGTTGGTACATTCGTTTGAGCAAATGTGCGCTTCGCCTTTCTACGCTTTGTGTTCGCGACAAAAAGGTCATTGTCCGGTGAGAAAAATTCTTCCGGGAATTGAATGCCGGTGTCTTCAGCCTGTGTTGTAGATTTTGTAGAGGATGGCGATGGTTCAGTTATTTTGTTGTCTTCTTGGGAAGAAATTTCCTCCAGCGATTTCGGTTTAACTTGGCAAACCATTTCGCGTACGCGTTCCACTGCCACTTGCTTTTCATTACGACGGGTTTGCGCTCTGGTAAAAACGCCGAAAGCGGCCTCCGCCTGAATGGTTAGTTCGAGTAAGTTACCGATATCACGGCCCAGGAGAACTGGTCGAGGTAAATTGGGGCAAACGCCGGCGGTTAAAGTGTAACTGTTGTTGTTAACCACAATGTTAATTTCCGCTGTCGGGTAGGTCTCAACATTCCCATGTGCACAACAAAGTTTGACTGTTCTTTCCCAATTGAGTTTCTCTTTGGCGACCAATTCAGCATGAACCAACGTTTTGGAGCAACCCGTATCTAAAAGAATCTCTACATCTTGACCTTCGACAGTTCCTGTGCAGCGAAACTCGTTTTCCGGCAGAGATCTAAAAATATCATTGTTTGTTTTGTTCCGTATTGTCTGTGCGAAGTAACTTGATCCATTGCTAGGGTTACGCTTGGCTGGGCACTGTGTAGAAATGTGTCCGAGTTGTTGGCATGAAAAACAACGAATGTCCTTTGGTTTGGTCTGAAAATCCCTTGGTCCTAGTGTTTTGCTGTCCGTTGGTGGTTTTGTGTTTCGACGAGGTAGCGGTGTTTCGGGACATTCGCGAGCAAAGTGACCAGGTTGTTTACATAGATAACATCTTGGGGGTTCGCCAGACGGTGTCGCTTTCCTTGCTAGGAGATAATTGTCTGCCAATTCAGCTGCCTCGGCTGGTGACTTCGGTTTCTGTTCTCTAACCCAAACTTGTAGAGTTGTGGGGAATGAGTTTAGAACTTGTTCGAGGATCAAGGTATCGACCAATTTTGGGACCTGACAAGTGTCTGAATGGGTCCACTTCGTAAACAAATCACGGATTCGCACTTGAAACTCGGTAAAGCTCTCGTTTGGCTTTGGACGCGCTGTACGGAAGCGTTGCCGATACGTTTCCTCGTTGATATCGTAGCGTTTCAGGATCGCGGCTTTTACCTTGTGATAGTCGGTTGAATCCTCTTTTGCCATGTTCGCAAACGCTGCTTGAGCTGGTCCGATAAGCAAGGGAGCTAAGTTCAAAGCCCACATGTCGTCTTTCCACTTATAAGCCGTCGCGACTCTTTCAAACATTGTCAAAAAGTTCTCCATGTCATCATTGTGAACCATGCGCTTCAAATTGGGCTCACGGCTAGACAACTCAGGTCGGAAAGTAGTGAACCATTCTCGCCGTTCGTTTTCCAAGCGCTCTTCCCATTGTCGTTTCTCGTCGTTTTCGCGTTGGTCTCGTTCAACACGGTTGCGAAGTTCGATTTCCTCTTTGCGTCGTTGCTCCTCATCACGACTTTTATCGACCTGTTCCTGTCTTTGGCACATGGTTGAGAAGAGTTCGTGAAAGCGTTGTAAATCCGCTTCTTGGCGCCGTTGTTCAGCTTCGCGTTCTTGCTTCCTTTCTTCAGCCATCATCTTCATAAAGTCAAGTAAGTCATTTGAAGACGAATCCTGATGGCCTTGTGCTGAGCTAGCATCATCGGGGGAATTTTCCCGTCGACTTCGAAGGCTCTGTGCCATTATATACGGTTTAATAAAACTTGTTTACTCGCTCGTAGGCTATTGTCCAAACGATGAGACTATACCAGTTCACTTGAGCGGTGTAATCAAATGGGTTCGCGACTTACTGGGATTTTCCTTCAGTGCAACTCCGACACCGCTGCCACCAAATGTGGTAGAGTCAGTCAGACAATAAATAAATGTATATCTTTTATTCACAAAATAACACCCTTCCTTCTAGCTCGCGCTCTCACGACGACAACCCTCGTATACATTTCCCTTCCAACCAATCACAACAGGGGGTGTGTCACTCTATCACATTCAGTAAGTTAAATAAGTTGTGGAGTTGACTCCTTGATTGTAGACGTAGGAGGCCTTTCGAAAAGTTGCTCGTCAAAATCAAACACGGAACCCAGAGTTAGTTAATTTTTGTTGTTGTTCTGAAATGCTTTTACTTGAAAGTTTGGACCAGGATTTGATTCAACATCCCCAGACAAGCAGATAAGAATAAGCGACAAAGATGTATCTATAAAAATACGACATCCAACGATGAATACTGCTGAGTTTGTTAACGGTCGTTTTTTGACGGTTGATCGTGCGCGAACGTTGTAAACCCATTTGAGTGATAAAACAATGTCATGACTTACATAAGGAAGTTCGCAGTTAGATATCTTTGATATAAACGTCTTGTTTTGTTTTTGTAAACTATCAAAAACCAAGTAAATATAGAGTATAAGCCACAGGTTTCGGGAGCTCACAAATCCCCGACTAATCGTCATGATTGATGGCGTGTTAATATAATTATCAATATTTATAAATTTGTATTTCTATATTTCTAGACACATTTTGGCGCCATACATTTTAATCAAAATTTGTTTCGTTCTGGCAAGATGAACAAAAAAGATGATTCACAACAAATTAAGTTTGTCTACCCCAAATTCAAAAATGGAGAGGCAACCTTTTAGGGAGGTTAAAGTGAATCAAAATTTTGGTAAGGAGCTGACAATGCAAACTTCAGTCATTGTGATGTCTGAATTTTTCTAACCTTTAATATATACCTGTCTCTTTTCCTTCTATTTATTTAACTAGCATATGTTGATGAGATATACCAGACTTACATAACAGCGTCTAACAACACCCTTGAAGATGCCTGTATCCAGCTACAACAAATGACACCAGCCCCAATGAACACTATGTTAGAAAAGGAAGCAAGAGAGGTGGCCATTGTGGCAAATGTTGAACCAACAACACCATGTATACTTTCACATGCATGTCATTTAATTTCAGTTTGTGAAAAAATAATTTGTTGTTTCCAACAAAACAAAAATTAACACTTCTAATTTGTATTTTTTGAACTTTTTCAGTCTTGGAAGTTTTGGCTTGAGAACAGGCAGCAGCAGCAGCACAAACCAGCTCATCACAAAGAGCACCTCCACGCTGTACCATCTGCAAGAATTTAATGAAAGGCCACAACAATGTACAAGATTGCCCAAAAAACAAAACAAAATTGACTAATTTGACTACTTTATACATTATAATACAGTATATTTATTTAGATTCTATACAGTGATAAACATGTTTTCAGTTTAGATATGACTGATAGGTTATTCAGTATAAATAAAGTTAGTTTAGTTCACTCTGGTTTCCTCCTGTAGTAACATTGGACCTATGAGGGGTGGTCCCTACTGGACCTCTAGAGAGAACAGTTTAGATATGACTGATAGAGTTATCTATTATACTGTAAATAAAGTTAGTTTAGTTTACTCTGGCTTCCTCCTGTAGTAACACTGGATCAATGAGAGATGGTCCTGACTGGTCTAGTATAAATAAAGTTAGCTTTACAGCAATTTTTATATCTGAGTTAGCCTACTTCTTCTCACTTGCAGTTAGCAGTAAAAAATACACAATAAACAAAATATTTTTAACGAGAACACTTCAAACAGCTTGCCACATACTGTCCTCCTCCACAAATCCCACAAAGTCTTCCTTCTCCTTTGGCTTGAACTGTGTTCTTATTTTATGGTAAGCACAAGCTGGTAAAGGATATCTTCTATTTCGGCCAAGACGTCCATAAATAAGCCACACAAAACTTCGGTAAGCTGTGCTACGAAAGAACCTACAAATTAAAACATAAATAATTTTACCCTACTTAGCTGATATTTAGAGGCAGTTGATCCAGAAGTTATTGTTTAGAATTCATTGAATTATGTTTGTACTGTATATATTAAATATATTACCTATCTTCTGTACCAGTTTGTCGATACTCCCGCTTCCACCTGTCACGTATCTTTGCTGCAGCTAAACGAAGAGACCACTCGTCTAAACATACCGTATCAAAACCAGGATGATGTGTCACACAAGATGGTGGGTTCTCCACTTCTCGCAGGACAAGCTCGCTTGATAAACAATCCTTACACTCGTCTATTTCCATACAACACTGGCATTGTTTCGGGTTTTGAAATAGCTCGACATCACAATTACCACAACTACACCTAAAATGATGCAGTGGATTTATAAATAAGATATAGATTAAGTAAAAAAGCGAACGTCATACGGTAGTACAGTACAAATATCCAACATCCATATACAACTCACCATTTCGCAACTTGTTCACGTCCGTCGAGTCTTTCTGCAATTCTGCTATACGTTCGTCGTAGCTTTGCTTTTTCTCCCTATACTGAGCCAGCCATTCTTCATCAGCAACTGGTTCATCAGCGTAAGGACCAACTTCAGCTTGGTCATGATCATCCATTGCCATAGCTTCCACAACATATGCTTCCACAGGGAGCCCACCCTAGCAGTATGACACAAGAAAATCAAATTACTCAACTTACTTGAACTGAAACAAACGAATTTGGACAGTTTGAATGCAAATAACTCAAAACGACTTTTACTTGAATTTACACGAAGTACTCTTCGATTCCTGTCGAATGGACTCTTCCCCAGCTTTCGCTTGCGCCCGCACTCCTTGCTGTCCATTCGACAGGAATCGAAGAGTACTTCGTGTAAATTCAAGTAGAAGTCGTTTTGAGTTATTTGCATTCAAACTGTCCAAATTCGTTTGTTTCAGTTCAAGTAAGTTGAGTAATTTGATTTTCTTGTGTCATACTGCTAGGGTGGGCTCCCTGTGATGCTTCCACTCCGGTCGTTCCTCGGATGATATGAGGACCAGGATTATAGTTCCAATCAGAGTCATCGGTTTGGCAACTTTCACTCTCTGTATCCGAGCTTGACGAAGTCATTTTATGCGTTGCGAAGCACAGAATATCAACTAAATACTACCAACAACGACCTTGTTTACAGTTTGAAGTCCTTCGAAGAACCTTCGAAGGACGAAATTAACATCCTATAGTGACGTAGTAGTTACAAGCCCCCGGACTTCTCGGTTTGAAAAACTTTTTGCCGTTAAAATTTGAAATTTTCAAATTTCAAATGGCTATAGCTTTGTGAAAACAAGTTCAAATTTGAATTTGTTTTGGATTTTATACATCTGCTCGTCGCGAAGATTCTAAAAATGTAAAGTCTCATTTAGTCGTATAGGCACTTCAATGGATATGTTTAGAGTATGCCCATATTCCGTGTAAAAATTATAGTGCAAGAAATCTTCCGTCACTGTAGTATTTACATGTAGAAGTCGTGGTAGTGTTATATTTAAGGTCGTTAGGAGCCGGTTTGGCTTTTATACGCTTCACCAAGTCGCGAGAAAACACTGCGCTTATAGGGAGCATACAGAAACGATTCCCGTTCTCCAACCCCCGTGGGGCAAAAACCAGACAGGAGACAATGTATTTTTTGTTCGGTTTTCAACGCTAAAGAAAGACCTCGAGCCGATGAACGAAATAGATAAAAACAAGTCATCGCGGTGATGGTTCCAAAGATAGCATTTTATCAAAGAGAAAGGGCCAACTGCATCAGACCAGATGAATCCTTGCTTTATAGCTACAACGAGCAAAGTGTTAACAAACGGTAAGTTGAATGATGTTCTGAATGTAAACCTGTCTATATACGTTTCTTAATGATATCGAATATTAAAATATATTGCGCAAATGTTGTCCATTATGAAGATTTTTCACCTGATGCTATTTTGTTGATAATGCTCTATTGCATACTTTAATGCTCTACTTGCCTATTGTATTAGGATTAAGGATTAAGGATTAAGGTATTTCTATTAAGAAAAGCCACAATATGCTGTCGACGCGAGATCTATAGATTCGTCAAGTTCCGTTCTACATATAGAGGAGTAGAGGACACAGCAGCTGACACGGAAAGCAAACGGACTGCTGTGGCAGTAGAAGCACCACACTGACCTCTCTGGCGTCGATGGAGACAACATTTCAAGTCACTGAAACAAAAGTCAATAGTTTCGACAAGACCATACTCTAAAGTATCTATTAACTGAGACGCCACGCAGCGCTTTTGAAGATATTAAATTTTGAAGGGACTTGCCGCTCATCGCTCGGAATTTCTCACCATCCTTTGCTCGTAAGGAGCTTCTACATGTTCATACTTGTTACAGAAAACTTCTTGCACGATACTTTCCACTTAGAATGAGCATGAGCGCTAGTTATTCGATAAAAAAACGAAATAAAATGTCCACCTTTCTATTTAGCCTCTGTTGATCGAACGTCAACGACTTGTTGTCCGCATTTTTTGATTTTGGAGTCATATTACACTACACGTGTTTCAGGGTGAAGTGGTAAATTACCGCAACACTCCACGAGATAATATCCTGGGAAGTCCCGCCCAACGACTCATGGGGCGTCGCACAAAAACCAAACTACCGGAGAGCAGCGAACAACTGAAACCTCAGATAATAGAGCCCGAAACAGTCTCCAAGCGCATCGATCATTACCGACAACTCGGCAAAGTTCACTACGACAAAACCGCAAAAATGCTCGGCGAGCTAAAACAAGGAGATGTGGTGCGAGTGGAAAACAAAAACAGCACATACAAGAAGAAAGGTGTAACAGTTGGAGTCGCAAAGGAACCGCGTTCATACATAGTCGAGATCAACGGTACGCAATACCGCCGAAACCGCCGACATTTGAGAAAAACAAAAGAATGAAAACCAGTGAGTGGGATAGAAGACGAGTGGAACATCCCAGAAACAAAAGACAATTCGCAGTGCACACAGTCACAGAGAACAGAAAGCTCAACACAGAGAGTTAGTAGATATGGGAGAGAAATCAGAGTCCCTCAGAGACTTAACTATGGTATAAACACTAAATAAAATAATAACACTGGAGAAAAGAGACGATGCAATGAGATTAACATAACGAACTAACAACTAATGAATATATACGATTAGTAATAGTATACCCGACATGTGCTAAATATAATACTATATAGCTGTTATCAGGAAATAAAGCATTCAGTACTAGCTCATCACGTTGTTATACTTCCTTTTCTAACTGCGAGTATCTCTTTTCAACTTCTGCTAGGGCTCTGTTTGCATAAGCTACGACTTTTTCGTCTTCCATCCCCTTTGATTGCTGAAACACCTACTGGGCAGACATCAACAGTAATATATGTTTCTTTCTGTTTGTCGAGATAGGCCATACATGGTGCTGATGAGAGGGTTTTAGTTATGTGAATAGGGAGGACCCTCAGACATAGGTAGCAATAAAAGTAGCGTGCTGCGTAGGCAGTGTTGAAGCAACAATCGAAATATTGTAAGGTTAGATATACTGCCGAAACAGAGAAGTAATATATCATACACGAGGAGGAGTGTTTCATCACGATATCCAAACACCGAGACGTTTGTTGAAAACCGAGGCGAAGCCGAGGTTTTTGAACAAACTTCGAGGTGTTTGGATATCCTGATGAAACACTCCTCCGAGTGTATGATATAGCATCTCAAACAAATCAGTATTTTAAGAGAAAATCAAGATGAAAGTTTGCTTAATTTATGTAATTTCTTCCTCCGATATCCAAACCACCGACACGGTACTGATTTCCTTTGTGTTTTCTTCATGAATTATTAATGAGTTTGAGATCGTAGGAGTCTAACACTTCGAGCGAAGGCCGTTCGTCAGAGAGAAACATAAAGTGAGTAAACAAACAACTAGTAATGAGCTAATAATATTCTTACCAACTTCTCAGAAACATAATCTAAAAACGACAGGTTCCTTGAAAAAGAAATCATACACAGCAGCCGAAAACTACTCGATGTACATATCTCCTATTTTAACTTGACTTAGGGTTCGAGTTTGTGTTAGTGTAAGTTCCATTAACTCTTTCCTGTCCGAATCGGTCCTTAGTATTTTATTCTCACGCCAGACGATTTTATTCACCTCTGGGAAAGCCCTCGGACAGGAATGAGTTAAGATCATATATATGAACTACTGCACCCTATACATACAGAATAAAAGTATTTTTACCTGAAGCTGCAGCTTTAGCAATCTCTTTGTTGAATGCTTCAACCACTTCTGTAAAAACAAGGGAAAACATTTTGGGTCTTTTATGTAAGTTTCAAAGCAAACCTATACGCCAATTACTAGAAATGGCCTATAAGACCGCTCACTATAAAGTTAAACTATATATATATATATACAAACGAACACGTGTGATTTTGTTCACGGAATGTCGGAAAGTGCTCAATACCATAAAGGTATAGAGTGAATATAGTATAGCTTAAGTGGGCTTACCTCAAAATGTTGAGTGTCGCAACTGTCAGTTTCACGCGGGGCGATCTTCAGGCGACTGAGTAGTTTCGATTCGTGGGCCGCTTAAATGGTTTTGGTCAGAAAGGTGGGCGTGTGGGTGGCGAAACAGTGAATGCATCCCTCAAATGGTTTTGGTCGATAAGTGGGCGTGCGGGCGGTGGATTCCTCAGACTCCTTTCCTTGTTTTGATTGTTGTTTAGATTGTTGATATTAAATTTATTTTTATGCCTGTATGTCGAAATGATTTCCGATCTTTTATTGAGTAAAAAGTGTTTGTCTACTTTCATGATACAAAGTTTCTCTTCCAAACATAAATTGCATCTGCCTGGTCCTCCTGAGTAGGAAGCCGCGTGTTTTAAAATAGACCAGGTTATGTTGAAATTTTGTTTCTTTTCTTTTAAATCCCAGATGTGTTTCGAAAGTTAGGTTTCGTTTGAATACTTTTTGTTTTGAAAAGATTTAGTGTGATTTCTGTATCGCTCTTTGAAATTGTTTGCTGTCATGCCAATGTAGTGTTTGGTGTTATTTATGTCGCTTGTGGAAACAGTTGCTTTGTATACTATGTTATTTGTCAGGCACTGTCCATGAAGTGGGTACTTGCTTTTATCCCTGCAGTTGCAACTGGCTGTGTTTTCATTTTGTACCCGATTTTTTTTAAGTATGTGTGCGTTGTGCGTCATGATTGTGGACTTGGCGTTGTTCATGCAACTGTAACTGACTTTTATATATTTTTAACTATTTAAACGTTTTATGTTAAGATAGAGCCAAAGTTATTCCACTGATGAAGCTTTCACCGGCGAAACGTTTGTACTGAATAAAGTTTTTGCTTTTTCTCCTTCTGTCTGACGAAGTCTTTTTCTTAAATCAATACGTTTATATAATGGACATGGCTAATATATATATATATATATATATATATATATATATATATATATATATATATATATATATATATATATATATATATATATATATATATGCACGACAATTTATTATATGCACGAGAAAATTACTACGTTCTGATTGGTTGAGAGGAGTACAATTATTTTATTAATTATACTGCAGTAGAAATAATAAAAGTAGAGAAGGCCCTGGGAACGATGTTGACAATTAAATTCAAAATGGCGGGCAATTCTGCAATGAAAAGTTTTCACATTTCTAACGACTTGTGGTACACTATGAACTAAAATTTTGAAATGAGTACAGAGAACACCCAGAGTGAAAATGTTTCTTGTCAAGTAATGAAACAAGACGTTTTTAAAGGCGTGAGTGAGTACGAAGCGTACGTGTCGTAATTTTGTCATGCATATAATAAATGAGTAATCATGAGTTTGCTCGAACAATTAAGGATTTACACTACTCGTGATATTTGAAAATTTTGCCAAATTTCACTCGGCAAACGGCTCGTGCAATTTTGGCAAAATTTTCAAATATCACCTGTAGTGTAAATCCTTAATTGTACTCGTAATCATATGATTACCTATATACATATATACTACAAAATACGTACATTTTGGATACATATATACTACAAAATACGTACATTTCGGGCCATTGCCCCTTCTTCAGGTTTAAAAAATTGTCAGAAACAGATTTCTTTTATACTTTCCCTCCCCGGTTTACATAAATACGTTTAAAAATATTCAAAATTATAAATTCCAATTTTCTGCCACAGAGACACCGCGCGAGTGCAAACCCTCCCGTAGACTAAGTTTAGAATTCGATATATATATATATATATATACTATAAGTGGGCTTACCATCAACATTTGAGGTAAGCCCACTTATAGTATATTCGCTCTATCTTTACGGTATTGAGCACTTTTCGACATTTCGCGAACAACACTTTGTGTATATATATATATATATATATATATACCAAAAACAGTATGTAACATAAAGGTCACTAAGTTGGCGTAAGGTTCAAGAGCGCTCAATACCATTATAGGGAGAGCGAAATATAATTGAGTTTAATGCTGAGTCGCTACTCTGAGTTTCACGCTTACGCGATCTTCAGGCAACTGACAGATTTACGTTCTACTATACATTATATTACATTGGTTACGTCATTAGTTTAGTTGGTGTTTCGTTACATGTCTGCACTTTGCAAAAAATTCAGTTCGTTTATTTAAGAAGTGTTTCTTCTTTGCTTTCATCAGTAGAAGTTTTTCCTCTAGGCATAAGTTACATCGTTTTTGTCCTGGTTTGTACGTCGCTACATGTTTGATTATAGACCACTTGATATGATAGTCTCGCTTTCCTATTTTTAGCTTCCAAATGTGTTTGGACAGCTCAGTGTCGTTGGCATATTTCGCATGTCGGAAAGATTTCACGTGGTTGCGGTATCTTTGCTTGAAATGGTTAGCCGTTATTCCTAGGTAATTTTTTGTTTCACTGTTATCGTTCGTTGTAACTTCAGACTGGTAGACTACGCTCTTTGCCAAACAATTTCCAGGGATTGGGCATTCGTCGGGTCGTTGGCAGTTGCATGTGCGGGATTCGTTGTTCGTGGTTGCGCGGTTTTGTGTAGTGTTTTTAGTCAGAGTGCGGTTGTTGTGTTTGCGGATGAAGCTTTTCATATTCTCTACGCAGCTATAGCTGATACGTACTGTGTGGCGGTTGAATAGCGAAATATGCGAACTGGTCGGATTATTCATGCAACCAGGAAACATTTAACACAGCTGCACCACTACACAATGACGCTCTTAAACGAAGCAACTTCGACACAAACCTAACATACGAACCAACCCACGAAACCGACGATAACAGAAATAATCCACAAAGACGAAACAGACGACAAAACGTAATATGGTACAACCCGCCTTACAGTAAAAATGTCAGAACAAACGTAGCACGAGACTTTTTACAACTCATTGACAAACACTTTCCGCTATCACACAAACTATACACACACTATTCAACCGCCACACAGTACGTATCAGCTATAGCTGCGCAGAGAATATGAAAAGCTTCATCCGCAAACACAACAACCGCACTCTGACTAAAAACACTACACAAAACCGCGCAACCACGAACAACGAATCCCGCACATGCAACTGCCAACGACCCGAAGAATGCCCAATCCCTGGAAATTGTTTGGCAAAGAGCGTAGTCTACCAGGCTGAATTTAGTTACAACGAACGATAACAGTGAAACAAAAAATTACCTAGGAATAACGTCTAGCCATTTCAAGCAAAGATACCGTAACCACCTGAAATCTTTCCGACACGCGAAATATGCCAACGACACTGAGTTGTCCAAACACATTTGGAAGCTAAAGATGGGAAAGCGAGACTATCGTATCAAGTGATCTATAATCAAGCATGTAGCGGCGTACAAACCAGGACAAAAACGATGTAACTTATGCCTAGAGGAAAAACTTCTACTGATGAAAGCAAAGAAGAAACACTTCTTAAATAAACGAACTGAATTTTTTGCAAAGTGCAGACATGTAACAAAACACCAACTAAACTAATGACGTAACCAATGTAATATAATGTAAAGTAGAACGTAAGTTGTCAGTTGCCTGAAGATCGCGTAAGCGTGAAACTCAGAGTAGCGACTCAGCATTAAACTCAATTATATATATATATATATATATATATATATATTAATACCATGATCGCCTCGGATTCTTTTGTTCTCCGCGAGAATGTAAACCTCGTATTTCCCTCATCGCTCATGCAAGGGGGAAATTTATCCTTTGTCTTCTAATTTTCCCATGCATGTTGATGAGGGAAAATTAGAAGACAAAGAAATCCTTTGCCTTCTTCTAATTTTCCCGTGCATGTTGATGAGGGAAAATTAGAAGACAAAGAAATATTTTGTATTCTTCAAAATTTCCCGCTTGCATATATTTTCCCTCAACAACATGCACGGGAAAATTAATGCAACTTCTCTGATCAACCGTGTAAATTTCCTGTCGGTAAGATTCTGAAAGTTTTCCTCGGCGATCATAATATTACAAACTAATAACATGACTTTTCGGGAAATTAGCGATTAAATTTCCCCTTTGCCTCGGGAAGATTTGTAAAAGTCCGAGGGCCGCACAAATCTTCCCTCGGCGGCGGGGAAATTTAATCGCTAATTTCCCTCAAGTCATGTTATTACTTATAAATATATATATATATATATATATATATATATATATATATATATATATATATATATATATATATACATGCAATTGTAGGAAAAAGGATGAGTGCCCAATGCCAGGAAAATGTCTGGTTGAGTCTGTTGTGTACCAAGCTACGGTTACCACTAAAGATAACAGACCTCCACAAACGTATGTCGGGCTTACTGAGAACTCTTTTAAGACCAGATTTACGAACCACAAGGCATCATTTAATTCGCACAAGAAACAGAACTCCACAGAGCTGAGTAAACACATTTGGGACTTGAAAAATAACAATGTTGATTTTAATATTAATTGGAAAATATTGAGGCGAGCTAAGCCTTATAATTGCGCTTCAAATAGATGCAATCTCTGTTTGTGGGGAAAATACTTTATCATATGTAAACCTACTATGGCTACCCTAAACAAACGCAATGAACTAGTTTCTTCATGTAGACATGCTAAAAAATTCCTTTTAATTAACTTTTAACGAACTATTTTAAAATTACCGCTTAAGTTTGGTATTTCCACGTGGTGTCAACGTAATGATAAGGTGATAATTGCCTTGCTTGCATGGTAAATAGGATTAAAGCATCATCTGTTTGTACAAAATATTGTAAGTTTTAGCTGTCAGGCATTAGGCCGTTTTATCTGAAGAGTGCCACATCTCGTGGTACGAAACTAAATAGTAATAAATATGCCTAATCAAATTTGTTGAGTCGTTCTACCTCCATTTGTTTAATATGCTCTGGGTATCCATTGAGCACCCTGCCAAATGTTATTATAACCTACTCAACCTATATATATATATATATATAAATGGAGGTAGAACGACTCAACAAATTTGATTAGGCATATTTATTACTATTTAGTTTCGTACCACGAGATGTGGCACTCTTCAGATAAAACGGCCTAATGCCTGACAGCTAAAACTTACAATATTTTGTACAAACAGATGACGCTTTAATCCTATTTAGCATGCAAGCTAGGCAATTATCACCTTGTCATTACGTTGGCACCACGTGGAAATACCAAACTTAAGCGGTAATTTTAAAATAGTTCGTTAAAAGTTAATTAAAAGGAATTTTTTAGCATGTCTACATGAAGAAACTAGTTCATTGCGTTTGTTTAGGGTAGCCATAGTAGGTTTACATATGATAAAGTATTTTCCCCACAAACAGAGATTGCATCTATTTGAAGCGCAATTATAAGGCTTAGCTCGCCTCAATATTTTCCAATTAATATTAAAATCAACATTGTTATTTTTCAAGTCCCAAATGTGTTTACTCAGCTCTGTGGAGTTCTGTTTCTTGTGCGAATTAAATGATGCCTTGTGGTTCGTAAATCTGGTCTTAAAAGAGTTCTCAGTAAGCCCGACATACGTTTGTGGAGGTCTGTTATCTTTAGTGGTAACCGTAGCTTGGTACACAACAGACTCAACAAGACATTTTCCTGGCATTGGGCACTCATCCTTTTTCCTACAATTGCATGTTTTTTGGCTATCTACCAGATTTACGAACCACAAGGCATCATTTAATTCTCACAAGAAACAGAACTCCACAGAGCTGAGTAAACACATTTGGGACTTGAAAAATAACAATGTTGATTTTAATATTAATTGGAAAATATTGAAGCGAGCTAAGCCTTATAATTGCGCTTCAAATAGATGCAATCTCTGTTTGTGGGAAAAATACTTTATCATATGTAAACCTACTATGGCTACCCTAAACAAACTCAATGAACTAGTTTCTTCATGTAGACATGCTAAAAAATTCCTTTTAATTAACTTTTAACAAACTATTTTAAAATTACCGCTTAAGTTTGGTATTTCCACGTGGTGCCAACGTAATGACAAGGTGATAATTGCCTAGCTTGCATGCTAAATAGGATTAAAGCGTCATCTGTTTGTACAAAATATTGTAAGTTTTAGCTGTCAGGCATTAGGCCGTTTTATCTGAAGAGTGCCACATCTCGTGGTACGAAACTAAATAGTAATAAATATGCCTAATCAAATTTGTTGAGTCGTTCTACCTCCATTTGTTTAATATGCTCTGGGTATCCATTGAGCACTCTGCCAAATGTTATTATAACCTACTCAACCTATCTATATATATATACATAGTAATGCAGCCCCGTGGGAGAAGTTCATTGTAATTGCGGTCCTATTTGTCCCGTTGGCGGTCCCGTTGAAGGTTTTTGATCGTAACTGGCACAAAACTATGCATAAATATGTTTCACGAGGAATGTTTAAGAAAAGCAAGCAACCAATGAAAATGCCGAATCCAACAGCCGATGCCAGAACCTTTTCGCACCTTACCAATTTCATAAAGGCCCTAGACTTTTTTCACTTGGCAGGTGTTTTCTGATTCATTAAAGTTGCCATGTTTTCTTAAATGTAAATAGGAATGTAGCATCAATATGTACATTTCAGTCGTTGAATTTTCTTTCTCAATACATTGTCATTCATTATATTATACCGCTATGCTTTTTGGTTATTTTATGCCATAGAGAAAAATTGGCCAACATTATTTCCGACGTGCAAAAATTAATGCTGAGAAAAAGTGCCCTTTTTATATGGCTGCCCCCGCCGCCTTAAGTAGCTTCCGGCGCCCCTGAACTCATTGCTGCTTAGGATGTTTGAGGGTTTCTCTTTGATGAGTAAACTCTTCTGGTGTTAAACTGAGTAAAATAATAAAAGAGTCGTTTTTGGCCAGTTCAGGCAGGAGAGGGTTAAAAATGCCATGACATACTTATGAGAGATAATTATAGCCTAGTTTGCAAACTTTTGACTTAAAACGTGTTTAGCTAACTACTGGTAAACACTAGCTTTTGTCATCAAACTGTGAAAACTTATAGTTTCGGATAAGCAAACTGAAACAAATAAGCTAAACCGAAGCAAGTAGAAGTGTTCCTAAAATGTCGGAATTCAATTCCTCAACCTGACAAATTCATTTAACAAAGTTTAATGCTTTGAAAGTTTGCATGGCGATAATAGTATTCAAAATAAGTTTTGTGGAAACACCACGTTCAATATTTATTTGCTAAGCTTTCGGCCTGCTGACTCAGGCCTTCATCACAGTAATATAACAACAAGCTGTTGGATAACGTCATTTATCAACTACAACTGGTCAATTAAATCACGCAAGCACGTAGTTTTAATTAATTAATTATATCATATTAATTAATTAATTAATTAATTAATTAATTAATTAATTAATATGAATGAATGAATCAATCAATCAATCAATCAATCAATCAATCAATCAATCAATAAATCAATCAATCAATCAATCAATCAATCAATCAATCAATTAATCAATTAACTATGGGAGAAAAATCAAGAATGTTCTCCGAATAGGGCACACCTAGTCTGATATTTTGCAACCTCAATAGGTTCCCTCTCGCTTCACGTGAAGTATTGCTTGTCGCTGGCTAAGATTACGACTCTTCCCACTTAACACGGTGGTCGCACTCCAGGCGTGTTTAGCAACCACAGCTTGTTGTTATATAGGTCTGCGTGATGAAGGCCTGAGTCAACAGGCCGAAAGCTTAGCAAATAGACATTAAACGTGGTGTTTCCACAAAACTTATCTTGATAAAGTTTGTTGAACAACCTCCTGCTTTGAATTTGAATGATGTTTTACTAATAACCATATTTCCTATTGGTTGTTGAAAAACTAATCAAATTCAAAACAGGACGTTCTAACAAATAAATTTCAGCAAATGAATTGGTCAAATTAAGAAAGTCAATTGCAACAATATTTTAAAAACACTCCTATTGCCACGACAGTAACATTTTTCCTTTAGAAATCTTTCAGCAGTACACCAACCTTTCAACATTTTTTATTTGTATATAGAAAACCTCATAAGATTAAAAGAATAATACCTTTTGGAGGAAAGACCAGTTTGTTTGTGACTTTAGCAGGTACACGCCGAGAGGTTGTGGTGCAGAGAAAGATCCTTTCGTAGCTGTATGGAGTTTTCAGGAGCCTCTCGAAGTCCATTTCATGATGACACTGATCACATTGATCACATTTATTGTAAATGTTATAGCGAAGTTCTGGCCACAACTTCTTCACCATTTTTGCAAAGATGTGGTGGAGCTGTATGACAGCTTTCCACAGGGTATTTAGTTGACCATATTTGTCTATCCTGGCAGAAAACTCAATCTCGCTTTTAGTTTTCTTGGTTATGCAAAATTTAACTTCTTCTGGATGGTTGATTTCGTAAACGCCAAGGAATCCTTCCTTCCAATGAAGCATGTAGTCAGAACCCTGGTGGCAACGGACCATTTGTTGTTCAAACAGACCTACGGGGACACGACTAAAGAATTTGTATATGCTTTTTGTTTCCCACTGGTCTTCTGATGCATGTGTTGGCCATACATCTTGAATGGTATCAGGATGGGTTTCAGGCATTAGTGCTGGGATAAAGGTGTATCTCTTGTTGATTTCTTTTCCCTCATACTCAGCTTCTTTCAGCGTCATTTCATAACCCACATTAAATAAATGGAGTAGATGAGCAAGCTTCTTAAACTCAGCTTCTTCAGGAACAGCATCATACCAAATGCATCGCAAAAGAGATTGTGAAAGTAGGCCATGATCAATCAATTCTTTTTTCTCTTCTCCAAATTTCACATCATCCATGTTACAAGCTTTAAAAACTTCTTTGTATTGCAGATGAGTAGGCAAATCATGATGAACGACATCTTTGATCAACATGATAAGCCATTGGGGATCTGGAAAGACGAGCTCTTTTAGCTCTTCGACGTGTGCGAATCTTAAAACCTTTCCAAGGCCAACAAGATAAAGAAGAATTGAGTTCAAAGTTTTTTCCTTGTCATCAACTTTCTTGAACTCTTGATTGTGTTCACACAACCACTTTTCAAGCTCTTCAAGTTTTATGTACTTTGGCTTTCCCCAAGTTGCTAACAATTTCTCAATTTCTATCCATAATGATGGAAGAGTGTCTTGCAAATGAGGAAACAAACCTGTGTTACTCCCAGTTCGGCACAGTTGTTGTTTCAACAATTTTACCTCAATCATTTCCAAAGGAGTTGCCTTAGTTCCCCAGGCTTTATCAACTCCAGCTGATGCTGCAACAATAACTGTTTTAGCATTAGCATATTGATTGTTCTCATGTGATGCAAAAACTGTTGGAAGAACTGGTCGATTTCTTAACAATAACTTTAGTTTGTTAATCCTATGCTTGTCATAAAGATCGGCATTTCCCTCCAACTTTTTTATATCACTTCCTATTAACATTATATCCATAACTTCCTGTTGGACAATTTTGGTTAACATTTGATCACACTTAACTTTGACAAGGCTTGAATCAATACGGTCACATTTTGTTGCAGCCACTACAACAACAGGTCGCGGCACAGTGCTCTTTAATTCGTCAATCCACTTGCCAGTATTTTCATAATATGATTCATTAGTCATTTCATACTCTGAAATATCCACAATCAAAAGAAACAAAGAATTTTCTTCCATAAAGTAATGACTTACAGTTTGGTACTCCATGTGACCACCAAAATCCCAGATTTCAAGCACAAGATCCTTATTTGCAGGATCTGGAAACCACTTTCTGATCTCAATCCCTTCTGTTTTCTCCTCTGGTCTGGTCAACCTTGATTCTCCCAACAACAATCCATTAACCAGACTTGTTTTTCCAGCACCAGTATTTCCAATAACTAGCAGTCGAAGCCATTTAGAGTGAGCTTTGCCAAACTTTGCAATGTCTTGGAAATATTTCAAAATTGCACCAGGATTTTCACAAATAACTTGTGGTGGTGTACCTAGCACGTTGCCTTTGAGGTTAAATTTCACATTCCTGTCAATTAAGTCAGTAAAACTTTCTGACAATTCAGTTAGTCTATTTGAACTCATATTTAAATTGACAAGATTGGGAAGTTCAAGTACAGCATCTGGCAAAACATGGATGGTGTTGTTGCTGAAGTCCAGATGTTCTAAATTAATGCAATTCTCAAGACAATCTGGAACTGTTTCAAGGGCGCATTGTCTCATTTTCAGCTCTTTCAAATTCTTCAACCCAGTAATCGAAAATGGCTGCTTACCAAGCTTGGGATTGTTGCCAAGATATAAAGCTTCTAAACTGGTGCGATCTTCAAGTCCTTGTGGATATGTATGCAGGTTACAACCGAAAATTGCTAGACGTTTGAGTTTCACAAGTTCACAAAAAGAAATTGATTGATCGTGGAAATCATTGTAATATAACCCAAGTACCTCTAGCTGCTTCATCTTGGTTATAGCCGAAGGTAAGGACTTTAATCCACAGTTGAACAGGACAAGTTTGCGAAGATTTAAAACACTACATGCCAATTCAAAATTATTACCCAACGGATTATCATAGAAAAATAATTCTTGAAGATTGTGTAGTTGATCCATTCCAGTAGGTAAAATCTTCTCCCCTTTGGCACATAACAAGAACCTTTGAAGGTTTGTCATTCGTTCAAGCGGAATTGTGATACATTCTGATGATGCTCGGAGCTGGGTTGGTTCTTCATCCGACGTTTTTATAATAATATCCTGATTACAAATTTCAGGATAATTTTCGATTGTGTTTTCCCAAGGAACATATATATAATCCTTATATTTACCAACATTTACAGTTAACGTGTCTCCTGGTTCCCCACTTGCGATTATTAGTTCTTCCACACCAGAAACCGTGCATTGATCTACACAAGCAAGTTCACCAGGTTTGAAATACCTCATCGTCAGCCTCCGCAGTAATTTCTTCCATCTTGGTAAGGTAAATGGATCTCGGTTTAATGCTTGACATCGTATGTCCAAAGAAATAAAGCCATTTTCATCAGTTTTGATTTCGCATGACTTCCACACATATTTGTTGTGCTGATCGTACAGACTAACTGAAGTATATTGACCCAAGTCATCGATACTACATTCCAGAAACGTTGCCACATCTTTATGAAAAAGTACGATGTCCTTGATCATCGGATGATTCAATAGTTTTCGAGGAATAGTATCTTTCACAAAACCTGCATCTCTTAAATCCATTACACATTTTCCATCCACATTGTTGGACCAACACTCGACACCGTTAAAAGTAAAAGAAATTTTGCCACTCATTCTGAAAACTTAATTTCAGTGACACAAAATATGATTTCTTGAATGTTAACTGCTGTCCGTAGTCTTGACGAAACTCGATGTATTTATAAATGTAAAAATAATCATCAAACTTAAGTGTGAAAGACAAATAGGGTAAATCCTCATGTAATATTTAGGACAAGAAAAAGAAAGTTGCTTTCCAGTAGACTTGTGCAAATCCGTTCCAAATCCAGTTCGATCAAATTGATATCCTATCAATATAATCACTGATATCAGGATTAACCAGTTGGGATGAACATGCGAAGATGCTTGAGGAAAAACCCTGAACTTTAGATGCAATCGAAGAATTTACACAGTAACAAACGTTGGGCAGGATTTTTAACTGTACTTTGGAATGAAAGTTGCACTGAATGTTTGACTGTTCTTTGGAATGAAAGTTGCACTGGATTTCGACTGTACTTTGGAATGAAAGTTGAACTAGATGTTTGAATGTACTTTGGGATGAAAGTTATACTGGATTTTGACTGTACTTTGGAATGAAAGTTGCACAGGATATTGATTGTAATTTGGAATGAAAGTTGAACTGGATGTTTGATTGTACTTTGGAATGAAAGTTGGGCTAGATTTTGACTGTGCTTTGGAATGGACGTTGGACTGAATGTTTGATTCTACTTTGGAATGAAAGTTGCACTAGATGTTTCAATGTATTTTGAGATGAACGTTGGACTGGATTTTGACTGTCCTTTGGCATGAAATTTGAAGTGGATGTTTGATTGTACTTTGGAATGAAAGTTGGACTGGATGTTTGATTGTACTTTGGAATGAAAGTTGGACTGTACTTTGACTGTACTTTGGAATGAAAGTTGGACTGGATGTTTGACTGTACTTCGGAATAAACGTTGAACTAGACGTTTGACTGTACTTTGGAATGAATGTTGGACTTTGGACTGGATTGTGACTGTACTTTGGTATGAGTGTTGGATTCGACGTTTGACTGCACTTTGGAATGAAAGTTGGACGGGATGTTTGACTGTATTTTGCAATGAAAGTTGGATTGGATTTTGACTGTACCTTGGAATGAAAGTTGGGCTGGATTTTGCCTGTATTTCGGAATGAATGTTGGACTGGATGTTTGACTGTACTTCAGAATAAACGTTGAACTAGATGATTGACTGTACTTTGGAATGAAAGTTGGACTCGACTTTGACTGTACTTTGGAATGAATGTTGGACTGGATGTTTGACTGTACTTCAGAATAAACGTTGAACTAGATGTTTGCTGTACTTTGGAATGGAAGTTGGACTGGATCTTGACTGTACTTTGGAATGAAAGTTGGATTTGTTTTTTACTGTACTTTGGAATGAAAGTTGGACTTGACTTTGACTGTAATTTGGAATGAAAGTTGGACTGGATGTTTTACTGTACTTCGGAATAAACGTTGAACTAGACGTTTGACTGTACTTTGGATGAAAGTTGGACTGGATTTTGACTGTACTTTGGAATGAATGTTGGATTCGATGTTTGACTGTACTTTAGAATGAAAGTTGGACTGGACTTTGACTGTACTTTGGAATGAAAGTTGGACTGGATGTTTGACTGTACTTCAGAATAAACGTTGAACTAGATGTTTGCTGTACTTTGGAATGAAAGTTGGACTGGATTTTGACTGTACTTTGGAATGAAATTTGGTCTGGATTTTGACTGTACTTTGGAATGGACGTTGCACTGGATGTTTGACTGTACTTTGGAATGAAAGTTGGACTGGATTTTGACTGTACTTTGGAATGAATGTTGGACTGGATGTTTGACTGTACTTCAGAATAAACGTTGAACTAGATGTTTGCTGTACTTTGGAATGAAAGTTGGACTGGATTTTGACTGTACTTTGGAATGAAATTTGGTCTTGATTTTGACTGTACTTAGGAATGGACGTTGCACTGGTTGTTTGACTGTACTTTGGAATGAAAGTTGGACTGGACTTTGACTGTTCTTTGGAATGAAAGTTGGACTCGACTTTTACTGTACTTCGGAATGAATGTTGGACTGGATGTTTGACTGTACTTCAGAATAAACGTTGAACTAGATGTTTGCTGCACTTTGGAATGAAAGTTGGACTGGATTTTGACTGTACTTTGGAATAAAAGTTTGACTGGACTTTAACTGTACTTTGGAATAAAAGTTGGACTGGACTTTAACTGTACTTTGGAATGAAAGTTGGACTGGATGTTTGACTGTACTTCGGAATAAACGTTGAACTAGATGTTTGACTGTACTTTGGAATGAACGTTGGACTGTACTTTGACTGTACTTTGGAATGAAAGTTGGACTGGATGTTTGACTGTACTTTGCAATGAAAGTTGGATTGGATTTTGACTGTACCTTGGAATGAAAGTTGGGCTGTATTTTGACTGTACTTTGGAATTAAAGTTGGACTGGATTTTGACTGTACTTTGGAATGTAAGTTGGACTGGATTGTGACTGTACTTTGGAATGAGAGTTGCACTGGATTTTGACTGTCCTTTGAAATGAAAGTTGGACTGGATTTTGACTGTACTTTGGAATGAAAATTGGACTGGATACTTGACTGTACTTTGGAATGAAAGTTGGACTGGACTTTGACTGTACTTTGGAATGAAAGTTGAACTGGATTTTGACTGTACTTCGGAATAGACGTTGAACTAGATGTTTGAGAGTACTTTGGAATTAATGTTGGACTGGATTTTGACTGTACTTTGGTATGAGTGTTGGATTCGACGTTTGACTGCACTTTGGAATGAAAGTTGGACGGGATGTTTGACTGTACTTTGCGATGAAAGTTGGATTGGATTTTGACTGTATCTTGGAATGAAAGTTGGGCTGGATTTTGCCTGTATTTCGGAATGAATGTTGGACTGGATGTTTGACTGTACTTCAGAATAAACGTTGAACTAGATGTTTGCTGCACTTTGGAATGAAAGTTGGACTGGATTTTGACTGTACTTTGGAATAAAAGTTGGACTGGACTTTAACTGTACTTTGGAATGAAAGTTGGACTGGATTTGGACTGTACTTTGGAATAAACGTTGAACTAGATGTTTGACTGTACTTTGGAATGAACGTTGGACTGTACTTTGACTGTACTTTGGAATAAAAGTTGGACTGGACTTTAACTGTACTTTGGAATGAAAGTTGGACTGGATGTTTGACTGTACTTTGCAATGAAAGTTCGATTGGATTTTGACTGTATCTTCGAATGAAAGTTGGGCTGTATTTTGACTGTACTTTGGAATGAAAGTTGGACTCGACTTTGACTGTACTTTGGAATGAAAGTTGGACTGGATGTTTGACTGTACTTTGCAATGAAAGTTGGATTGGATTTTGACTGTACCTTGGAATGAAAGTTGGGCTGTATTTTGACTGTACTTTGGAATTAAAGTTGGACTGGATTTTGACTGTACTTTGGAATGAAAGTTCGACTGGATTTTGACTGTACTTTGGAATGAAAGTTGAACTGGATTTTGACTGTACTTCGGAATAGACGTTGAACTAGATGTTTGAGAGTACTTTGGAATGAAAGTTGGACTGGTTTTTGACTGTACTTTGGTATGAGTGTTGGATTCGACGTTTGACTGCACTTTGGAATGAAAGTTGGACGGGATGTTTGACTGTACTTCGCAATGAAAGTTGGATTGGATTTTGACTGTACCTTGGAATGAATGTTGGGCTGGATTTTGCCTGTATTTCGGAATGAATGTTGGACTGGATGTTTGACTGTACTTCAGAATAAACGTTGAACTAGATGATTGACTGTACTTTGGAATGAAAGTTGGACTCGACTTTTCGGAAGAATGTTGGACTGGATGTTTGACTGTACTTCAGAATAAACGTTGAACTAGATGTTTGCTGTACTTTGGAATGAAAGTTGGACTGGATTTTGACTGTACTTTGGAATGAAAGTTGGATTGGATTTTGACTGTACTTTGGAATGAAAGTTGGATTGGATTTTGACTGTACTTTGGAATGAAAGTTGGACGGGATGTTTGACTGTACTTTGCAATGAAAGTTGGACTGCACTTTGACTGTACTTTGGAATGAAAGTTGGACTCGACTTTGACTGTACTTTGGAATGAAAGTTGGACTGGATGTTTGACTGTACTTTGCAATGAAAGTTTGATTGGATTTTGACTGTACCTTGGAATGAAAGTTGGGCTGGATTTTGCCTGTATTTCGGAATGAATGTTGGACTGGATGTTTGACTGTACTTCAGAATAAACGTTGAACTAGATGATTGACTGTACTTTGGAATGAAAGTTGGACTCGACTTTTCGGAAGAATGTTGGACTGGATGTTTGACTGTACTTCAGAATAAACGTTGAACTAGATGTTTGCTGTACTTTGGAATGAAAGTTGGACTGGATTTTGACTGTACTTTGGAATGAAAGTTGGATTGGATTTTGACTGTACTTTGGAATGAAGGTTGGACTGGACTTTGACTGTACTTTGGAATGAAAGTTGGACGGGATGTTTGACTGTACTTTGCAATGAAAGTTGGACTGTACTTTGACTGTACTTTGGAATGAAAGTTGGACTCGACTTTGACTGTACTTTGGAATGAAAGTTGGACTGGATGTTTGACTGTACTTTGCAATGAAAGTTGGATTGGATTTTGACTGTACCTTGGAATGAAAGTTGGGCTGTATAAAGCCTGTATTTTGACTGTACTTTGGAATTAAAGTTGGACTGGATTTTGACTGTACTTTGGAATGTAAGTTGGACTGGATTTTGACTGTACTTTGGAATTAGAGTTGCACTGGATTTTGACTGTACTTTGAAATGAAAGTTGGACTGGATTTTGACTGTACTTTGGAATGAAAATTGGACTGGATACTTGACTGTACTTTGGAATGAAAGTTGGACTGGATTGTGACTGTACTTTGGTACGAGTGTTGGATTCGACGTTTGACTGCACTTTGGAATGAAAGTTGGACGGGATGTTTGACTGTACTTTGCAATGAAAGTTGGATTGGATTTTGACTGTACCTTGGAATGAAAGTTGGGCTGGATTTTGCCTGTATTTCGGAATGAATGTTGGACTGGATGTTTGACTACACTTCAGAATAAAAGTTGAATTAGATGTTTGACTGTACTTTGGAATGAAAGTTGGACTCGACTTTTCGGAATGAATGTTGGACTGGATGTTTGACTGTACTTCAGAATAAACGTTGAACTAGATGTTTGCTGTACTTTGGAATGAAAGTTGGACTGGATTTTGACGGTACTTTGGAATGAAAGTTGGATTGGATTTTGACTGTACTTTGGAATGAAAGTTGGACTGGACTTTTACTGTACTTTGGAATGAAAGTTGGACGGGATGTTTGACTGTACTTTGCAATGAAAGTTGGATTGGATTTTGACTGTACCTTGGAATGAAAGTTGGGCTGGATTTTGGCTGTTCTTTGGAATGAAAGTTGGACTGGATTTTGACTGTACTTTGGTATGAGTGTTGGATTCGATGTTTGACTGCACTTTGGAATGAAAGTTGGACGGGATGTTTGACTGTACTTTGCAATGAAAGTTGGATTGGATTTTGACTGTACTTTGGAATGAAAGTTGGGCTGGATTTTGACTGTACTTTGGAATAAAAGTTGGGCTGGATTTTGACTGTACTTTCGAATGAAAGATGCACTGTATTTTGAATGTACTTTGAATGAAAGTTGGATTCGATGTTTGACTGTACTTTGGAATGAAAGTTAGAGTGGATTTTGACTGTACTTTGCTATGAAGGTTGAACTGGATTTTGACTGTACTTTGCAATGAACGTTGGATTCGATGTTTGACTGTAGTTTGGAATTAAAGTTGGACTGGATGTTTGACTGTACTTTGGAATGAAAGTTGGACTGGATTTTGACTGTACTTTGGAAGGAAAGTTGGGCTGGATGTTTGACTGTACTTTGGAATGAAAGTTGGACTAGATGTTCGACTGTTCTTTAGAATGAACGTTGGACTGGTTTTTTACTGTACTTCGGATTGAAAGTTGGAGTGGATTTTTGACTGTAATTTCAACTAAAAGTTCGACTAAACGTTTGACTTCTTTACAATGGACCTTGGACTGGACGTGTGACTGGATGTTTGACTAAATACTTGTCTGAACTTTGGATTGGTCTTGGGATTGATCTTTGAATTTGACGCTGGACTATACTTTGGAATGCAATTTGTAGTTTGGGCAGGACTTTGGATTGAACTTTGGACTGGAGTTGGTACTGTACTTTGAGCTAGGTTTTGGACTGGACTGGACTGGACTGGACTTTCGACTTGACTCTGGACTGAACTGGACTGCAAACCTAAGCCCAACAAAAGCCCTAACCCCAATCAGTATGCAATTTACCATGTTAATAATACGCTAACCTGGCTCACTGGTAAGTAATATCATGAATTGTAAAATAACTGGATAGGAAACTAATAGTCACGTGAGACGTTTTAAGACCTTTGATAGGTAAAATCACATTCACTCAGTTTCCAAAATGGTTGAAACCTAGTTGTAAATTGTGATGTCATGAATGGCGTGAGTATGCTTGTTTTACTGAGATTTTTAAGTGAACTTTTCTTCAAATTCTTTATATTCTCACATTCAGATGACTACTTTGACGTTTCAAATGATTTTATCGTCTTACCAACCTGCCTAAGGCACTATCCAATGTTGGAGGTAAACGTTGTTGATCTTTGTTTTGATGTTTTCTGAGTTCTTCCAGACAAACTGGCGTCGCAAAATAGTACTTTGTTTTGCTTGGAATTTGCAATGCATTTTTAACCTAGTAAAGCTTGATATTTTCTTTTAAACTGAATAATAATAGACGGCCATTTTATCGTAATGTGGCTTTGTTGTATTTATAGGCAGTTGGATTATCATTTTAAGCTGTGTTGATCCCAAACTTGGAATTTAGTAGGGTTTTTTTTAACTTGTTAATTTTAACCAGGTTTTCATGCTCACGCCATTAAGTTTCCTATCCAGTCTTTTTTACTATCCATGGTTATATAAAAAGCAATAGAGAAGGTCAGTTTACTATATACACTAAATACCAGAGTCTTTTTTAGTTTATTTAATTTTTGAGTTAAAAGCACATGTACCATCATTATACTTAATTTAATAACATAATTCTTAATATAGATAAGTTTTGTGGAAACACCGCGTAAAATATTTATTTGCTAAGCTTTCGGCCTGTTAAAAATTCGTGCTGTTTAACGGCCTGGACAGCCATTAAATAGCACGTGGTTTGCCCTATTCAGAAAACATTCTTGATTTTGTTTTCTAATTAATAAAATTAACGTGATACGCCATTGTACGGTGGCCCATAACGGCAATACAAATATATTTATTCTAATACAAATATATTTATTCCAGTACAAATATATTTATTCCAGTACAAATATATTTATTCCAGTACAAATATATTTATTCCAGTACAAATATTTTTATTCCAGTACAAATATATTGTTGTGCCAGTACAAATATATTTATTCCAGTACAAATATATTGTTGTGCCAGTACAAATATATTTATTCCAGTACAAATATATTGTTGTACCAGTACAAATATATTTATTCCAAATCTCGTTCGTATTCCGGCCCCAGTCTCTCCAATCCGAGCAGCTTACAAAATGGCTGAAAGAACGCCAAAATTTTGTTCGAGTTGCGGATTTGCATTGCAAACGAGATTTAGATTCTGTCCTTCTTGTGGAAACCACACTTCCGTCCCAGATAGCAGAGCAGTGCCGATATCTGGTGGACCATCAACATCGTCATCCACTACAGCTCATGTTGCTACGAGTTCTATTAACTGTGATAACAATATTTCCAAGATACCACTTCCAAATTACATTGAATACAAAAAAAGGAAAGAGTCAGATGCTACTTCCTTCCGCAAGAAAAGTACAAAAAAATCTAAACTGCAGAATCCAGTGAGCATCCAGGTGGGAATTATGAACAAAGATGAAAGCTTACGAAGAGGAGAGACTCTACCACTTAAAGTTCTTCCATCCGCAACTGCGGAAGATATCCGCACGGCAGCGCTTACAAAGCACAAGGCTTTCAATCGAAAATTCAAATCAAATGTCCAGTACAAATTGGTTTTTAGAGATGGGAGTGAAGTAAAAACTGTGCCCGGTACGAATCCTGAACAGCCTTTCTCGCTCGAGAAGTACAAGGAAGAATCTGGTTTTGGTTACGCCAGGATTGTTCTGTATCTTTTAGCTAAGGAGAATATTATTGACGCTTTGAAGAGGGTTATAAAGAGTGAAGACAGTTCTAGTGATGAAGACGAAGTTGTTGTTACTGCTACAAGTACCGGAAATGCTAGCAACGAGATTTCACCGCCAGAAAAACAACTGACAGAGATTCATTCTGATTCAGCATCAGGTTCTCGTGCCAGTGTGCCATTTATTACTCCCTATGAAATAGAATGCCCAACCTACTTTAAAAAGTTTCCAATCCAGGAGATTGCCAATCATGCAGACATTTGTGCTGAAGGATTTATACTTGAGGAGATTCCTCAGGATATTGACTCTGCTGATGAACTTCCACCATTTTGTTTAGAGGAAGCTGAGGATTCGAGCAACCAATGTATCAAAACAAAGATTGAATCTCTTAGAACAAAATATATTAAAGTGGAGGAAGATCCAATTCGCATCACAGTAAGGCGAAAAAAAGTTTGGGAAGATTACAAAAGAGCCCGGAAAATGTACTACACACCTAGCCGACTCTTGAAGGTAACTTTTTCAGGTGAACCTGCAGTCGATGATGGTGGACCGAGACGAGAATTTTTTGCAGGTATTGTCCAATATTAAAAGAGCATAATATATCTTATCTGTCATGTTTGATAAATAACTAATTATTATTTTTGTATAAACAATTCTGAATAATATTACACATTAATATAAAGACTAACACCATTTCCTTTGTGTTTACTGTATTTCCTCCCTCAAGCAGTTTAATTTTATACCATCAAGTGACAGAGGGGGGATTATGAGAGAGAAGGGCCTTACAGTATTTAATTTTCTAAAAAAAGAACTGAAATCTAAAACCAGCTGTAACTGATTTTCTATCAATGGAGTTATTGTAGACAGAAATAGGGCTTATTTTTATTTTTTGCATAATGGGAGTATTAGAAGGGGGTTATTAAAAGAGGTTTATTTGAAGAGTGGTGGCTTAATAGAGATTGAGATTGAGGAAATATGGTAATGTTTAGGTAATAAATAATTAATAAAGATTTGCCAAAAATGTGATTAATACCAAACTTGAATATCCCTTTGTCTTACAGAAATGCTTCAGTATGTGGAACATCGACTCTTTCAAAACGGTAGACCACAGAATTCGACCCTTGCCTTGTCAAAGGGAGATTTTAAGATAGCTGGTGAGGTGATGGCTATGTCAATTCTACAGGGAGGACAAGCACCCAATTTTCTGTCACAAATTGTTTTTAACTATCTCAGTGACAACCTTCAAGTGACAGATATTACTTCAGAAGCTCATAAAGACCTTTGTACAAAGGTAAGTTTATAGTTTTCAGGATATTTCCATCCAGTCAAGTCATGGCTAAATAATATAATTTGGAACACTACAGTACACAATCTGTTTTCCATGTTTTAAAATAATGCAAGAATTACACTTATTTAGCATTACTTTTAAGGCAGAATTTCTGGCTATGGCTAACACCCTGATATTTTTTTATAACTATTATATTATAACAGCTACTAAATGCTGATGATGGACAACATGGTGACATACTCATGTATGACAGGATTTTTCCAATCCTGGAAGAGATTGGCTACCATGGAGTTCCTCAACGTGAAACAAAGCAGTCTATTGCCAATCTTATAAGGTCAGTTGGTTGATAAATCTACATGTACTAATTCAATGAACTTAGTATCATACATTTTTAAAAGTAATATATAATAACAACAATTATTTGAAATGCACTAACTTTAGGCCAATCTGTTGTGATTATGGTATATGTACAGTATATGGGGCACAATGAATTAAACAAATGCTTGATTGGGTTGAATGTACCACATTCTTGTATGTATTAACTAGTATAATTATTGTCTGTTTAATTTCTTTAGATCAATATGTATGAAGGAGCAGTTGGAAAGTGTTCTTCCACAACTAGGGCATATTGAGGAAGGTCTAAATATTTATGGCTTGATTGATTCTATTAAGGATTCTAAAGATTTGTGGGAGCCTGTGCTTGTTCCAGAGAAGGGAAGCTGTGTAAATGCAACTATGCTTATGGACAGTATTGTGGCTGTTTACAGTTTGAGCCAGCAGAACAGAGAAATCGAAGGCGATGTCTATACATACTTTTGTGACTTTTTACACAGCATAGATGGAAACAGTAAGTACATTAAGTTCATAAATTCAAATTCTCCACATTCAAAAATTACATCATTTTTCTTCATATGCATTGATACCATATGAGAAAGCACAATACATGGGTGGTGGAACCAGGGGACACTCCCCCCACAATAATTTTGTTGGGGGGTGGGGGAAGGGGGGGGGGGCTTGGCCCCCCAATAATACTTGTCTTATTTTAAAAAGTGTTCTATTTTACTTTCCGAGGTACTGTATGTCCAAACAAAATGCGTTAAAGGAATATATTTGTATGCCCCCCCCCCCCCCATTACCTCTGCACCTTATAAAACTCCCACCAAAGGCACTCAGGAAGACCCACTTTGCCATAGTGATACGTAAATGCCCTTGTCAGCCACCCCAATAATTTCTAGCATCCACTGCCTCTGTAAAAACGCGAGCATTGGTAGTACCTGACCATGCATAGACCTGAGTAGGCCAGTGCCTACCATAGAAGATAATGCTGATAGTTAGTTGAAATATCTACTGTAACTAATAACTACTCTGTTGCATTTTTTTAACCAGGAATTGAAGGCATTTGCATTCAAGACTTTTTGCAGTGGCTGACTGGCTCAAGGAATATGCCTCCTTTGGGTTTTTCACACAAAATAAAATGCCAGTTTTTACATGGTTGTAAGGAAAAATGCCAATGTAGACCAACAACCTCTACATGTGATTTGGTTATCACCTTACCTGTTCATCTGGAAAACCATGAGCATATGCAAAAAATCATGATTTCTGCTCTAAACGACTGCATAGGCTTTGGATTAATTTAAACAAACTTACTGTATAAAAATATTTTTTGCTGTTCAATAGTTTTGTTTTATTGTGTTGATCCTCCTATAACTCACTGTGCAAGAAAGCACATAGTGGTTTTCATACATGTTACTATTCTATGTTAAGATAAAATTATAATATGCTAGGATACACATATTCAAGTTGTGTTTTTAAGTGCTGAGCAGTTCTCTGTGTGTGTTCATTGATGACAGATTAATAAACCAGCACTAATGTACATGTATTCAGTGGGTTAATGGTTGAGTGTGATAAACAAGTTAAGATTGAGAGTAGAGATGCCTAAACTTAACAGGTATCCCAAAAAGTTCTTGACCATTGTATCCTGGCCATAACTCATCCATAATGAATAACAAGTGCATTTTTTATACAATATACTGAGTTGAAATCAAGACAGTGATTAGTTTGATTGGTATACATTATCTCATGTATTCAAGGTGCAGTGTCAAATCATATTATTCAACTTATTAATAGTTACACTAATATACTAACCACTTCTCAACTAATAACTGTTTTAATTCCAACTTTCAGTTCTTTCCCAGTAAATTTAATAAAAAGCAGTTGTATTGTGAGTAGAAATTCAACATTTCTTTACTTAAACTACCATGTACATGGCTGAAAATACTATCTACCCACCAACAGTAATATTTTAAACATAAATTTGTATATTTACTCAAAAGAATGATGAACCATTAAAGGAATCTACTGAGGAATCTTCACGAGACGTTTGCAAGTTGCTCAAGCCAAATTGACAATCAATATTGCAATGTTGTGGTGCAATATTGCAAAGTAGCATGCAAGAGAACATCCGGTTTGACTGTAACAAAGTTTGGAGTTTTGAATGTACCTGGAAGACACCATTTTACATAGATATGACATGGGGGGGGGGGAGGAGAGGGGTAATATGGGCCAGGGGGGGAAAGGCATTTTGGGTATAAACAGGTTCCAAAAAGGTTGGGAAACACTGTTCTTGATTATATGCTACAACATGTATCTTCTTAATCAATTTATCTACAGTATAAAGGATTTAAAATCTATAACCTACAGAATGTATAGAGCTTGTAAAAACTATAAAACCTATAGAACTTTATTTCTATTCTGTAGGTTCTGAAGGTTCTATGAGTTCTACTGTACATATACTGTAAGCTCTATAATTAGAGACTTTAAAGTTTTTGTGGCTCTAAAAGCACTTTATCTATGGGCTCTATTAAAAAAGAAATAACTGGAGATAGCAGTAAAACATTTACCACCAAAGCTTCAAGGAGTGAGACTGTTTTTCCTGGCATTGTCAAAAAGTAAATTCAACCAAATTGACATAATTATTTACAGGCCTATAATTAGAGTTTCTCTTTCTGTCCCATATATTTCATGGTCTTTCTGTTCCATATATATATATATATATATATATATATATATATATATATATATATATATATATTAGAAAAAGCCTGATTATCCAGCTCTGGCAACTGCAACAAGGTTACAATACAGCTCTTCGGCCTCTCTCCAAGTTGATGGCATTTGAAAATCACTGTTATCCAGTATATATTGGAAATATTCCTGGTAAGTGTTTGTCTCCTCCTCATAGTGCATCACATGATTCATCTGATTGATTTTATCTTCAGTTACATGAAACAACAAACCTTCCTCACCACCATGACATTCTGGTAGAAGGTACAACTCATCTGGCCTCCCAGAAATGGTGTCATGGTTGGAATTCCTGATGAGATGACTGTTCCAGTGTGCTTTTACTTTGTCTAGATCTTCTTGCAGAATGGCAGAAAAACAAAACCTGATACACTCTTTCTCTAACTCGTTGTTTGGACTAAATAATTCTCTCTCAGTCAAGTCTTTAAAATAATTTATCCACCAGGTTGATCTGTTTCTTCTGAGGTAAGACCACCAAGCCTCAATTCTTTGGTTTGCTGGAGATGAACCATAAATATGTGCATCTGCTTGCCCACGAAATTCACATTGAATGGCTGCCATAACACAATTTTCTGTCCCACAGTCAGTCCTTAATTTAATGGGGCATCCTCCTTGTTCTGCAACAGCTTCTAAATATAATTTAGCTGGGATTTTTGGTGTATTATTAGATCTGACTAATTTTAACCACATTATCTTTCTACTCCAGCCGTCAATGCATCCATGTACTGGAAATCCATATGGTTTAAGTTTGTCGTAACCATCGACATGCCAGCAGTGGTTAGGACCTGGTGATCGGTATTGTCGTCTTCGCAACCTTTTTGCTTTTCTTATTTCACATCCTTCTGGGTCAAGTTCTCTGACAATCTCTTCAACTACTTTTCGTGGTACTTGAATGCCCTCCATTCGAAGTGCATGCCAGACGGAGCGATACCCTCCCACACAACCAGGACCATTCAGTTCAGCTCTTATTCTATCACGAACTAAAGCGAGATCATAATCAGCTGACCTCCTTCTCAATGAATACTGCTGAAGACGGCTTCGCAGTGTCCTTTCTGACATGCTTATCCCATGTTCTTTTAAAAGTAAGCGAACGATTACTCTATAAGTAAAACCTCTCGAAAAGTAGTACGAAATTATGCTTTTTTCGTTATTGCACTCTGTCCCACAAAATGGACAATACTGATACGTAATGAGAAGTATTTCTTCACAGCTTTCACAGATCATGTTTATGTTCGGTTCCGCCATTTTGTCATGTGGCCTCCTAGAGCCTGCTCGCAGGCTAGCCGCCTCCCCGTGGCCTGCAAGTACGCTGGGCTGGGAAAGATTTGTACTGGAATAAATATATCTGTACTGGAATAAATATATTTGTACTGGTACAACAATATATTTGTACTGGCACAACAATATATTTGTACTGGAATAAAAATATTTGTACTGGAATAAATATATTTGTACTGGAATAAATATATTTGTACTGGAATAAATATATTTGTACTGGAATAAATATATTTGTACTGGAATAAATATATTTGTACTGGAATAAATATATTTGTATTAGAATAAATATATTTGTATTGCCGTTATGGGCCACCGTACCATTGTATTCTTACGTGATTTAATTGATCAGTTGCATAGTTTATAAATTACGTGAGCCAACAGCTTGTTGTTATTGCCCTGATGAAGGCCTGACTCAACAGGCCGAAAACTTAGCAAATAAATATTTTACGCGGTGTTTGCACAAAACTTATCTATATTACATTACCGCCATGAAAACTTTCAAAGAATTAACATAGTCTTTGTTAAAGAAATATACTATAAATATTAAGAATATACTATAAATATTCATTTTAGTATTAACGAGCTAGAAAGCATGAATCAACAGGTCAAAAGCTAAGCAATAAATAATAAAGTCTCGCTTAAATTTCAAAATTCTTATTTAATTTGTTTGTTATTAACCTATTTTTTGTATTGCTCCAAAGTGGTCTCGAAATGTAGAAAATGCTATTTAACAGAGGTTAGATTTTTGTGTCTGCCTGATGAGCCTCAGTAGCTCAAGAGTTAGAGCATCTGACCAGTCATTAGAAGGTTGAAGCTTCGAACCTTTTCTGGGGCTCAGAAACATTTTCTGAGTATTTGAGCTTGATGAACGTCCACCAATTAAACGTCTGTTACATTACACCAAGCTCACAAACGTACCACATACACTACATGTATACGTACAACTCATGATATCTTTTGGACCACATCTAACTGACGTCTTGGAGTTCTGTGTTCGCGACTGACAAACTTTTGTCAACCAACTTTCATTAACTCTCATTCTAGTTTGATTGAAAACTTAGCTATTATGTACATGCATGGTATATCAATATTCAGTAACGCTTTGGAATCAAGGTTATTTCACATTAGATACAGAGCGTAAATTACTTACCGTTGACTAAACGAATTTAAGATAATCCGTGGACCACTGAAACAGCGTACACTGCATGATTGTATTTCTGTAATTTGGTCAAGCAAACACCTATATGCAATGATAAAATAAAAAGAAAATATACTGAGCTAGTATGCAGCCTTTGGCGTTTTGTCAAAACGACTGCTTTTCACAACTTAGTTAAAAAATACTGCACACCGTTTCTCATGCAAATCTTTTATTTATTTTTCCTCATAGAACACATATTAATTACAGCTTATATGCTCACGCACGTTAACAAATCAACAGCGAAGCCCACAGATGACGTCAAATTCATGTTTGTCTAAGTTTATAATTTATTCTTGCATTTTCAACAAAAGAAAATGGTTCATTAGAAATCCCTCGAGATTCAATTTTGGTTCGTTTGTCTGAGTTTTGGTCTATAAATAGTAACTGTCCACTTCGCTATTTACATTTTGCAAAAATATTCTCAATGGGAGATTTAGAACGAAAGCTCGAGAAGTTTCATTGAAAAATTAAGGTATTTAGACTATTTTGTTGATACGTCTTTCAACAAACGTTTGGCAGACATTCGTCTATAGTTCAAATACTCAAAAAAAGTTTTTGAACCCAAGTCCAAGACAGGGATCGAACTTGCAAGTTTTAAAGGGATAAGCGCTGAGCGAAACTAGAAGTTGCATGCAGATTAGATCTATGATCATGTCGTCTGATGCTCAGAAACATAGAGCTTTATAACGAACGTCTACCAAACGTCTCTTCGATTACACATAAGGCTGGTTTCCATAAGATCGTTTCGATCGCCCCAATCGTCCCGATAGCTTGAATCCATCCAATCAGATTGGGCAATTCGAGATATCTCCCCTCTGATTGGAGAGATTTGGGCAATCGGGGCGATCGAGACGATTCAAACGATCGTATGGAAACCACGCTTAAGCTCGCAAACGTACCATGCATGCACTACATATGTATACATACAACTCATTATTTTAACTACATCTCATGTGCAAACGTTACTGCTCAGGAAGCCAAGGGCGGTGGAACAGTTTAAATATAGGGGGGCGAGAATCGAGGGCCGTGAGGCCCGAAACATCTAGGGGGTCCAAAATTTTTGAATTAGCAACTCTCGGAAACAGCATTTCCTGCGTTTGGGGAAATTTTCTGCGTTTTGAATAGTCATTTTGCAGGCACATGGATGATGGAATGATAATAATTAATAAATTGTGAGTATAAGGCTATGTGCACACGGTAACGTTTCCGAACGTTTTCGTATTGTTTATTGTTTTCAAGGAAATGGAGAACAATCAGTTAATTACTTTAAACAATACGAAAACGCTCGGAAACGTTACCGTGTGCACATAGCCTTAGGCTGGGCTTAATCGTGGGGGCGATTCCCCCACACTTTAGGTTTCGTGGGGGGCGGCTGCCTACACAGCACTCTAGTTTTTACTCTGATGAAGGACTCTGCTTGAAACGTCAGTATATTTCGTTATTAAACCTACTAAAACACTGCCTACACAGCACTTTAGTATTTATTCTGATGAAGGGCTCTGCTTGAAACTTCAGTATTTCGTTATTAAAACTATTCTCAGCAGTTTACCATCTTTTCACTTTGCTCTATTGAATACACTGCCTACACAACACTCTAGTTTTTACGCAAATGAAGGGCTCTGCTTGAAACGTCAGCATTTCGTTATTAAAAGCAATCTCAGGTGACCATCCCTTTGTGTTGCTCAAGGGTGTAGTAACTGCGCTGATCGTAATGCTGGCATTTCGCTTCACCAGAACCCCACAACTAAAAAGCGTCTTGTTTGGGTTTATTTTCGGTTAAAAGATATCGCGCTAATTTGAACCAACTTTGTTATTTGCTCTGCGCATTTTGCTGATCATTGTTTAGAAAGGCGTCACGTAAGGGGCCAAAGGTGCGAGCTTTCGTTGCCTAAAAGATGACTTAAACCCGTCAATATGGAAACCAAAAGTTCGTCGTCGAAGAGAAGCCAACGAAGAGTAACTGCACAAACTTGTTATGACTCGTGTTTCATTATCGGATCAAATTTGTTCACACATGTAGCTAACAATAAAAATATTGCGTGGACCTTGAAAATTCAATTTTTCCTGAACATCATAACATGTAATAAACAGTTAGCCGAATGAAGAAACCCGTACCGTACAAGAATGTACAGATGCAAGAGAATACATTGCAGTTTCACACGTAAATCAATACTTCTGCGCGCCGCCGCTGTAAAATGACACTATGACAGTATTCAATAACAATATAATGCATGTAGTTTGTTTTGACAACCACTCAACCAGTATATTTTAATTTTAGGGTAGTCTACTGGATATCGGAAGAGAAAACAAATGCCTGAAGAAGGTCCAGTTATTCAAAACAAAGAATAGTTTAAGTAGAAAGACGGCAGTACTATTCAGATACAAAAAAATGGGCCGCGCAGTTAATAGTAGACAGTATATAAACGGATAAAAATGTTACATATATTCATGATATATTATAATAAAATACAACTATTGGTAATAGCAAAATACAATGATATGGTTCAGCTACATGTAAATGCATATACAGTATGGTGACAATGACGTATTTAGATTTTATCAATTATATTCTAGATGTTACATGTAAATACGACAACAGAGTCACAGAGGGAGTCAATGCATGGATGTTAGAAATGTAACCAGGTCTGCGTCGGACGTCGGACGCCGTGTGTAAAATATATCCGTGGCTCATAATAAAATGCGTAGTAAACAAACGACGTTGAATCCTGGGTGTTCGGTAATACAGCGAGTTTGATTCTCCGTATCGTCCAAGCACTGTTAGTTTTTTCCGGCACGGCAACAATCTCACAACAGCAACGACACCTTCAAGGGAGCAACACGAACACTTTAATTATACACCTAACCACACAACCGATGATTCTCTCAATAATAAAATTTTAATAACTACGTACCATGATTGCACTGGGACTTCGTGATTGCACTGGGACTTCATGGTTTAATAAAACGTCTTGAAAAATGGAAATTCCTGCTGTTCTTGTTGTTCTCTTGTATTCTCCTTCATATTCTAAAATTATGTGCGCTTCCTCTGGTGCGCTTCTTCCTCATATAGTCATTACAAGCGGCTCTAGATCGTTGTCAAATACTTCATTGTTGACCCCATCCATACCAGCAATGTCCGCATAAATCTCGCTTTCGCTGTCAGAGTTTCTAGAACTCGACTCGGAAGGTGAAGACGTTTTTAACAAAACAGGTATAACAATCAACAAGACGTTCTCTATAGTTTGGCTGGTTTATCACGCGTTTGTGTTGAGTAGAGACGTCACAAAGTAGTACCGCTGTCTGATTTCGCGGACTCCAAAAACGCAATGGCGGAGTGATTTTATGCCAAATTATACGACATTTAATCGATGTTTATACATTCAAATCAACCTTAAAGTTGCTTTTACTCTTATATTTGTATAAAGACTAAGCATAAGAAGTGATTAAGCCGCAAAAATCGTTAACGATTTTCGGTCGTACTGCCACTTTAACCTTTCCTGTATTATTATTTTTCGTCGGGTCGACAAACTGCTATTATTTCATCATCCCGAAACCACGTGTTGTGGCTCATATTTTATGCGCCATCTTCTCTGGTCGCTTATTGCTCGATCGAGTGAGTTGTTGACCTGCATGGTTTGAAGCTTGTAGAAGATCACAAGTGACTTACTGAACACTGTTATTGATCATTCATGTGGCTGACAACTGTGTTAATGTTAAATACACTCACTACGCTAACAACTGCAGATCTTGGTGGCGGTATTCCACACTAATAGATGCTGAGCTATTTATATTTCGGTCTGGGTTATATTACGCCGTCTCGATCAAGACAAACATAAACGATTTATATGATTTATTGAATTTTAATACCGAAAAGTATTACTCGTGCTCACAATCTGATAACCTGTTGACTAATGGAAACTATCTGCAAGATGAGCGAGACATAAACAACGTTGAAAATTATATTATGTTGTGTGTTGACATTTCGTGCTGAAGACACTCAAGTTTACGCTAAATGGGAAGCTTTAAATGTAGAGGTAATTTTGATATTTGTAATTTGCTTTGTTATTGCCTGGATTATGTATTGTTCTGTTAATAAAGTTACGCGAATTAAACTCGATGTGATTCAACTGCTTCACTTGCTCATGTGTGCATTTTAATAGTTCCTTGGAGGTAATATAGTAAATAAACTGCTTACTGGGTAGCACCAAATAATGCAAAAAATACTAATAAACATCTACTATGTCGAACTGTTTGCACGTCTAGATTGACGCCATGAAGTTAGCTGCCAGTTCGCCGCTGCACCTGTAGCTCGTTCAATCCAGCTTTTTCACTAACGGCAGGTGAACTGGCAGCTATTAACTTATTAACGGGGTTGTCAAATGATCGCTTGAATCTACCGAATCTAGCACTGTAGATTGCACTGTAGGTTATTTTGTACTTTTTAACAAACGCTTATGTAATATGTGCACGCTGTTTCGTGCATAGGCTATGCCAAGCTGCATTGCTATGAGTAGCCCGAGTGAACGCCTAAGCAGGCTCTTGTTTTAACTACATCTTGTGACATATGCAAACGATTCCACTATAGGAAGCACATATGACTATGAATTTACAACCTTAGCTCTTCGTCTGAGCCTCAGTGACTCCATGGTTAGAGCGTCTGACCAGTCATTAGAAGGTTGAAGCTTCGAACCCTTTCTGGGGCTCAGAAACATTTTCTCAGTATTTGAGCTTGAGCAACGTCCACCAAACGTCTGTTCCATTACACCAAGCTCACAAACGCACCACATACACTACATGTATACGTACAACTCATGATCTCTTTTAACCACATCTAATTGACGTCTTGGAGTTCTGTGTTTGCGACTGACAAACTTTTGTCAACCAACTTTCATTAACTCTCATTCTAGTTTGATTGACAACTTAGCTATTATGTACATGCATGGTAATAAAGGCCTATTAACCGAGTTCAAGGTATGTACGGGAAAGTATTTGCCTGAGATTTGTGCGAGAGAAACCGAGGGCAAATACTTTCCCGTACAGACCGAGAAAACGAGGTTAATAAGCCTTTTATCATATGGCTTTTGGTTTGTTTTCTTATCTGTTTTTAGTTCAACGTTTGTCTTGATCAGGTGTCGCTGTTCACCTTAGTTCTTACTTTTGAGCTTGTTCGTTTCGCTTCATGTTTACACCTGTTAGGCTTTTATATTTCGCGCTTTTAAATAAGAAGTTTTTTTAAAAAGAAACACTGATGATTCAGGATGTATTATTGTTCAAAATTTCCCAACGAATATATCTAATTCGCTTTTATTTTCATTCAAATCAACTCAGTAATTTTCCCGCCAAAATTTGCAGGTCATTAAAAAGAACGTAATGCCCTCTCACAGTGCCAAGAGGGCATTACGGCTTTTTCCGGACCTCTCAGCAACCAATCAACGTGCGCCGTTTGGCGTAATGACCCGAAAACAAGCCCAGCCATATAATAATGTATATTAATATTTAACAACGCTTTGGAGTAAAGGTTAATATAACAATATAATTGATGTTTTCGGACATAAATATGTTTTTGGCTCGATTCAGGCTCATTGCAGCCCGAGTCGAAAGCAAGGGTTAAAATTAGCTCTGAGAAGGACCAAAAACATATTTATGCCCAAGAACATCAACTCTATTACTATTATAATAATTTTAATGGGCATTTAGAAGAAAATCAAAGACAGTATACGGTAAAACAGTATCTTGAACAGTGCCACCTTGCGTTGGTGTGTATTTCATTGCAACAATTATTTACATAACTTATGTTACCTTACATGTAACATGGCAGAAAAACAAAACTGATAGACTCAGATCAAAATTCTCCATTTTAGCTGGCAAAACACACCACAATGCCCGATAAAATTATTATAATTCGCATTAGATACAGAACGTAAATTACTTACCGTTGACTAAAGGAATTTAAGATGGACCACTGAAACTGCATATACTGATTGTATTTCTATAATTTGGTCAAGCAAACACCTATATGCAATGATAAAATTAAAAAATATCGACTGAGCTAGTACGCAGCATTTGGCGTTTTGGAAAAACTATACTGCTTTTCATAACTTTTAAAAAATACCTCACACCGTTTCTCATGCAAATCTTTTATTTATTTCCCCCCATAGAACACAAACAAAATAACTCACAAGCTCACAAACGTACCACCTGTACGACATGTATATACGTACAACTTATCATTTTAACTACATCTCATATACAAACGCCATCGTTTAAGAGGCAATTATGACTATGAATTTACAACCTTAGATCTCCATCTGAGCCTCAGTAGCTCAATGGATAGAGCGTCTAACTGGGCATTAGAAGGTTGAAAGTTTGATCCGTGTCTGGGTCTCAGAAACATTTTCTGACTATCTGAGCTTGATGAACGTCTACCAAACGTCTGTTACATTACACTAAGCTCGCAAACGTACCACATGCACTACATCTATACGTACAACTCATGATATCCTTTGGACCGCATCCAATTGATGTCTTGGAGCTCTGTATTCGTGACTGACAAACATTTGTCAACCAACTTTCATTAAGTCTCATGCTAGTTTGATTGAAAACTTAGCTATTATGTACATGCGTGGTATATCAATATTTAAGAATGCTTTGGAATCAAGGCTATTTCACATTAGATACAGAACGATCACCGTTGACCAAAGGAATTTAAGATAATCCGTGGACTCCTAAAACTACGTATACTGATTGTATTTCTATAATATGATCAAGTAAACACCTGTATGCAATGATAAAATTAGAAAAACGTGCTGAGTAGGCGACATTTGGCGTTTTGTCAAAACTACTGCTTTTCATAACTTTTAAAAAATACCACACACCGTTCCTCATGCAAATCCTCTATTTATTTCTCCGTATACGTCTTACACTGTAGAACACAACTCGTCTATTAATTACAGCTTTATTTGCCCACGCATGTTAACAAATCAATTTACATTTTGCAAAAACATTCTCAGTGGGAGACATAGCTAGTTACAACGAAAGCTCGAGAAGTTTCATTCAAAAATTGAGATATTTACACTATTTTGTTGATACGTCTTTCAACAAACGTTTCAAATTAATAAAAAAAATATATTCTCAACCCAAGTCCAAGGGCGCTTTCCAATTGACAAGGTTAGACCGGTCAGTCTGGCCAGAATGGACTTGCTTTTGATTAGGACCAAATTTTCCAGTCTGACTTTAACTTTAACTTTAACTTTAATCAATTTCAATACATTACATTGTTTAAATAATCTAATGTATTAGAGGTAAACCTAAAACAGAATTCAAGATTCCCTACTATAGGTCACCCAAGATACAATTATATACAATACAGTATACGATTATAAAACGAATCGTGTTCCATTTAACCGGACTGACCGGTTTAACCGTGTAAATGGAAAGCCCCCCAAGACAGCGATCGAACTTGCAACTTTTAAATAACCGGTCAAACGCTGAGCGAAACTAGAAGTTGCATGCAAATTAGATCTATGACCATGTCTGACGCTCAGAAACATAGAGCTTAATGAACGTCTACCAAACGTCTGTTCCATTACACAAAGCTCACAAGCGTACCACAGGAGTTTATCAAAATACTGCTCACACAGCACTCTACTTTTATGTTACTCCATGATTTACTATGATGAGGAACTTTGATCTGAAACGTCAGTATTTCGTCATAAATCTATTCTCAGCAGTATATCATCTTTTCACTTTGCTCTATCTAAAACACTGCTTACACAGTACTCTAGTTCTCACTCTGATGAAGGACTCTGCTTCATGAAACATCAGTATTTCGTTATTAAAACTATTTTCAGCAGTTTACCATCTTTTCACTTTGCTCTATCTAAAACACTGCTTACACAGTACTCTACGTTTATATTACTCTACGATTTACTCTGATGAAGAACTTTGATTCGAAACGTCAGTATTTCGTTATCAAAACTAAGGCCCTGTTCACATGAAGTGGATTGACAGTCCAATCGGATCGTAAAACGCGAGTGAAGTCAATACGGGCACATGTTTACATGGAGAATCCGATCGGCTTCGAACATTGTTTTCGGTTTTGGAACACTATATTTTCTGTGCTTTTCTCAATGTCTGCCATTTAGCACGAAGCGCACCAACTTCACTCATGCGTATATATCAAGTCAAACCATGTTTAGATGAATCAGACTGGAGACATTGAAGTTGATCCTTGCTTGAATCTCAATTCAATCCACTCCACTGCGTGGATTGACTTCAGTCATTCGTTTCGATCAGACCGAAAACTTTCAAGCTTCTTCACGTAAACACAACAAGGAGAAACAACATGCGAGATTTGACTTGAACACTCAATCCGCTTCATGTAAACAGGGTTTAATCTCTTCGCTCGAGCCTTCGCTCGAAACGTATAGACTCCTACGTTCTCTGTTTCGGCAGTTATCTAACACTATATTTTATATTGTTGTTTCAATATTGCCTACGTAGCACGCTAGTTTAATCTAGACTGTTTACCATCTTTTTCCTTTGCTCTCTTAAGGCGCTGCTTACACAGCACTCTACTTGTTTTACTTTACTTATAATCCATATTAAGAATACTTACCTTCGTAAACCATTTAAGGAAGTAAAATGAGGATTATGTTACTGAAATACTGTAGGCTAGACACAACTCTTTGCACTAAATCTCTGACACAAGTAACTTTAAAAGGCCTTTATAACAGGAAAATGTACATATGGCTAAATCTAATCACAGCTGTTGTTCCTCGAGTTACTTTGATTAGCTACTTGAAAAATTTGCATATTAACTAAGAATTGAACAAAAGACAGGAAACACGGATCGGTTGAGCTACTGTATGTAAACAGTTTGAACAAACTGCCACTAAATGTCTGCGTTCATCTACAATCCTGGACATAAATTATTGGCAAAAGGGTAAAAAATTCATAAATGCCATTGAGACCCCCCCCCCCCTTTCACACATTATCAATGTTGATTGGGGGGAGGGGGGCTGGAAAGTTAGATTTTGAAGAAACTGGTTTTTGCCACTATTTTTGTCCAGGATTGTACAAGAGAATTTTCGACTTAGAATTTTCTTCGTTTGGTTTCAGACTGGTCTGATTGATAGCAGTTTTAACTTATACTCAAAATGGTATTCACTAACTCTGATACCGAATGAATCTGTGCAATATTTACACACCTCCAATGCCTATGTGAGTCATAGATAAACAGATAAACAATGCATACGTTGATATTTTAGAGTAAGTAACGGTGGCCGGCTTGCCGTACCATAATTGAATCAATGAAGCAGAGAATGGCAGATGCAATATAATTGCATGGGGGACGGACTAAATATTAGTTTGTAGTATATTCCCCAGCGTACTTGTGCTTAAGTAATTATTCTACTCAGTTTTATGACGTGTCACCACGTGTCACCAACATGTCACCCAGATAACTGCACTTGAAACATGGTAAATCAACGTGTCACCACGTGTCACCAAACCTTTATATAAAGTAAATATATACTTTACTTATACTGATAGTGGTGACATGTGGTGACACGTTGGTTGACAGCGATGTGGTGACACGTTGGTTGTTTCAACTCGGCGAAACATGTGGTGACACGTTGGTTGTTTCAACTCGGCGAAGCGCCTCGTCGGCTATCAGCTCATATACGACTCGAGTTCGTGGAATAACTGTTAAATATTTCTGGTCAACCCGTCCCTGAGTTTAAATAAAGACAAAAAGACAGTAAACAACAGAAAAAGCATCGTTTCTTTCCAGTTTATAAACTAGAGGTAAATAAAACTTACCCAGTTCATCGCCGTGGCCCATTTCAGAAGTTGAGGAGATAAAATGCGAGGTACTCCTTTTAAAACCACCATCTTGGATTTGACTTTCATAACCGTCCCCCCCCCCCGAATACTTAGGAGGATTATAGTAACAACGAGGGAGGTCTTCCCGAGAGTTTGGCACACGTTATGAAAGGGCTATTTTTGTATGGAACCAGACCCAGTCCTAAACGAATTCAGCACGACCAAATCAGATAGTGACGATGTTGATGATGATAATAATGATAATGATGATAATGATGACGCTGATATGATAATAGTAATGATGATGATAATGATGTTAATGTAAATATTAATGATAATGATAATGATGAGAATGATGATAAAATTATGATGATAATGATGATGATGATGATGATAATGATAATGATAATAATGATATTGATAATGATAATAATGATATTGATAATGATAATAATGATGATAATGATAATGATGATAATGATGAGAATGATGATAAAATTATGATGATGATAATGATGATGTTGATAATGATGATGATAATGATGATAATGATAATAATGATATTGATAATGATAATAACTATGATGATGATGATGATGATGAAGGTGATAATGATGATGATGATGATGATGATGATGATGACGATGATAATGATAATAATGATGATGATAATAATGATAATAATGATGATAATAATGATAATGATGATAATAATAATGGTAATAATGATGATGATAATGATGATTATGATGATGATGATGGTGATGATGGTGATGATGATGATGATGATAATGATAATAATGATGATTATGATAATAATGATGATGATGATAATCATGATAATGATGATAATAATAATGATATATAATATTGATAAGGATGATAATGATGAAGAAAATCATAATCTTCTCTCAAACACTTATGATTGAAGTAACGACAGGGGGGGGTGGGGGCAGTAGACAGACAGACAAACAGAGAGACAGACACACATACAGACAAACAGAAAATCATGAAAAATTTGCTCATGTTCCTCTGAGGATGGTTCTGTAATTAATTTATATTGCCAATTCCCTTTAAATATATAAACAATAGGTACGCAATGCGTACATGCGTCTACGTTTAGGGCTACCGTACAGTGTACATCATTTGCAATCACGTGACATTGGATGCCATCTTGGTTAATTTCCAATACCCTTGCTAAAACAAACATGATGGTGACCGGTGTGTCAACAGTGTTTGCCAAGCAAAAAATCAACCAATATGATGGTGACATCATGTGCAACAAGCTATTCACATAATCTGATTTTCCTCGTGATACATATAATTTAATAAAAACAACTACATGTATAGTAATTGCGATAAGACATAACTGACTACTACCTGTATAGTAAGTAAATCCACATTACATGCACCAGGAGGAAAATTGAGTCCAGTTAATCAGATCATGCGAATGTCCTTTGCTTGAAATAATCATCAAAGACACTGGCAGGCAGTGTAAATGTGTAATTAAGTAATTAATATAACGGAGGACATAGCAATATACCAAATCAGGAAATAGCCAATTAATATTTAATTTGCTAAAATACATATTAAGAACTTTTCAGAATGTTTGTTGATATTTGACTAGTTTAGCATGAAAATGTTCTACTATGTGTATACACATGCAGAAATAATATTGTCATAAAAAGTTACATACTGGCTATATATTGTCTGCATATCATTGCAGTCAACAACAGCTAATTAGTGAGGGCAATCCGTAATTATGGATTTATATACTAAAATTTAGAGCTTTTTGAAAGCACAATGTGATGGATGGGATATCTGAAAAGTGCTGCCTATTTACGTTTGTGTTTTATTTGAATTAGCTAAATTCAGAATGCTATCCACTCAGCGTGCCTTTAGTTTTGCTTAACCTAATTCGCATAACTGACAATCATAAACAAACAAGAAATATGGCGTGAATACACCTAAATATAATACTTTGAAGAAAGGCCACAAAAAGGTAAGCTTGCCAAGAATCAGAAATTTATTAGATCTGGTAGCTACAGGAAAGTCCCATATTCGTAAATTACTATCTACTGTTATAAAGCTGAGCTTTTGTACTATACAGTGTGTATAAAAAAAAACGAAACCCTTAGAAAATGAATTCCTATTGTAGTAGTTTGAAAGCCCTAAACACCTCTGAGCCACGGATGCGTAAAGAACACGATCTTATACACCTGGGAAATTTAGATAACTCGAAGTGTATGCATGATGAAAGTATTTAAAAGCTTTTTCCCTTCCTGTTTAACTTATGTGCTGATTAATTTATAACGCAGCGCTTTTAGGGCTTTCAAACTACTACAATAGGTTGTTTTAAAAGAATACTAATTCATTTTCTAAGGGTTCCGTTTTTTTTATACACACTATATCACTGATCTCGAAATAATGACTGGATAGTGCAACCTAGTGTCCACTGGTTCATAAAATGAAGCCAGCTAAACAAAAGAAATCCGTCATTACTAAGGGACCAAACATGCTGAAAAATGTCTTTATGTCTTCTTAAAACGTCTTCTGTACCAAAAAAGAATATTGAACTATATTTTCTTTCACAGATTCAGCATCGCATTCAACAAAATGTTTATATCGGTGCCAGAATACGCTAGAAAGACCATCACTTGGTCCCTTAGTAATGGGTGACTTCCGGCTTCATTTTGTAAACAATATATAGATACTTAATCCAGTCATTATTTCGAGATCAGTGCACTGTATAGAGCGTTTTCATCTAACGTCACGGCGGCCATATTGGTGTACCAAAACAATGAAATGGCGGCCATATTGGTGTACGGTATGGGAATTAGCTCTTTCTTATTAAAATATTTTGTATTGTTTCACCAGCCCAATGGGGCCACCGATCACGTGAGTGAAAACGGTCTATAGTATAGTATTGCTCAAAATATCCTTAGACATTTAACTCACCGGTTCAACAGTACAATCTTGTGATACACAGAAGGCAACCGGTCTAGTCATCTTGATCAATGTCTAAGCTACATTTCTATGCTGGTTGCCTGCTTGTAACAAAAAGTTTTCAGATTGTTGTGGCTGTTCTTTTAAGTGTTATATTTAGGCGAATTTGCGCCATGTTTCTTGTTTGTTTATAATTGTGAGCTATGCTTGTGCTTTCAAAAAGCTCGAAATTTTAGTATATTTAACAATTATTCGCCCAAGGCGAGGTGACTAATAACCGAGGTTCACCGATATTCACTGAGCCTGAGGCGAATAATTGTTTTAGTATAAATACACATTTTTGTACTTCTAGGAACCACATTTTCTTTAAAATTATTAATTTTCTCTTCTGTCAACATTGACAAATCGGCTGGCGGCCATTTTGAATAAACGCTGTAGGTGATTATCGGGAATTAATCAGAAGTAGCTCGACCAATGGGCGCGCGCAATTTTCTATAATCACCTGTGTATTTATACTAAAAATAAATAATTACGGCTGCCAACACCCCTCACCTTCAAAGTATGCACTATCCGATATGTTTTAGCATGGTTGCCTGCTTGTAACAAAAAATGCCATCAAAAGTAATATTTTGAAGCCTTGGCGCGCCGGCCCTCTACATTTCTTAATTATAAATTCGACGTGAAACCATTGTCTAATCCAATATCACCAAGTCCCTCTACTATAATTGACGATTAAGAAGCTATTTCATAAACACGTGTATCGTATTTTACCAGGGGTTACAAACACTCGAGAACAACAAAAATCACTCAGCCTATTACCTCGTAATTTTCAATGTTCTTTCGTGTTTGTAGAACATTCGAAAACAATAAAAATGTTTTACAAACACTCGAGAACAATGAAAATTACTCGGTTCATTAATGGCCTCGTGATTTTCATTGTCCTTTCGTGTTTGTAACCCCTGGTAAAACACTCCCACTCGTTTATGAAATATTACGTGGTAATGCCGAGAGTAGAATTGGGTATATTACAAGTAATAGTCTACTCCCGGCACTACCACATTAATATATATATATATATATATATATATATATATATATATATATATATATATATATATACAGAACTCGTGGCCAAGCTCCTGGCAACGGCTTCCGTAGCTCAGTGTCAGAGCACTGCACTAGCATCGCAGGGTCGCGGGTTCAATTCCTACACGCGTAAAAATCTCGCAAGTTGTTACAGCATTGCTGCCTGAACAATGCTGTAACAACGTTGTTATCATGTGTGAACAACCTTGATGAATTAACAATATTGTTCATCACTGTTTCATGAAACAACAGCAGTTGTCCACGCATGTTGAAATAACCGACGGACGTGTTGATACATCAACCATGTTCACCATTGTTGTAACATTGTTGTTCAGCCATGTTAGTTCATCATGCTGTTACAACATGTTGCATCGTGTGCGAACAAACGTTGTTGGCTAGAAAAATGTGCTGTTAGAACAACTTGTCATGACTGTTGATTTATCCGTGAACAAGTTGTTCGAACTATAAGTGAACAACTTGTTGACAACTTGTTCACGGGGTGAAGCACAACATTGTTCACGCCTGTTAACAACCGTGAACAATCTGTTGCATTTTTCGCAACTGGTCCCGGTTTGGTCTTATAATGTATATATTCCACACTCGAAAATTTCCTTCACCAAAATTACCAAAGTCTATCCAGTTTAATCGAGTGGAGTGCCAAATATTACTTGTAATATACCCAACTATTTTTTAAACTGAAATAAAAGTGGCGTGCTGCGTAGGCAGTGTTGAAACACCAATCGAAATATAGTAACGTTAGATATACTGCCGAAACAGAGAACGTAGGAGTCTAAAATGTTTTCGAGCGAAGGCCCTTCGTCAGAGAGAAACGTTTCTCTCTGAGGAAGGGCCTTCGCTCGAAACGTTTTAGACTGCTACGTTTTCTGTTCGGTAGTATATCTAACCTTACTATATTTCGATTGTTTTTTTTAAACTGTTGGTTTCACCAAAGATTGATAAGTATTTTGGTCTTGTTCTTTTTTGTCAAGATCCAATGCTTCGTAAGCGCTGGAATTAATGTTTTCCAAGTTGGAGTCAGGATTAGGATTTTGAACCTCATCATAAATGCCATCGCTAAATGTTTTGTTTTCAACATTTACCACTGAATCCTTTGCGCAACACTGCAGCTTCGGACGACGCAAACATGAATAGATTACCACAACAACCAAAACAGCATTGATGACCAAGGAAATGGATATTACGACATACAGAACTGTTTTTGAAGATTCTTTGTCGGACGATTCAGATTTAGTGGCAACTGAAAAATTTAAAAAGAAAAATAGTTGCGATTATCGCCTAATTAGTAAGAATTGATTAATTGCTGAACGGACGAAGGGGAAGGGAGGAAGGAAGGAAGGGAGGAAGGGAGGAAGATGGAAAGGAAGGATGGAAGGGAGGAAGAAAGGAAGGGAGGAAGGAAGGAAGGGAGTAAGGAAGGGAGGAAGAGGAAGAGAGAAAGGGAGGAAGAGAGAAAGGGAGGAAGAGAGGAAGGGAGGAAGAGAGGAAGGGAGGAAGAGAGGAAGAGAGGAAGGGAGAAAGATGGAAAGGAAGGAAGGAAGGAAGGGAGGGAGGGAGGGAGGAAGGAAGGAAGGAAGGAAGGAAGGAAGGAAAGAAAGAAAGAAGGAAGGAAGGAAGGAAGGAAGGAAGGAAGGAAGGAAGGTAGGAAGGAAGGAAGGAAAAGAGAAAGGGAGGGAGGAAGGGAGGAAGAGAGAAAGGAAGATGGAAAGGAAGGAAGGAAGGAAGGAAGGGAGAAAGGGAGGGACGGAGGAAGGAAGGGGGGAAGAGAGGAGGGGAGGGAGGAAGGAAGGAAGAGAGAAAGGAAGGGAGGAAGGAATTGTTGTTTCAACATACGTCGACAACTGCTGTTGTTTCATGAAGCTGTAACAACATGATGAAACAATGATGAACAATATTGTTAATTCATCAACGTTGTTCACACATGATAACAACGTTGTTAAAGCATTGTTCAGGCAACAACGCTACAGCATTGTTCAGGCAACAATGCTGTAACAACTTGTGAGATTTTTACGCGTGTAGCCTGGTTAGCGAGATGACTCGTTTTCCCATCGTTAATAATCCGCTGACCGAAGTATGCAGTCTCTTTCGCATTTCACTCAGTTTGCAAAATGGTTGAAACCTGGTTGAAAATTGTGATCTCACAAATGGCGTGAGTAAGATTGTTTTACTGATATTCTAGTCTTTGCATTGCAAGGTCATTTCGGTAAAGCGCTCTCAATTCGTCAGAATTTATGCCACAAAAATAAAATAGATATCGTTAGAAAGCTATTAATTTGTAGAATACAATGTTGTCTTTGATTTTGCGATAAACACAAACCAATAATAGTTGTGAATTTTTTAATTAAAACCAGAGGGCTTCACTCGGGGTGAGTCAAGTAAAAAGCGTTTTATTTTGTTCAAAATCTTTTTTGCAGTTTAATTCCGATATAAATTCCCAGCAAAACGATGTCAGCGTATTTCGATATGTCGAGTTTTGCTGATTTTATTGACGACCAAAGTTGAAAATGCTGTTTTTCGGCCAATATTCGGACAAAATAAGTCATAAAATCGAAACCAGGCAATAAATTAACAAAAAGCTGACACCGTTTTGCTGGAAATTTATCTCGGAATCAAACTGCGAAAAAATGTATTGAACAAAATGAAACGCTTTGTTCCCGAGTCGCCCCCGAGTGAAGCCCTCTGGTTTTACTTGAAAACTTTGCAACTATTATTGACTTGTGTTTATCGCAAAATCAAAGACAACATTGTATTCTACAAATTAATAGCTTTCTAAAGATGGCTATTTTATTCTTGTGGCATATATTCCGACGAATTGAGAGCGCTTTACCGCGATGATCTTAGCGAAGACTTTTAAGAAGATAATTTTTTCTATATCACGTATTTTCGGTTAAAAGCGCTCAAAACCCTAGAACTTTTTGGCGTACCATTCAAAATCTTCTTATTTTAGCATTATTGTGTAGCCTATATAATCAACAAACTTTTTATAAGCATTTGGGGGTTGAGAAACATATCAAACGATTAAAAAAATCATAATTATGATGGTAGGTATGCTACAAAAAATTTGAATTCGCCATATTTACAGTAATCAATGCAAAATTTGTTTTTGTTCAACCAACATTTTCTTTTTTGCGTATCCCTCAAAATCTCCTTATTTTAGCATTTTTGGACGTGTAGCTCAAACAGTCAACAAACATTTTAAGTACATGTGGGGGTTGAGAAACATATCAAAAGATAAAAATATTTGATAATTATGAATGTAGATATGATCATTAGAAATCAGTTTTGAACGCATGTTACGCGACATAGAAAAAATTCTCCTCTTAATATATTTAAACTTCATGTTTCAGCCAAGAGCACTAAATTAGGGCCTGTTCACATGAGACAGGGTTATCTCGGAGGGTAGGGATAACTCGGGGGCTAGTATCAAATTTGACCTTGTTTCACATGATAAAACGCAAAAACCAAGTTGTCCCTGGCCCCCAAGATAACCCTTG